>CAJQZJ010033130.1:4595680-4641148 GCA_907164525.1 Lophiomys imhausi
TCTCTCTCTCTCTCTCTCTCTCTCTCTCTCTCTCTCTCTCTCTCTCTTTGTGAGTTTCTCTGTGTATCATTGGCTGTCCTGGACTCACTTTGTAGACCAGGCTGGCCTTGAACTCACAGAGATCCACCTGCCTCTGCCTCCCTAGTGCTGGGATTAAAGGCGTGTGCCACCACTCCCTGCCAGGCCTGCTTTATCTTCAGTCTCTCTGGTCAGGCCCAGCTCTCATCACTTCAGCCCCAAGCTGCTATCCACCTTTCCCATGCCCACACCAGTGTCGTGTCATGTCTAGAGGTACAGAGGTTTTTAGACTCCCTGACACTGTCTGCCTTGCTCATTTACAGCTCTAGTGACCCCTGCTCTGTTTTCTGTGCCTCCACTTCTTTGGCTGATTGGCTTTAGAGAAAAAAGAGAGGCCCTCTTGCCAGTTCACTTTCTTCGGGCATGAAAGTAATAGAGGGAAACTCAAGAAGAGTTATTATAGCCATGACCTGATATTCTCAGCCTGTGCCTCTTTCCTGCTGTCCTGTATTGCGCTGCTGTTTTACACATCCAAGGCCACCAGTTACTAACACTTACAACGTGCCCTTCACCCCATCAATATTTTCCTCTATGTCCCTACAATTCTTCATCTCTTTTGTTAGAGAAAGAATTGTCCTTGGGGAGTGGGGAGGGGCTAGAGAGATGGCTTGGTGGCTAAGATTACTTGTTCTTGCAGAGGACCCACATCAAATCCCAGAAGTCACATGGTAGCTCCCACACATCTGTAACTGCAGTCACAGTGCATCCGCTGCCCTCTTCTGACTTTGACAGACACCAGGTACAATGTCATACCTCCTCAGCCTCAGGGCTGAGTCATCCCAAGGGTGACCTTTTCTTCTCTGTCACAGACACAGGTGTGTGAGTCCTCCTTTCTTTTTTTTTTTCTTTTTTTTTTTTTTTTTGGCTTTTCAATTCAGGGTTCCTGGCCGACCTGAAATCACTTTGTAGACCAGGCTGGTCTCGAACTCACAGAGATCCAGTGTTCCCCGCTTTCGAAGCTGTTGCCATTTCAAATGCCTGTATTCCCTCCCTCTCTGGAGTCTACATCTCTTTTCTTTTGGACCTCAGTTGTCTGTCATTTATGCTTTGCACCCCTCTTTCACACTGATCCTCCTGGAGATTATTTTGTGGGTACTCTGAGCTAGACTCCTCCATCATGACACTATCAACATTTGGGGCCAGAGAATTCTTCCCTGTGGGGCTTGTCCTGTCCATGGCAACATGTTAAGCCATATCCCTGGTCTCTGCTTATTAGGGGCCTAGAGTACTTTTCTTCCAACATGTGATAGGCCAGAATGTGGAGACCCTGATAAACATCCCTTGTAGGGAAGAACTGCCTGGTTAAAAACTTTGGTGTAGATGTTTAAGAATGTAAATTCTAGGCTGCTGGTGGTGGGGGGTGGACACTTTTAATCCCAGCACTTGGCAGGCAGAGGCATATCTCTGAGGTGGAGGCCAGCCTGGTCTGCACAGTGAGCTCCAAGACAGCAAGCCAGGGCTACACAGAGAAACCCTGTCTTGAAAAACAAAACAACAACAACAACAAAGGAATGTGGGTTCTGCCACTAGTCTCTTTGCAGGTGTATTGAAGTTCACAATATGTCCAGCTAAGGCTTCAGCATTATTGTGAACATACAGAACACAATACAGAAAGACATTTGTACCTTATGTTTATGTGAGGGAAGGACAACTATACACAAAACTGCTAAAACTAGAAAATATGCAGTCACTTATCTTTCTGATTAAATTCTTTTTTAAAAAGAGGGACTCAGTAGGGCAATGGTGGCACAGGCCTTTAATCCCAGCACTCAGGAGGCAGAGGCAGGCGGATCTCTGTGAGTTTGAGGCCAGCCTGGTCTACAGAGAGAGACCAGGACAGCCAGGGCTGTTACACAGAGAAACCCTGTCTCAAAAAAAACCCTGCCGGGCGGTGGTGGCACATGCCTTTAATCCCAGCACTTGGGAGGCAGAGGCAGGCGGATCATTGTGAGTTCGAGGCCAGCCTGGTCTACAAAGTGAGTCCAGGACAGCCAAGGATACACAGAGAAACCCTGTCTCAAAAAACCAAAAAAAAAAAAACCCGAATAAATAAATAAATAAGGTAAGATAAAATGAAGTAAAATAGAGGGTCTCATTGTGTAGCTCTGGCTGGCCTGGAACTCACTATGTAGACCAGGCTGGCCTCGAGTTCACAGAGATCTGCCTGCCTCTGCCTTAAGTGCTGGAATTAAAAAATGTGTGCACCATGTACCTTTCCCCAACACCAGTAAAATTCTTGTTCAACAACTGCATACACAATAACAACCCTTATGCAAAACTCCCGTCAACAGTATTTTATTGAGTTTATACAAGACAATTTAAAAAATAGGCATTTTTTAAAAAAAAAATCAGTAATCTATTTAATTCTCAGCCCGCTAACAATAGCAGTGGTAAGGGATGCAGGGCCCCTCAGGGCCGATGTCTGTCTGGTCTGCATCCTAGTTCTACCACCACTTACACGATATTGGGCAGTGGGGTGATGTCACTGCTTAAGATGTAAAAATGGGCACGATCATAGCACCTACCTGGCCAGAGTGTGGGAGGCATGAAGCAAGATCTTAGCTAGAGAGGCTCGCCCTTGGACCAGCGCCTGGCACAGTGAGTGTCCAGTAAGTGGTAGCTGCTGTCTTGAGTGTAGCTCTTTTCCTTTCTCTTCCTTCTCAGCGGAGCTCACAGCCTTCACTTCCTTTTCTCCTTTAACCCCTTACTCCCTAGGCCTGGCCTTCCACATGCTCATTAGCCTTGTTTCTCAGAGCTTGCCCTTTCCCAGTTGCTGGCCTTAGTGACCGCCTTTTCCCTCAGAAGCCTTCAAGTCCTTGGCTGATCAACTTTAGAGGAAAACTAGGGAGACGTCTTGTCATTCCCACTCTCTTCTCCTTCTAATCGCAGGCATTTCCCTGGGTTCAGTCTGCTGGCCTGTTATTGTCCACTGTGTCTCCAGGCTCCCCCTCTTCTTCCATGCATCCCCTCCCCAAAATTCATGGCACTAGTGAGCTGAGTTCCCATCTCTGTCAAGTCACAACCAAGGGACCAAACCTAACAGATTCTGCCTCCTCCCCTTGTCCCTCCCATCCTTCCATTGTTTGTGCCACATTCCTGCACTGACACCCTGCTGTAGTGGCTGCCTTCTTTTGATATCACACTTCTTGGTGGATGCTCTATAATTTCTTTCACTTTCTCTGTCCCATATCCAATTGGTCAGTTTCTCTTCATTCTGTGGCCATTTTTTTTCTCCTCTCTTGAGACGGGGGTCGGGGGGGTTGTCTCACTGTATATCTCTCCTTGAACACACAATCTTCTTGCAGTAACCACACTGAGTGCTAGGATTCCAGGCATGTGCCACCACGCCCAGCTTGTGGCCTAATGTCTTGAATCAGTTTTCTCCCCTCTACCTCAGCAACATTGCTTGACTGGGTTTTTACTCTTCCCGAGGTGAACTCTCTTACTAACTCGTAATGAGTCTTCCTTCCTGTCTCATCTTGTCATCTTCCAGACCATTCCCCACAGCACCATGAGGGAAGCTGGCTGCCCTCCTCTGTAAGTTCTTCCTTGGGTGAAGTCCAAGTTTGCTTAGTGGTTTGCAGGGCCCCCTGGCTGCTGCTCCAGCCCCATCTCTTGCTGCCTCCCTCTCCCCTCCTCCCAGGCTGCTGTCACCGAGGGAGGTGTTTGCAGTTCAGGAGACTGACCTTGTGTTGTGCCTCTGTGCCCTTGTGCTGGCTGCTCCCAGACTACTCTGTCTGGTGTGCCCTGGCTCCTCCTCCTCTGCCTGGGAGACACCTACATGTCTGTTGAGAGTCCCCAGAGTGTGCCACCTCATCCATGCAGCTGTTCCCAATGTCCCCAGCCTTCATTATCCACTTTGAAGGCAGTTCTCAGTGTCACCTACTCTGTTACCTTCTGACACAAACACCTGGAGAGACTGTTTTCTCCCCTCTCGTTTTTTTTTTTTTTTTTTTTCCTTGTTGTTATTCTCTTATTTACTCCAGAAACAAGCTTGGTCCTGATTTCTTTACCTCCATTTCCCCACTTCCCCACCTCTACCAGATGTTTTTCTGACAGTTTTTGTTTCCTAAGAGATTCCTTCTGCTCCCTAACTTGGGTATTCAAGGTTTTTCATGAATAATACTGAAAAATTCTATGTGTATAATCTCACTTATTTAACTACGCCTCATCACCTGTCATTTCCAGTCCATGTTTTAATCCATCCATCCTGGTTTCAGGAGAAGGCCCATAATTTGGTACAATACTGCTTTTATGTATGTTGGTTCTGTTATATAATATAAAATATAATATATAACATTATATATATGGTTTCAATTGATTGCCCTTTTGGTGGTAATTTTGGCTTTTGATGTTTATGTGTGTATCTATGTATATTTTATGGGTATGCTGGTACCCTCAGAAGCCAGAAGAGGGTATCAGATCCCCTGGAGCTAGAGTTATAAACAGTTGTGAGCTACTTGGATGCTGGGAACTGAAATCTGGTCCTCTGGAAGAGCAGCAAGAGCAAGTGCTCTAAATACTAAGTCACCTCTCAGTCCTCCTATTTTTGTTGTTTTGAGATAGGGTCTATCTAAATAGCTTTGGCTTTGAACTTGTTTACAACCCCCCCGCCCCCCCACACACACACAGGGTTTCTCTGTGTAACAGCCCTGGCTGTCCTGGACTTGCTTTGTAGACCAGGCTGGCCTTGAACTCACAGAGATCCTCCTGCCTCTACCTCCTGAGTCCTGGGATTAAAGACGTGTGCCCCCACGCCCGGCCTGGCTTTGAACTTGTAATAATGCTCCTGCCTCTGTCTGTTAAGCTACCATGACTACTGCTGACTTCCACTTGTTTTGTGTGTGTTCACATATGTGCAGGCATGCATCTAACACTTTGTTGCACAGGTGGAGGGTTTTTGGGGTTTTTTTTTTTTTTGGAATGGGTGTTCTCCTTCCACTATGGGGGTTCCAGGGATTGAGCTCAGGTCACCAGACTGGGCAGCAAATGACTTTACCTGCTGATCCCTCTCAACAACCTTCAAATTCTTATTTAATTTTAAGCTATTATGAGTAATGCTACACTGGAGATCTGTGTACAAATTTGGCGGAACATATATTTTCAGTTTTTAGTATAGGCCTTAATAGAATTGCTGGGTCATATGTTACTATGTTTTGAAGAAATACCAAGCTATTTCCCAAAATGGCTGCATTTTCCATACCTCCAACACCCTTCCCAACATTTAATTATTGGCTGACTTTTTGGTTAGTGCCATTTTAGCGGCTGTGAAATAGCATCTCATCATGGGTTTAATAACTTTATTCTTCTGTAGTTATTAGGTATTTGGTAAATATTTGTTGTATAAAAGACATCAACATTTGGAGAAACCTTTGCACAGGAGCTTTGAATTTCAAGAGTATTAGTTATCGAGGAACGAGGAATCATTAGAATCTAATTCTTTTTTTGTTTGTTTGTTTTTTAGAGACAGGGTTTCTCTGTGTAACCAAGCCCTGGCTGTCCTGGACTCACTTTGTAGACCAGGCTGGCCTCGAACTCACAGAGATCCACCTGTTTCTGCCTCTCGAGTGCTGGGATTAAGGCGTGCACCACGCCCGGTTTAGAATCTAATTCTTTTTAGTACTTTATTGTGTGGGTTTTTTGTTTTTGTTTTTCAAGACAGGGTTTCTCTGTGTAACAGTACTGGCTGTCCTGGAACTTGTTCTGTAGACCAGGCTGGCCTCAAACTCACAGAGATCTGTCTCTGCCTCCGGAGTGCTGGGATCAAACGCATGCACCACCACACCAGGCTTTAAAGATGACTTATTCATTGCCAGAAAAATTTCCATTATCTGGAAAGTATAAAAATGGTGGTGATTTGTCATGCGAATCCCTGGAATTTTGGACATTTGAAAGTATTTTGCAGTAATTTATTACAAGTAAAACTCCAATTTTGATATTGTTGCTGTTTATGGTCCAGCATGATGATGCAAGCCTATAATCCAAGCACTTGGGGAGTGAAGGCAGAAGGATGATGGTAAGTATTAGGCTGGCCTGGTCTACAAGAGCCAGTGTCAAACAAAACAAACTACAAAAACCTTTTGTCTCCCAAGAGACAAGTAAATAAGGTAACATTGTCGGAGTGCCCATCCTTGACACCCCCCCCTTCTTTTGAACAGGTTATAAACTGGAAGCCCCAAACTAATTTCTGTGAAGACATGTGACAGTCTTCAAAACAACTTTTGATAATAGCATTTGGGAGACAGGATGGAGGAGACAAGATGCTTACAAGACTGGAACTGGCTAGATGTGGTGGTACACACCTTTAATCCCAGCACTTGGGAGACAGAAAACAGGCATATCTCGTTGAGTTCCAGGATAGCCAGAGCCACAGAGTAAAACTGTCTCAAAAAAAAAAAAAAAAAAAAAACAAAAGAAAAAAAAGGAAAGAAAAGTGGAATTGCTAAAGGTGATAGTGCACTCACCTAGCATGAAGCCCATGGTAGCATTTCATAAATGGGGCATGATGGCACTGGGGTCATAAGTTCAAGGTCCATCCTCAGCTAGTAAGTTCAAAGGCCAGCCTGGAGATCTTGTCAAAAAGGAAAAAATGCCACTGCTAAAATTTTACCAGATAGAGTTTTGCTCAGTAAACAGTAGACCCTGGGAAGCATAACAGGTTCTGAAAACTTATTTTTGATGACTGGAAGTCAAAGAAACAGCCAGCTGAATCAGTTCCCTCCCAGTCTGTGGTTTAGCCTACTTATCTCAAGTCAGGGGTAATGGTCCAACTGTTTTTTCTTTAGTTCTAGAGAATTCTCTCTTGGCCAGACTTCATTTGTTCATTCTATGCCCAGATAGACACTTCTGTGCTCAGCCCCCAAAACTAGTAGAGTACATTAGAAGGACTTCAAATTAAAGCCCAAACTGTAGGGTGCTCAAACATTCCAAGGGGAGCACATGGTATGGAGCCAGGGCAAAGGTCATTGTAAAAAGCAGCGTTAGGTAGGTAGTCTCAAATGCATAATTCTCTAGTTCTTTTTTTTTGTGTGTGTATGCTTTTATCTTCAGAATTGTGGTGGTGTGGTGTGTATGTAAAGGTAACTATGATTCTTGTCTTTCTGAGGATGTATCCAAAGGCCGGGAACAAGTCCCTTTTGGAACCTAAGTAGAAACCGGCTTACTAGTTGGAAACATGTCAGCTGCTTTATGGAGGAAGCACAGCTGAGGCCTGGTTTCTCTGGGCTCTGTGATAACTTGGGCCAAGGCAGTGCAGTGGCTTCAGGAGCCCCGGGGATGGAGAGAGGCTCGCAGGAGGACCCATGCTTTTCAGAGTTGAAACAGGAGCCCTTTGAGAGAAAGAGATATTGCATGTGGCTTCCCTGACGCCTTGAAGGGAGACGTGGATGACACAGCACCAGCCGTTCCGTCGCGGGGTGGGGACAAGGTGGCGGTAGACGCCATCCTTAGGCCCCTTGCGGGCAGGCAGACTCCGCTGAAGCATCATTTGTAGGGTGTAAAAGTAGGCAAACTGACAACAATGTAGGGCCGCTGCGTATGTTGGAAGAGAAGCACGCTCCCCAAGTCGCCGCGCCGGTGGGAAGGACCAACCTGGGAGAGAAACTGCAAGAGGCTGGGGGCGGGGTGAAGCGCCTGCTCTTTAATCTCCGGCCCCATCCTCTACTCGCCCCACCTGGATGCAGGGTGAGGACCGCGTACAGAAGGAACCGTGCGGTGGGGCTCTGCTTTCAAATTCAGGGGAGCGACGCTGGATCTGGGGTCTACTGTCACACTACCCTCTCTCGGGCCTCCCAGGCGTCCCCCCCCAAGCTCTCCTCCGCATCTCTGCCTCTGTGAAAATAGTGAAACAAACCGCGCTGTAAAGTGATGGAAAGCCTCGGGCCGAGGGCCACTAGCAATGAGGGCTTGAGGGGAGGGGGCGCGGTGGCCCGAGATAGTGGCCACCAGTGAGCGCTGGGTGGGTCGGAATTGCGCTCAGCTGCAACTGCTGAGACCCTTCCCCTCGGCCGGCCGGGTCCACCCCTGGCCCCTAGGGAGGGCGTGGGGGCAAACTCGCGGCTGCTGTAGGGGGTGAGGTGGGGACTCCACCTCCATCCATCCCGGGATAGTGGCAGCTGCGGTTGCCTAGTTAAATTTGGGGCGGGGGAGAGGACCGGGACCGCTGGGTACCGCGGTCCTCCCGACTCCCCCAGCTCGAGCCGCCGCGGCCGCCGCGGCAGCTCTGTTACACGTCCCCAGGAGACTCGCAGGAGCAACACGTGATGTGTCTACTTATCAGGGTGAGAGGGGGAGAGCGAGGCTCCGAGCGTGCGGGTGAGGAAGCGGGGCGGGGGGCCGAGGCGAGGGCCTGGAAGACGACTAGGGCAAAGGGGTCGCCAGCTCCTCGCCCACCTCCCTCCCTGCGGGAGAAGAGGAGGAGGGGAAGTGGCTGCGGAGTTGATGAACTTTGCACATCCAGAAACGCCATTTTGATTCCTTTTCCGGAACAAGTTTGCATCTCTCCTCGTTCTCTCCCTGAAGCCCACCGGTCCCCACCGCATCATGCCAGGGAGCCCAGCACCCTGCCGGGCCGTAAGTACGCGTCCCGGGTCCCCGCTTGCGGCCCTCGGGTGGATGCGAGAGGTCCGGGACACTGCGGGACCGACCTTTTAAAGAACTTTTGGGGATGGGGAGGGTGAAGTGGGCAGAGCGCGGTGCACTTCTGGAACTCGGCGTTTGGCAGAAAGGACCCGCACGCCCCACGCCTCGCAGCACGCGCTCGGTTGGGGCTGTGGGGTAGGGGCGGCCGGGATGAGCTGAGCAGCCCTCTCCCCTCGGGCTGCGCGCCCGGCCGCTCCTCCTCCTCCTCCTCCCCTTCCTCCGCTCCTTTCCCCTTCCCGAGCCGCCGGCTCTGCCAACCAGCTCCCAGCGCGAGCCGCCGCAGCGCCCCGCCAGCAGGACCTGATGCGCATCCATATTAGCCGTCCGAGCGCAGGAATCCGGCCCGACCCGCGCCGCCGAGTTTATTTTTAACCAGCACCTCCAGGACTCGGATGGTGCGCGCACCGCGGGCCAGAAACATCTTCCCAGCGCTGCTCTCCATCTTCCGCCCTCTCTCCCCCGACATCCTCCTCCCCCCATGTGGGAGGGGAAACTTTTCTCCTACATACTTTCTAGTCCCTGTCGGGTCGGAAAGCACGGAGATGACGGAGCCCGCCCGCCGCCTCAAGGTATCCGGGGGTGCCCACCCGGGGTGCAGGCGCGGGGGCCGTGCGTCCAGGGCTGCTCGGTGGGAGCATCCGCCGAGCCCTGCTCGGCGGACTTTGATCCTCCCGGGCGGACGACGCCGGCCGGGAGGGGCGGCAGGCAGCCCCGCGCCCTCTGCGGGCTCCGGGCTGGCGGCGGGGCTGCGGGCGACCACCGTCGCCGGGGAGGAGGATAGGCGGGCGGCGACCCCGGGGCCGTGCCCACGAGGATTGTTGGTGACTGAGGCTGGCTGGGCGCGAGCTTTGGGGGAGCCCCCGGCGCGGGGCGAGCCTGCATCGCGGAGGGACGGGGGGGGGGGGGGGCGCGCGCCCGGCGCCGTCACGAGCACAGGAAGGAGGCCCGGAGCATCCGAGGCGGGGCCGGCGCCCGCCCCACCGCCCAGCTGTGGAGCGCGCTCGGAAACTTTTGTCCGCCACCCGCTGGACCAATTTTTCTGGAGTTGTGGGGCTTCGCTTTCTCCTCGCACCCGGGGCCGGCATCGCCGAGCGAAGAGGGCGGGGGAAGTCCGGGGCGGAGGCGGGGGGGCGCGCGCGGACGACCGAGGACTGGGAGAGGCACGGGCCCCCCCATCAGGCCCAGCTCCCCGCGCCCCCTCCCCGTTCGCGGTCTCTTAGGAAACTGCGACCTTAATGGTTGCTAAGGAGTAGGGGAGGTCCTTCCCGTCGCCGGCCCCCTCCCCGGGAGGCGGTGTGTTCTCTGTACAGGGCCAGGGTCGCGCAGAGGATGTGACCCGCTCTCCGGCCCCGGGGTTTGTGCGGGGCTCGGGCCACAGTGCGCGCGGGGTAGCGGGCCGAGGTCCAGGGGCTCGGGGACCCCACTGGGCTCGGGCTCGGCCGCTTGACAGGCGCCGCGTGCAGCTAGCGTCCCTCGTCCGCGGTGCATCCGTGATGGGTTATAAAAGAGGAGGAAAGTTATTTTTCCTTGCTCAGCAGATTTACCCTCCCTCGCTCCTTACTGGTTAAGAGATAGAACGTGAGCCCAGATCCGGACGAGCAGTTCACATTCCATTACGAAATTCTACACGGCCTCAGAGCCAGCAGCAGCACACATTCGGGGCACTTTGGAGGGGTTTTTCTTCTTGGGGGAATGCTGGTAGTGGTGGTAGTGGAGACCGATACAGGGGCGGAAAAAAAAAGCAACTCTTGGTGGGTGTTGAAAACCTTACCCTCAGGTTTTCATCATTAGACTACTCAACCCTCTGTCTTGTTGTAGAGTTTAGAGCTAAGCATATCCATATTAAAGCCTGTGGGAAGAAAGTTTGCCTGTTGGATAAAGATGTTGGAAGCTGGCAAAGTATTTCTGCAAATGATTTGTGCATCCCCTGGTTGTGAGATTACTTTTTGAGATAGTATGGTGGTCTGTGTCCGAGTGCGAGTGTATTGTGCAATAGTTAATTGGAGTACAAGGTGGAGAAATGAGAACAGCCAAGGAAAGAATGTGTCGATCTCTTTTCACATCCTCTAGGTGAGATGCTTTCTTGAGTAGGCAGGTATAGTTTCTATGATAATTTAACCCGGAAGTCTGAGTTGGAGGCTAAAGTCTTGTTTAAAACTCTTACGAAAATTCTGTGCGCCCTTAAAGAGTCCATAGAGGTTTTTGTTTCTTTTTTTTTTTGCGGAAAGAGTTCAGTATACTCTTCAAACATTATGTGCAAGGGTGGACTCGTTTTAGAAGCTTGGAGTTGTGGTTTTTGCTTTGTTTTGTTTTTAACTCTGCCCATTGGGGTACCTACTGGTAGGTCTTGCTTTGATGTATTTGGCTACACTGATAAATTAAACATTTGAATGGCTCTAATCAAGTTTTAAACGGGGGAAAAAAAACCTTCCCCAATTTTTAGAAAAGAAAGGGAGAGAGGAGTACTTTGCTTTGTTTCTCCTTATCCGTTGTGAGTTAATTAACTTGGACTGTCTCAGTCTTAACAAAGTATTTTTAAGGTGAGCAAGTTGTCTTTTCAGTGTGTTTGTTTACTCACTAAGAAATGCTGCTGATGCTCAGTGATACATGGGATATTATTCTCAGTGTTTCCTTGGATACCGATTTATTTCTCATCAGAAACTCAGACAATCTAACCCTTACCGTGGACGTGATGGGGAGCATTTGTCTGACTCAGCTGGTACAGGTGGTGCATCCATTCCTAACCATTTACATCATCTACCGAGTGACCTTTTGATGGAAGGGGCCTTTATTTTAGATTTCTTCAGGCAGAACCATCTGAGAGCGCTTATTTGCATACAGCACAGGTAGGAAGGAGAAAATTGTTGCCTGAGTGTATTAGTCCTCATCTGATCAACAGCTGTTTATTGGTTATATGCCCTAAGTCAGGCACTAGCTAGCAGCTGTTAGCAAACATCTGTTTTCTGTTGTTTTGATTTTTACTTTTCTGTTTTGAACTGCTGTATTGGCTCACTCCTAGGTCAGTTCAGAAGTCTTCCTTGCTATTGTGTGCTCACTTGCTAACATCACTTAACAGCTTCAGCTAAGTAAATTTCCTGGTTAATGAAGTTGAAAAGTCCTATCCTCTTAGGGTTTTGCATGGCATAGTTAATATAAACTTTTACAAAAATTGGCTAAACAGGCTCTCTAGAAGCAGTTAGAAGTGGGTCCTTTTGATGTTTCTATTCATTATCCTTCTGAAAAGTAGGTGGTGCTTAGAAGGTCATAGGATAAGGGTTGCTAAGCAGCTAAACAGAAGGATGCTAAAATTAACCGGAGCTTTTTTGAAAGGGAGTCCTTCCCTGTTTTACATTATTTACTAGGTTTAATTAATTTCTGAATCCTCTATGTTCTTTGACCTAGGAAGATAGGATATTAGAAGTTGATTTTTGTTTTTCTTATTATATTCAAATAATCTTTCTTTTGTAAGTGTCTTTTAATTGAAGTTCAGTATTCTCTTGACTCCATGCTGTGGTGTCAAATGGCAGCTTGTCTGGGATGACTTTCTTGTCTATTAAGAGGTTGAACCTCCCCTTTGTTAATACATGTATAACTTAACCTGTTTTTGCATTAATAACAGATTTTTATATTTGTTTTGGAAATTATACATAATCCACAAGTGATGTTTTACTTTTGTATTTTGTTAAATATAATTGCATTCAAAAGATAGAAGTGCAATATAGTATCAGTAGTACCTACAATATAGTTTCTCCTGATGAGAGGACATTAGCTTTCTTTCCTCCTAGATTAGATGTGGCTGTGGCTGTTTCTGGTCCATGTTACCCTATTTCCCTGGCTCTGTTTATTCAATCCAGCTCATAGATAAGCTTTTTAAAAAGTAATTATTCTAGGTTTAGAATATATTTGGAAGGACTTGACAGATGTTAGAAGGAAAAACGTACTGTGGTTTGTGTTTTGCTTTAAGTGTGTTTCAAGGTTCTTGAAGTTTTTCATGGAGATGAAAGATGCAAGGTGGGTTGAACTGATGGCTGGAAACTATCACTTCTGTTGAGTGGCAGGCCTGCTACAAAGCCAGCAGCTTCCCTGCCTCAAGGTTATGTGTGTCTTCCTGACCTATCAAACAGGCCTTGTTGAATCATATTTTTTAATATTCAAATTGATAGACCAGTTCTCTCTCAATTTTTAGTTTTAGATTGTGCTTCTTGAAACAATCAAGTCCCTCTTTCAAATGCATGCAGGGGTCAAAGAATGATTTCCATGCCCAGGGGTGGGGGATACATCAGAGGTAAGAGGTGTACCATCCAAACCCAGAGGGAAGCATGAGATGTGCTTTCTGAAATGCATCACTTACTTCTAATTTCCCCCACTCCCACATGCCAAGCCGACCAAGGAAAGGAAACCTGTCTGCTGGTGTTTTCATTACTGCAGAGGTAGAAGAATGAGGAAGATGGGGAGGAGCTTTTCCCAGTTAGGAGTTAGTCTTTTCGGGCTGTGTCATCAGGCCGGCTTTTCTCAAGGTCTCTCTTGTCACGTCCCTTGGGTGCCCAATGTGGTCTTAAAGGGCAACCGAGCATGCTTGGAGATTTCACCCTGCTTGCTGGCAGCTGAAGAGGAGGGGGCGGTGGGCAGGGAGAAGGGGATAGGGAGCTGTGATCCTGCATCCTGCCTTGATGGGCCTACAGGCTGCAGGTTAGTCTTTGGTCTGCCCATCAGTGACTTGCTTGTGAATAGGTGCTTCAGACAAAGCAGTAGGGGAGGGTGGAGACTGTTTGTTCTGTGTGATTCAGGCAGCTAATGCTAAGAGAATTTGAAAACCTCTGTAAAGGCTAGAGCCTGGGGACTGACTGCTACTGCTGGGATTCACCTGAAGGCTCCTTGAGGGCAGTGGAACTCTCTGGGTGGAGAAAGAGAATGAAAACCCCCACTGGTTTTGTCAGACAGCCAGACTGAAGAGAAAAAGTCTCAGTGGGGGTAATTAGATAAAGCTTTTAAATGCTCTATTTGTTTTTCCCCTGAGCTTGCTTGGTATTTCATCCTTTTACCCCCCTTTCCAAGACTGGGGAAGGATTGTTACAAAAGCGTTTGATGGGCTGGTAGTTACTTTTACACCCTTCTCCTCCCCATTAGGGTGTAGCTTTTTGGATTAAGTATCTGCCTCCTTTTGTGAAGAAATTTAGCAAAAATTCTAAGTTTGTACTCAGAACAACACAGATTTACAGCTAGGTCCTTCCTGACCTCTGACTCCTAACTGCAGCCCAGCTCTGGAACAGCTGCTGGTTGGCAGCAGCTTGGCCTCAGAGGACTTAGCATTTAATATATACTCTCTCTGTGGTGATGTTTTAAAATAAGGCCAGACCCTTTTAGAAGCAGCTCTCTGCTTGAATTTGAAGGTGTAAGGGAATTCAAACAAACAAACATACACAAACACCCCATCTCTATTGGTGAATGTGATTACCCACATTTTTTTTAGTAGCTTTTCTTTTTGTTTTACTTTTTTGTTTGTTTGGTTAGTTGGTCGGTCCGTTTTTTTTTTGTTTTGTTTTGTTTTGTTTTTTTTCTTGGAGACCGGGTTTCTCTGTGTAGCCTTGACTGTCCTAGACTCACTTTGTAGACCAGGCTGGCCTTGAACTCACAGAGATCCACCTGCCTCTGCCTCCCAAGTGCTGGGATTAAAGGTGTGCACCACCACACCCGACCCAGTAGCTTTTCTTCCTCATGGCATTGTTGGAAGGATAAAATTAATGTTCGAGAAAGTCAAAATCTCTATATGAAAGAAAGTGGTATATTTTGAGTTCAGGAAGCCTTGTGGGTACCCACTCCAGATTTCCTTTCCAGAATTTTGTACAATTCCTTTACTTTTGGCTAGATTTGCCTACAAGTTTCTCTTAGTAGGGAGAAAACCTGCATTTTCCGCTTCCAGTGTGGGGAGCAGACACAGCAAGCAGATTCTTCTTTTTTTAATAATTTATTCTTATTTTATGTACATTGGTGTTTTGCCTGCATATATGTCTGTGTGAGGATGTCAGATATTGGAGTTATCTGACAGCTGAGAGTTGCCATGTAGGTGCTGGCAATTGAACCCAGGTCGTCCGGAAGAGCAGCCAGTGCTCTCCAGCCCCCAAGCAGATTCTTCTTAATGGGGTTTTCACTTAGGGATGAACTTGAAGAGAAATCTGTGTGCCAACTTTAGGATTCGCTCTTCAAAGGAAAAATGTCAGCCTTTGAGGACTAGAGAGCAGAGATGCTAATACACCACCCGCAGTGCACCACGGAGCAGCCCCCATCCACACACAGTGGAGACTTGATGACGCAGCCCCAGATGTCCAGGGGCCAAGCTAGGAAAAGTCTACTTTCCAGTAGTTGGGCTCAGGGTACCGCTCTACTTTGCTGAGTACTTAGCATGCTCAGACCTCTCAGCTCCATCCCTGTTCTACCAAGGAAAAAGGGGGTGGTACAGTCGCTGTGTCACAAGTGGACTGAATGTGCATGCCGTGCATACTGCCTGCATTCTGTTTGGAGATGCAAAATTCTGTAAAGCATGTCAGCTCTTTATTAAATGTCTGTGCGGGAGCTTGGCTGGCAGGCTTAGAGTTTCACAGACGATTTTGAGGGTGGAGAAAACGTTGAGTAGTGTTAAATGTATTTGAAAACCCTTTTAGTAAATAAGTTGCAGAACTCATCTGCTTCTAAAACGACCTTGATTCGCTGACAGGAAGCTGCTTTCGAAGGCGGCTCAGCTTTCCCATCGCTTGCTTCTTCAGCTGCATTTCTGTCAGGGCTCCCTCATTTTGTAAGTTATGTGGAATATACTTTTTTTTCTTTTCTTTTTAAGTGTTTGAACTAGCCCCTACTTGCTTGATGCTTTGGGCACTCATAGTCTCCCTTCGTTTTGTTTCTCAAATTTTTGTAAAATTCTTACATAATTATCTACCTTTTTTGAGGGTGGTTTCTCTGGGTCGGGTCTTGGGCCCCCCTCCCCATGTCTCCTCTTGAGAGGGGATGGGCTATCCCATGGCAAGACAAGATAGGGAGGTAAGAAGGAGAGAGCAGAGGGATGGGGGAGGTAGACAGACAGGGATTGTTTGTACAATCAAATGGACATGCCTAGAAGTGTCAGGAGACAGGCACAATTCTTAGCCTTGCACTCCTTTACCACCACCCCAAGCTTGTCACCCAGGCAGCAGGTAAGGCCTGGAGTGAGTGTAAAGGAGCCAGTGTTCCAGAATAGGAAGGACTGTGGTGGCCAGTTGTGTTGTGTGCCACTGGACCATAACTTTTGTCTCTCACGCCAGTGGAGCAGCTGTGCTAAGGGCACTTGGTGCCCCTGCTTGGCAGACACCTTTCAGTCCCTTGCCTGGGAATGAGTCCTGTCACCTCCAGTGCTGGGTTGTTTTCCTCTTCTATCTCCTATGAACGGGTAACTCCCAGCTCTTTTACAGCTCTGCTGGAGCTGGAACCTTTAGGCACCTCGCCCTGAAGGTACTTGTAAAAATGAAAGCCACCTATCTCCCTCTCTTCTAGAAAAGGATCCGAAGGATAGTGTCCCCAGGCAGCCAAGCCAGGCTCCTCACTGTCTTCCGTGTCTGGCCCACATTTGGGCAGAACCCCTCAAGGTGTTGCAAAAGCCTCTTAAGTTAATTTCCTGTCACCAGTTCCTCTCTTGTGCATTTTACCCTACAATGTCCACAGAGTGGTGCATCTTGTCTGCTTGCTTCAAAACAGCCCTTGGCTCCTTGTGTCTACAGGAAGAAATCCAAGTGTCTTCACAAGGCCCATAAAGACCGGCATCATCTCCTTCCACTTGCATTCTCTAGCCTCCGCTCTTGCCAGCCCCCCTTTACCACTGCCCTTCTGAGTAATATCTCTCTGTGTTCACATGGGCTGTTCTTCCTGCTGTGTCCTCAACCCTTGTCCAGCTAGAATCCTTTTTTACTGTTTTTGTTTTGTTTTCCCCAAGCCCCACCTTCTGGAGAATATTAGGTCCTCCTTACAGAACAGCTTCTCCTCCCTCAGTATTTTCCCACCTCAGGAACATGTTTTCCATCTCTAGCGCCTAGCCTGATGATTGCACAGTTGGTGCTCATGCCTTAGCGTGTGCTGAGTTCTGACACAAAAACTAAAAGTTTTTGGAGAAGAGCCATGTGTAATTTGGAGCCGAGGCCTAGATAGTGCTCCATTTCCAGTGAAGGAAACAGGCACACACATTTTTTCTGCATATCCGTCATGCCAAGGTTTGGTTCTAGGTGCACATTGGTGGGAAAGACTTGGATTTCTAAAATCCTAAAATAAAAATTAGCTGGGCAAAGAGAAAAAAAAATTGAGAATGCTTGGTTGCTGTACAAGCTGTCACACTGGGGGCCCTTACTAATTATAACCACTTTTCACGGCTCATGGTTTGAAGTTTACATTAAATAGGAGAGATGGGCACCCAGATCAAAGGCCAGAGATGGTTTCAGAGCTCCAAGGAGTGGGCCCATTTTCTCTGCTTAGTTACAGTTTTGCTTCATTAGTGGTATGAGTTAATAGGAGTGTTGGTCTGTGTGTAATTCAACTTCTTCCCACCTCCCATCACTCCTTGGACTTTAAAACAAAACACCAAATCAGAAACATACAGGATATGGATCTTCCTTCATTCCTCCTTCATTTGTGTGTGTATGAGTACACACACTTCATATTAGATATAGGTCATTGTAATGAAGACTTGTCATTGTTTCAGGGGACTGTCCTTTATGCTTACTGAAACAGCTATGGAACAAAATGCTTCTGGATACACAAAATCATGTCAGTCTTAACCTTCTTAAAAAGATAAGGAATTTGTTTAGAAATACATAAAGGGGATGCTGGGGAATTGGTATGGAGGCTTCAAAATGCATTGTGAGGGTTTATTGTAGAGTACTTGCCTAGCTAGCATCTGGGAAGCTCTGAATTGCACACCCAGAACTCAGAAAGCTGAGAGAGGAGGGTCAGAAGTTCAAGGTCATCCTCAGCTACATAGCTAGTTTGTGGCAAGCCTGGAGTGCATGATACTCTGTTTCAAGAAAAAACAAACCACAATATAAAGCCATACCCATGAGTTTCCTTGCTGAATAATCACACACACACACACACACACACACACACACACACACACACACACACACACACACACAACGGGGGGGGGGGGGGGAGAGAGGCAGAGGGAGAGGACCACCAAAGAGGAGAAAAATATTGAAGAACACCACAGCCTTTTTTTTTTTGGGGGGGGGGGGTTGTTTTGTTTATTTATTTATTTAGGCAGGGTTTCTCTGTGTACCAGTGCTGGCTGTCCTGGACTCACTTTGTAGACCAGGCTGGCCTGGAACACACAGGTGATCTGCCTGCCTCTGCCTCCCAAGAGCTGGGATTAAAGGCATGCACACTGGCCTCACAGCATCCTTTATGAGGATTAAGTCTGAAGTCTTTGTTAAAAACGCACCTCAGGCGTGGTAGTTTACTTATCCTGTAATACTAGAACCTGGGAGGTGGAGGAAGGAGAATTAGGAGTTCAAGGTTGTTTATTCTCTGTAGAGAGTTCAGAGCCAACCTGGGCTACATGAGGCCTGTGTTAAAGAAACAACCAAAAAAATATATTAATACTGCCAAATGTGTGCGAGGACACGGCTTTGTCCTTCAGTAACGAACATGTGCTTTTAGTCTGTTCCGTAAACATTTACCTGCTAGCTGTAGGTCATACTGAGATCTGTCAGATGCAGTCAGCTAGGCTATTTTAACTTAGCTCCTTTCTGATGTAGAAAGTAAAATTCTAATTTTTGAGACAGGGTCTCCCTACGTAGCCCTGGCTGCCGTGAAATTTTCTGTGTAGGCCAGGTTGGCCTTGAACTCACATAGATCCACCTGGTTCAGCCTAGGAGTGCTGAGGTTGGAGAGTAAAAAAAAATTAATGATTAATTTTTTATTTTCCTTTTTTTTTTTAAGGTTTTTTTCGAGACAGGGTGTTTCTCTGTGTATCTCTCGCTCTCCTGGACTCTCTTTGCAGACTGGGCTGGCCTTGAACTCACAGAGATCCACCTGCCTCTGCCTCCCTGGGTGCTGGGATTAAAGACGTGCACCACCACGCCCAGCATTTTTTATTATTTTCTGTATATTGTTGTTTTGCCTGTATGTATGTCTGTGTGAGGGCGGGTGGATTTACAGTTGTGAGCTGCCATATGAGTGCTGGGAATCGAACCCCGATCCTCTGGAAGAGCAGCGAGTACTCTTTACCGCTGAGTCATCTCTCCAATTCCGAAAGTAAAATTTTTTTGAAAAGCCATTTTCTCTTTTACTGTAGGACATTTAATTGTTTGGAGAATGGTTTTATAGCAGTGAACATCTCAAAGTGGTTCCCATAGAGTGGTTAATTAAATCTGTGTATTTGGCTAAGCACTTGAAGTTTGAAATCCAGTATAATTTACCTTTGTGTATGTTGCTGGGTACTGAATTTAGGGTATTGCTCATGCTAGGGAAGTACCTCTGCCCCTGAGCTATAGTCTTATCCTGAAACAAGGATACATACACACTACTGTGATTCTGTCTGTAAGGAAGGAGAAAAAGACCGGAATGAAAGGACAGCATGACAAGAGTGGCAGGTAGGTGAAGGCTGGAGCATCATGCCTGAGGCACATAAGATCCAGGAAAGCTGTAAAACCTATTAGGCCCAGGAGTGGCATTTTGAAATTAGCATTTGAAGGCCACACCTACCCACAGTAGACAATAGCCAGGCTAGAAAGAAGGTGCTGGTTTCAACTTTTGTCTACACAGTTAGAAATCTAGTTTCTGAAAACTCAGTGGTGACCTAGAGTTTATGTGGACATAGAAATGGGAGCTTAAGTGGACTTGATGGGACAAAAAGGTAGGAAGTTCTCTGGGACCTACAGAGAGTTAGGTGGCTTCTTCACTGGCTTTTCTAATTCTCTGGGGTTGGAACATGGGGCTAAGTAAAACTTAACGAATAAGATTTTATGTTTTAAAAATTAATTTACCGGTGCTGGAGAGATGGCTCAGCGGTTAAGAGCACTGGTTGCTCTTCCAAAGGACTCAAGTTCAAATCCCAGCACCCACATGGCAGTTCACAGCTGTCTGTAATTGCTGGACATGGTGGTGCACACCTTTAATGCCAGCACTTGGGAGGCAGAGGCAGGTAGATCTCTGTGAGCTCAAGGCCAGCCTGGTCTACAAAGTGAGTCAAGGACAGCCAGGGATACAGAGAGAAACCCTGTCTTGAACCCCCCCCCCCAAAAAAAAATTATTTGCCTAAATTTTTTTTTTGCATTTTTCTCTACATGTACTGTTTTGTTTTTTTTCTTTTCTTTTCTTTTTTGTTTTTTGTTTGAAGGCGTGCGCCACCACACCCGGCTACATGAACTGTTTAATTAAAAAGTATGTGCTTGGGGCTGGGTTTAAAAAAAAAAGTATGTACCTGGCATAGATGAAGCATGAAAAGTCTCATAAAGAGAGGGAGATTTTAGGCAGGCACTTCTTTAAGGTTTTTCAGGACAGGGTATATCTCTGGCTTTCCTGGAACTTGCTTTGTAAAGACTAAGCTGGCCACGAACAGAGAGATTCACTTGCCTCTGTGCCGGGATTAAAGGCATACACCACCAACACCCAGATTTTTATTGTTTTTAGTTACATTTGTTTATTTGTGGGTGGCGCTCGGTGGCAAGAGCCTTTACTGCTGAGCCATCTCACCAGTCTTTACACACAAGTCTTAAGAACTAGTGCCAGCTGCGCATAGTGGCTCATGTTAAGCATAGTGCTGGCTTAATCCCAGCACTCAGGAGGCAGAGGCAGGCGGATCTCTTCGAGTTTGAGGCCAGCCTGGTCTACAGAGAGAGACCAGGACAGCCAGGGCTGTTACACAGAGAAACCCTGTCTCCAAAACCAGAACACCAGTATAGTGCGTTTTCATTCATTCTCATTATGCTTTGTTCAATTGATGAATGAAGGGCTCATGGGAAGAAGCTTCAGGTAAGAACTAATCGAGGGAGGACTCTCAGGACTTCTTCATGATCCGATTTTCCAACTTAGTTCCTCATTAGAACCACAAGAAGGGCCTCAGTGGCCACTCGGTGCCCTCACTCATCTTTCTTAGATACTTGCGTCGATATTTTATTTGACAGTAAGCTTGTGTATCTGCTGTGTGTATCCTGGGCTCTCCCTTAGAACCTCGGGTGCCAAAGCAAGGATTTAACCTCGGAATCCCACAAGGGAGGAGGAACTTGTCCCTGTGGAGTGGTTGTCTGTCTGGTATCTGTACGTTAGTTGATGGCAGATGCGCCGCCTACCACCCAGGCAGTCTTCAGGTTTCTACTATCTTAATTTTTTTCCCAGGCTGACAGAAACCTTTTTGGAACCAGACAGTGTTTTCCTCTGAGTTGGTACACTCTGCAGGCTGGCATGCAGGCGTGTCCCCTCTGCTTTTGCCACGAAGGGGAAGCACTTGTAATCCGACTCCCAGAAAGTTCCATGGGGTTCCCGGGGCAGTAGCTGCCTCTTAGTGAGGACTCTGGTATCCTGGGGGAGGGCGTATCTGCCCTGGCAGGGCCGCGTAGCCTCCCCTGGTGCCTGAGTTGGGACCACCTATACGATGGCCTCACAGGAAAGGCTTACCAGCGCTCCAGATTTGGACAGTGCTTGTCTCTGAGGCCATTCAAACATTCATTAAAACCTCAGGTAAGCCCACAAAGTCCTGAAGATGCTTCTTTTTCCATTATCAGTCTCTTGGTTTTTTTGGGACAAGATTTCTCTGTGTAGCCCCGGCCATCTTGGAACTAGGCTTGTAGACACCAGGTTGGTGAACTCAGAGGTCTATGCCTGCCTCTGCCTCTGCCTCCTGAGTGATGGGATTAAAGGGGTGTGCACCACCACTGCCCAGCTCCATTATCAGTGTTGATTGGAACCAAACATTCCATAGGAACTTCTTGCCCCCTCAGGCAGCTCTGGTCCTACACTGGGGAGTACTTGGTTTTCCATCTCTTGCTTGGGATCCTGTATGTTTTTACATCACTGGTCCATAAATCCCTTTACACTGAAACCACACTTCCTCAGGCCTGTAGTATTTCATGAAGAACTTAATGGAGGATGTGGGGAGGCCAAAGACCCTTTTCTGCCTCTTTTTTTTTTTTTTAAAGGAGAGCTTGAGTTCAGTCTCCCACTACCACAAATAATGCAGTTGAATTTCCTCACTAGTTTTAAACATTGAGATAGCCCCCTTTGCTGGCTGAGACAATGTGCCAAGCCTGTAATCCTAGCCAGAGAGAGGGAGGCAAGGAAAATCAAGAGTTCAAGGTTGTCTTCCCTGCTACATAATGGCAAGGGCAGCCTGGGCTGCTTACCACCTTGTTTCAGAGTAAACAGTAGCTCAGGAGAGAGATGCTTGGGCAGGAAGAAAAAAAAAATTAAAACTGAATTTAAAATAATAAAATTTGAAGTTTAAAATGGTGGAATTTAGATTTTTTTTTTTCGAGACAGGGTTTCTCTGTGTAGCCCTGGCTGTCCTGGACTCAATTTGTAGACCAGGCTGGCCTCGAACTCGCAAAGATCCGCCTGCCTCTGCCTCCCAAGTGCTGGGATTAAAGGCGTGCGCCACCACTGCCCGGCTTAGATTTTTTTTTTTTAAGGTACCATGTAAAAAGTTGAGAGGTCTTCCCTCCACTTTGACCTCAACATATGTGTGGGGTTGGGCACTGAAGCTGGCTAATGTTGCCCACTAGGGAGTGGCCTTCTCGTGAGTATCTGCAGTTGGTGTCAGTAGTTCATCCAGGATTGGAGTTTCGGTGACAAACATGGGAAGCCACTCTTGGACAGTCCACCCATAGCCACTTATTAGTGTCTTTTAACAGACTTGGGGACACTAGCATATCTTATCTTCTATCCCTATACCTTAGGTCGTCTGTTGCCTAAGGATGAAATGGAAGTTTTTTTATGGAAAAGCTCTTGAGACTGTTGAAATAATGAGGCAAATGCTTAAGAATTCCTGAATATGCTGGGCGTAGTGTTGCATGCCTTTAAGCCCAGCACTTGGGAAGCAGAGGCAGCCTGGCCTACAAAGTGAGTCCAGGACAGCCAGGGCTGTGTTATACAGAGAAACCCTGTCTTGAAAAACAAAACAAAAAAAAGAATTCCTGAATAAAGCTTGCCTTATGATACAGCATGAGGGAGTCTCTGTGCTTTTGAACCCAAAGCCCCTGTTATCTTGCCTGTATGTGTACTGGAATACTGCGAGCCTGGCAGGTGTGGTGGTACACACCTTTAAGCAGAATACAGAGGCAGGCAGATCTCTAAATTCAAGGACAGATTGGTCTACATAGAGAATTCCAGGCCAGCCTGGGCTACATAGTGAGACCTTGGGTTTTCACATGAAACAAATGGACTTTTTCCTTAGAAAAGTGATGTTCTATAATATGCATTTTCGTGGGGGTGGCAGTAAGAATTCAGAATGGGGATGAGCACCCCTCTTGCTTCTTGATGTTGGGGTAGCT
This sequence comes from Lophiomys imhausi, assembly GCA_907164525.1. Taxonomy (NCBI): domain Eukaryota; kingdom Metazoa; phylum Chordata; class Mammalia; order Rodentia; family Muridae; genus Lophiomys; species Lophiomys imhausi. The sequence continues at coordinate 4,618,900 of CAJQZJ010033130.1, forward strand.
GGGGAATGAAGTGTTGTTCACACCAAGAAAGCCCTCTGGCACTTAGCCACAGCTCTAGTCCTTGTTTCCTTAATTTCTAGTGAGTCAAAAGCAGATTTATTTCAGAATTTATACAAAAAGCTCCTTTGAAATATATGTGTTACTGTGGTTCAATATGGTTCAGTAGCCAGGAGGCCCAGCTTCAATGTTAATTCAGGCTTGATTTTAACAAATCACACCTTAGCATGTGCTTCATAGTTTGCTTCAAACATTGGGAATTACATACAGTTTTCTCTGATGGCTTGTATAGTTTAAATTGTTTTTTATTTTTTTTTAAATTTTTTTTAAACATTTATTCATCAATTTATTATGTATACAGTATTTGCTCTACATAAATGCCCAGGCACAAGATCTCAATGTAGATGGTTGTGAGCCACCATGCAGTTGCTGGGAATTGAACTCAGGACCTTTGGAAGAACAGCCAGTGCTCTTAACCTCTGAGCCATCACTCCAGCCCCGCAAATTGTTTTTTAAATCTTACCTTGTTTTTGAGACAGGATCTCATTGTGGTCTTAGACTTAGATTTTCTAGCCTCTGCCTCCAGAGTTCTAGTGTTAACAGTGTGTGCCATAACACCTGGCAGAAATTTTAATTGTTATTTCCATCTCTGAAGTAATGTTGCATCAGTATGCTCTACAATGAAAATTGGCAAGAAAGTATTTTCAGAGTTTCAAAATAAGTCATAAGTAAGTTCATTATATAAAAATGAGATACTATTTTTTTCTTTTTTTTAGGTTTTTCGAGACATTGTTTCTCTGTGTATCCTTGACTGTCCTAGACTCACTTGTAGACCAGGCTGGCCTTAAACTCACAGAGATCCACCTGCCTCTGCCTCCTGGGTGCTGGGATTAAAGGTGGGCACCACCATGCCCGGCTCAAAATGTGAGTTTTGAGATGCCTTCAGTTAGGTTTTAACTGAAGTGATTTTCTTTGCAGTAGTAAATTAAGGTGATGAAAAGGATTGATAAATAACACAGACAGACAACTGGCATGTGCTTTTTTCTTTTTTGAAGTGGCTGCTGATGCAGCTGTGGTGATCATGGTGGCATGTGCGTTATGACTGCCACTGTGCTCTTCAGCGAAGAGTAGATGGTTTGTCATCACATGATCACATCATTGTATATCCAAGAAGAGGAAGGAATGCTATATGTATGTTCAGGAGGCAGTGGTTGGCACTGGTTAGTATATTCAAAATCAGTGCTGAGAAAGAGGATGAGATGGCTCAGTGGGTAAAGGTGAGGCTGAGAAGCCTGAGGGTGACTTTGGTTGCTTGGAGCAACTCGATAGCAGGAGAGGACAGATTCCTGCAAGTTGTCCTCTGGCTTTCACACATAAAGTCTGGCCTGTGCATCCCAGACATCTACACATATCCATACACACAATAAATAAGTAAAATGTAATTTTTAAAAAGCTAAGATTTACATGGTTGTGCTGGAAGGGCCGTTTGTACAGGCTTGTCACAGGGAGTTTAATAGCTACTGTAGTGTTTCTGGTTTCTCTGCAGAAGATTGAATACAGGAAAATCAGTCTTTTTTTTTTTTGAGGGTGGGGGATCATTCTCCGTACTTAGCTCAAGCTGGTCTGCACCTCATGACCCTCTGCTTCTACTTCAGAGCTCTAGGATAACAGCTATATACCACCACAGCCAACCAGAAATCTAGTCTTTTTTCAATATTTAATTATTTATTATGTGTACAGTATTCTGCCTGCATACCAGAAGAGCAGGGAGCCAGCTATCACTGTAGATGGTTATGAGCCACCATGTTTGTGGTTGCTGGGAATTGAACTCAGGACCTTTGGAAGAGCAGCCAGCAGAAGCGCTCTTGACCTCTGCGCTATCTCTCCAGCCCCAGAAATCTAGTCTTAAGCAGTAGGAACTATGGAAAGGTTATTCATACCATAAATGAATCTGTCTAGAGGACCTTTGGAAAAGTTCAGCAAACATCCTTCGAGTCCCAGGCCACCTTTAGTGAAAAATATCACTGACAAGGCTCACCTGCATATGCTTTGAACCAGACACAGCATAAGTGGAAAAAGTCCCGTTTTTCCTGCTCTGACCCTACTTACTCCATGTAACTCCACTCTGCTACAACAATCTCCAGTGATTACACTTTAGTTTCCCCCTTCTGGTGGTGTTAGTCTGTTGTGTAAGAAAATAACTCTAGGCATGGAGGTAGGAGCATCACTCATAGCTAATATGTATTGAGAGCATACTAGTTATCATTGTCCCAAATTCGTCACATGTGCCATTTCATTCATGCTTCACAATTCTTTGACCCAGTGATGTAGATGCAGTTATTGTGCCCAGGATTCAGAGAAGGAATTTGAGACCTGGAGAGGCAGCAGGTAGTAGTTTCAGACACTGAAGTGGACGTTGGTACCACTCTCCCAAGCTGCCTCCCATAAAGGTGTCACTGACTCACCAAATAAATGTTCCCTGAAAATGTTCTTCATACAGAAATGATGCATATAAAGGGGACTGGTATACAAGAGCAAGTGTGTTTCGACAGGGTTTCTTGACTTCTGGAAACATCTCACCCATGAAACACCTCATCCTGCCTGGAGTAGTGATTTAGATCATCCGTTGTCCCTCTATGATGGTCAGAAGCAAGGAGAGATTGAAGGCTTTCAGAGTGCCCAACTTGCACAGATAATAAGCAAAAGTAGTCTTGTAGGGTGCTTCTAGAAATGAGGTGTAGGAGACACTGAAACAAAACATAGGGACCCACAACTGTGGAAAAGACCTGGAGGGAAGAGTTAGAATGAGCAAAACCCACGGACAATGGAATATTCACCAAGACCCACTGGTGAAAGGTGGTCTCAGAGTAGGATTTTATATAGTAGGAGGTAGAAGCTTGATTAGCTAATAGGATGCTCTGCTGAACCTTTCCTGTGGACACCACGGGAAATCATGAACATCAACAGCTCCAGAGTTGTTTCAAAGTAAGACTTGCTTGAAACCACTTTAGACTAGAGTAGAAACTCTCTAAGTTAGTTTATTTTTTGCTTTGGGTTTCTGAAGGATCTTAAAACCAACCCATTATTTTTTGTTGTAATCACTTGGGGTTTTTTGTTGTTTTGGTTTGGTTTGATTTTTGGTTTTTTTGGAGACAGGGTTTTTCCTCTGTGTATCCCTGGCTGTCCTGGACTCGATTTGTAGACCATGCTGGCCTTGAATTCAGAGATCCACCTGTCTCTTCCTCCCAGGTTCTGGGACTAAAGGCTGGGACTAAAAGCATGTAGCACCGTGTCCGGTTCCATAATCACTTGTTTTCTTTAACTTTGGAAGACAGTTTGGTCTGAACTGGTATTGGGGTGATCTTCACTGATCCTCAGTATCTGTGCTGTGAAGTAGGTATGACAGAATTGATGTATTTACTGTCTTCCAATTTTCCTAGATCAGCTGCGGTAGCTTCAGTTTCTTTTATTGGTTTTCTTGTTCTTTCATTTTGAACTCGTGTAGCCCAGACTGATCCGAGGTTCTTGGTCCTCCAGCCTTAGGATCAGGAGTATGAGCCACCTTGTTGAGCTGTTTTGCTTCATAAACAGGAGACACATGGATTGGAGGATAGTCAGGGAACATCCCATCTCTCTCTGTTTTGGGGGTAGAGCTCTCCATAATGCTTTGTTCTTTACAGGGCCCCTTGGCAAGTTGTAGAACTGATCCTGAATTGCTGTGTCTGGTGGGTCTGTGAAGGAGCGTTGTTTTGAAACTAGAAACAGAATTTAAGTTTTATGTGCTACCGGCTCAATTACCACTGGCCTGCATGCTGTTATTATAATCTGTGATTTTCCTCGTGGCAGTTTGATAATTTCAGTGGAAGTCAAGTGAGAAGCAAACTGGATTAGGAGACATTTGTGTCCTTTATTTCTCAACTGTGGATTGTCCCACCAGCGTGCCGGTGTTATCCTGCTTTGACACCTAGTCCAGGTACCAGGTTCTGAGAAGGCAAGGACATGCATATGGTTCCTGACTTAAACTTCCACAGCACCTGGCATCTGTTGAGACCATACGGCAGAGATGCAAGTGAGAAGTGGCTGGGGAAAGAGGAAGTGAGGCCTCCACCATGAAGGGCTTACCATGTGGAGAAGGAGGTGGGGCAGGAAAACCAAGATGCACTTCTCAGCTAAAAGGGTCATGCGCACACTGAAGCAGGAAAATGTGAAGCTGATTTGGGAACAGAATAAGACAGTTGTGAAGGAGAGGATTGGAGGGTAGGGTTGGTGGTGTTGTGTAGAGCGGAGATTTCAGAAGTGTCGGCTGGTTTTGCAGGCTGCCCTACGTAGGCTTCTGTTGCTTTCAAGTAAAGTCATGGTGGGACCAGCCAGTGCTTGGGAGGATGCTGTTAAGGAAAATTAAACATGTGAGATGACACTATTCAGCAAAGTACAGGAGAAACTCTAAATTTAGTATCTTCTTTTAGGTACCATACTAACATAGACCTTGCAATAAGCTTCCTCCCTCTGTCTCCTGGGTACTAGGATTCAGATATGTCCTAGCTTGGTATCCTCTCTTTTGTTTTTTGTTTTGAGACAGGGTTTCTCTGTGTAGCCCTGGCTGTCCTGGACTTACTTTGTACACCAGGTTGGCCTTGAACTTGCAGAGATCTGCCTGTTTGATTGTTTTTGGTTTTTTTTTTTTTTTTTTTTTAGTTTTTCGAGACAAGGTTTCTCTGTGTAGCCCTGGCTGTCCTGGACTCACTTTATAGACCAGGCTGGCCTCGAACTCACAGAGATCCATCTGCCTCTGCCTTCCAAGTGCTGGGATTAAAGGCGTGCGCCACCACCGCCTGGCTTGTTTTTGTTTTTTTGAGACAGGGTTTCTCTGTGTAGCCTTGACTGTCCTGGACTCACTTTGTAGACCAGGCTGACCTCCATCTTGTATCTCTTTAATAGGATAATTTCTTTGTTTTGTTAAAAAAAAAAAAAAACAATTTCAGGGCTGTGAGCTACCTTTCCAAATGCTGTTAAATGACAACTGACAGTTTAGGTGTATTATAGTTCATTAGTAGAGTGTTTGCCCTGGGTGTGATGCCTAGGACTACAAGGGTTTTGTTTAGTTTGTGTTTGTTTTTTTGGAGACAGGGTTTCTCTGTGTATCCTTGGCTGTCCTGGACTCACTTTGTAGACCAGGCTAGCCTTGAATTCACAGTGTTCACCTGCCTCTGCCTCCTGAGTACTGGGATTAAAGGCGTGCAACACCATGCCCCATAATTACAGACTTCTCTGAACTGCCATGTGGGTGCTGGGATTTGAACCCAGGTCCTTTGGATGAGTAGCCAGTGCTCTTAACCATTGAGCCATCTCTCCAGCCCATGACCAAAGGTTTGCTTGGTTTTTTTTTGTTTTGTTTTGTTTTTTAATAAAGAAAAGATTGTTGAAAGGTGGGAAAATTTGTTTGCAGCAAACAGAATTCAGTCAGACATCGTTTAAAGTTCCTTTATTGTATTATGCTAATTGGCCCTTATTTAAGTTCATTAGAGAGCAGAAGTCTTTAAAAAGACAGAAACTTATTTCCCCCCAGCTCAGAAATGTTGCATGGGTTGGGCTGGGCTTGAGGTTCAATATTAGAGCATCTGCTTCATATACACAAGGCTCTGGAGTTGATTCTCAGCACCCATCCTCAAAGGGAAGCAAAGGAAGTGAACACTGGGTGTCCCACATGGACTATTTATCCATCATGATCCTGGTATGTCCTCATGGATTGAATGCACTCTAGGAACAAGTGACAGTGGGCTAGATAAGTCACTGTCTTGATGCAGGAGTAAAAAGCTTTCGGGGCTAAAAGTCTCTGGAGGAAACAAATCTGTTCATAAAACGTAGAATGCCGTGTTTATAGAGGTACCGACTCCCTACTCCTTATCCACCTAAAGGGCTCTGCCCCTGGGATGCTTGGGCCCTACTCCACCTCCTTCACTGTGTCTAGATGAGGGAGCCAAGGAAGGGGCCATGCCCAGGGCTTTAAAGTATTGTGGTGGGTGTGAAAGAAGTCAGATACTAGGCCCCACAGACAATTAGTGGCTTAATAATTATTGTAGACACAGTGTTCCCTTGGACTCCGAAGTTTTCAGAGTCCTCTATCCTCTGGGGAGGAAATATTAAATTTTTTTTATAGGCCTGACTTTATACATTTCAAAGCCTGTGCTCAGAGACTGAAGGAGTCGGCTGAAAGGGTTGGGGAAATGTGTGTAGGCCCCTGTAGATTTGGGGGTTCAGACAGCACACAGAGCTTTAGGTCACTCATCTCACCACTTAAAACTGATGGATATACTTCACAATTTTCCATGTTGCTGCCAACCTTTTATTGCTTAGTTTTGTTTTTAACATTGGAGCTACAAGTGTGCAGGAGGAAGTAGAGTCCCTCCTTCCTGGGTTTTGGGGAACAGGATATTGGGAGGCATCCGAGAGTGCAGCACAAGGGTTCCTCTTGTATGTGTGACCAGTGGGGCAGGGTGGTTGGGAGAAGGTATCATTTATGATCCATGTGTAATATTCATCACTATCTGGTAGGATGTAGCTGACTTTCTTTTATTTAACAAAAATATTGCTTTTAGGTTTATTTTATGTATATGATTTGTTTTCCTTCATGTGTGTTTGTGTAGTATGTGCATGTCTGGTACACATGAAGGTCAGAAAAGGGTATCATATATTCTGGATCTGGAGTTAGAAACAGTTGCGAGTTTCCATATGGATGTATAAGAGCATTCAGCTCTTAACTGCTGAGCCAGTGCTTCACCCCCTCTGTCTTCCTTTTAAAGGAAGGAAACTGAAGCTTGGAGACGTTTGTACTTCTAAACATCATACAGCTAATGGTATGTTTTCTGTTTTTTTGTTCTTTGTTGTTGTTTTGATCCGGGGTATGACTCACAGATGCTATGTGTGCAGTCTTCTGAAGAATTACACCCCAGCCATCTTGTCATTTTTGCTGTGGATGATCTCTCTACACCTTGGTACCTGGAGCATCCAACTACTCAATTCTGTGTTTTGATGAGAGCATTGCATACGATTTTGATTGCCCTCACCTTCCATTGAAATAGCCTTAATTGAGCAGCTGTGGTGTTTAAGGCATTTAGTTTAGCTTTTGGCAGGTGAAGCATGGTGGTTTTTGCCTCCGGGGAGTTTATGTTGTGAAAGGAATCCACAGTGCTTATGGACCCCGAGCCAAGTTCCCATGGGAAGGCCAGGATTCAGAGAGGCTCACTGGACTGGGTCTGCACTTCGAGGAGAAGCAACACAAGAAGGGCCGAGGTCCCAGCAGGAGAGGGCAGGTTGGTTTGGAAGTCCAGGGTATAATTTGCTGTTGAAGAGGATGTACTAGAAGATAACAGAGTTGACGGGTTACTTAGAGCCCAGGTCAAGCTGGGCAGAAGTTGACCTTTCCATCTTGTAGTCATAGGAACCCTAGGATTTGAACAGAGTAGTGACAGTTTGTCCTACTGGGGCCTTGGCAACATCCTTAAGAGGGAGAATGAGGTTTGTGCATTGGTTCTTTGGTGACTGCCCTAACCCAAAGCAGAGAACACATCCCAGGGCATCTGATACAGGACACACTAAGCTGAGTATTTAGGATGTTAATCACCCTGAGCCACTGTACTGATGCACACACAAGGACATCTTGCTGAAAAGCTGAATCATGTTCTCTGGCTCCATAGCTGCAAATTCAGGTGAGCCACCTTTGAGAGGTATAAGGAAAGCGTGGCTGGGTAGCAGGCAGCTGGATTCCAGTTAAGCCTCTACCTGGAATACTTGAGCTCCTCTCCCTTTGGTCTGGGAAGCTCTTTTAGGGCGCTTTGTGTTTATAATATTGGCCGTTGAGCTTGTGGATCAGGAGGAAAGCTTTTCTGCACCTGTAGTGTGGAGAGAACTGACAGTTGGTCGGTACACCAAGTACTGTGGACCTGCCCAGGGTCTCAGTGTTGTTACCTGAGCCTATCTCTTGACTTCCCTTTCTCCATCCTGGTTTTGGAGCTCTATCCACAAGGAGAAAAGGGCCCAGGCCTTTCTCACCTGTCCTCAGCAGGGCAAGGCAAATCTGGGTTTATGGCTTTTTACTGATAATAACCCCCAAATCATTTTGATCCTCTACAGCTAACTGGCCTTCCTCTAGAAACCTGCAAAGCAGTAGTAAATCCCTTTGCACTCCACTGCTTTGCCCTCCTCAGCCCTCTGGTAAAGCTGGAAGTGCCTGAAAGAGAGGCAACTGGATCTAGAGCCAGGGCCCACATAATCCATGCACACTGGACGTCACCCCGGGTGACTCAGTTTCAGTTGCGTTTGGCATTTCACAACCACCTGCATCTGATCTCCCTCTGGGCAAACTCTGTGCCTGGCTCCCTGTACTAGGAGCATAGTGCTCTTCCAGGGATGGCTTCTCCCAGCTTTTTTTTTTTTTTTTTTTTTTTAAAGAAGCAGGTGTCGTGAGTTGAACAAGTCCTGTGCATTTTCTTTGCTCCCTTCCTAACCATGATGGCAAGGCTACATACATACTTACAGAAATTAGGAAGATAGGACCCAAGGAGACCAGTCCTAACCACCATCATTGTAATAGCATTCCATTCTGCGTCCACCTAATGAGGTCATGGTTACTTGCATCTTATATACATAAAGAAGCTGGGGCTTAGAGAGATGTGGCTAATGTACCTAGGGACACTCCAGATAGTAAGTCAGAATTCAAACCCAGGCCAGGGTCCCACAGCGATCTTAATTCTTGATCTTCTGCAGTTGTTTATTAAATAAAATTGTTTTCTCCTTTGTGGCTGACATAGCCTATTACTTCCATGGGATTCCTTTTTTGTTTTTTTATTTGTTTGGAATCCACCCCAATTCCATTGTTAAAAGGCAGAAAAAGCGAACTAGTGTATTATCAAGTGTTCAATAAGTATTAGGCACTTTTTTTCCCCTAAAAAGGAGTGAAATCAGTTTTCTACATACAGGAGTGTAAGTTCCATGAGTTTTTTTTTTTTTTTTTTTTTTTTTTTTTTTTTAGTTTTTAGTTTTTCAAGACAGGGTTTCTCTGTGTGTCCTGGACTCATTTTGTAGACCAGGCTGGCCTTGAACTCACAGAGATCCACCTGCCTCTGCCTCCCGAGTGCTGAGATTAAAGGCGTGCACCACCACGCCAGGCAATTACAGACAGCTGTAAACTATCACATGGTGCTGGGATTTGAATCCCGGGTCCTTTGGAAGAGTAGCCAGTGCTCTTAACCGCTGAGCCATCTCTCTAGCCCTTCCATGAGGCCTTTTCAAATTTTTTTTTTTTTTTTTTTTTTTTGGTGCCTACCAAGTGCCTGGCACATTGCTGAGTGTTCAGTCAATGGTCACTGAAGATGGATAAAGGCATGGTTACCTTACCTGTTTGGCAGGTGTAGACAGGAGGACCAAGGACTCGGATTCAGGTGTGTAGCTCACTGCATGATCAGATACAGCCTTTGCTTTCCACACCGAGGGGTTTCATTTTGTTTTGGTTTTGTTTATAAAAAGCAGATCCTTTCTACACATGTAAGCTAAGAGTAATTAGATATATGCCGTGGGATTACACAGCATGATATAAAACACTATAAATACCCAATATCCAGCACCATATAAACAGCGGATAAACTGAGCTGTATTTGTTGTTTGGCATGTGTCTTCGTTTTGGGCAGGATTACTCCACGAGTTACTGCAGCTGGTAATGTGTTAGTCAGTGGACTTCTTGGACGTGTGTTTAAGTCTAACATCCATGCCATGTGGAGCAAGTAGTAAACTTGGTGAAATCAGTTCCGCTGTACGGAAGGTGAGAGTTTGGTTAATCTCTTTTCTATCTAATCTTTGTTTACAACCTTTGTGCTTCTCCTCACACCTTACCTGCAGGTGAGGAAAGTGAGGCCTGCTGAGATGTCCAGGTGCGGACCATTGGCCTTGAGTGTTCGATTTCCTTAGACGACAGCATGCCCTACCTACCCAGCATTTGTCTTTGTTGGCTTTTCAGGCCACTCAATGTGGTGGAGTCCCAATTACTCATGGTATGGTGTTAGCAAGCAGTTTACATCAGTAATCTACCACCAGCTGGCAAATCAAGACCACACTGTGATTGTAAGAATATTTATTTATATTCATGGTAGATAATGAGGCATTTGAAGAAAAAAGTGATTTGTCATCCCTTTAAGAGTTACAAAGAGCAGGGCATGGTGGCACACTTCACCACTCCAGAGAAATCAGAGGCAGGCGAATTTCTGAGTTCGAGGCCAACCTGGTCTACAGGGGAAGTTCTAGGACAGCCAGGACAACACAGAGAAACCCTGTCTGAAAAACAAACAAAAATGCCCTAAGGAACTAAGAATTATTTTTTTCTATGAGATTTAAAAACAATTTTTAAAGATTTATTTTTATTTTATGTATATGAGTGTTGCATATATCTGCACCACACGCATGCCTGGTGCACAAGGAAGTCAGAAGCCATTGGATTCCCTGTAACTGGAGTTATCGACCATTAGTTATAAGCTGCCATGTGGGTACTGGGAACCAAACCTGGGTCCTCTGCAAGAACAAGTGTTCTTAACTGGTGAGCCATCTCTCTAATCCTCTTAGATTTTAAAATTATTTTCCTGGATATATGATTCATATTCCCTGAGGAAAATGAATTAAAAGGGTAATGAAAATGGAAAATAAAGTAGTAGAATTCCTGCAAGTCTGAAAAGTCTAGGTGACTTTTGGTGGTGGAAACAGCAGTTTTGGGGGAAGGGGGCCTTCCCAGAATTGCAGGCATGCACCATGCAGGAGGGTGTATGCAGTGCTTAGGGTGGAACCCAGGACTTCATGCAGCATGCTCCAACTACTGACCCACATCTCCAGTTTTAGAGGATTTTTTACTTGGATGAACACATTATGAAAATGTAATTCATCTGTAGATAAGAAACTTGTTTTTATACATCCTCTCAAGTTATATGGTATCTTTTCAAATTTAAGAATACATGGCTGTGTGTGGTTGCTCATGCCTTTAATCCTAGCACTGGGAAGGCAAGAGACAGGCAGATCTCCAGGTTCAAGGCCAGCCTAGTCTTCAGAGTGAGTTCCAGGATAGCCAGGGCTACATAGAGAAACCCTGTCTTGAAAAAACAAAAACAAACAAAAAAAATTTAAGAATATATGACAAGTCTTTTCAGGTGTAGTCAACCTATATTGGCATACAAATCACATTATTTTGATGTGGCGTCATCTAGAGGGGTGAGTTGGGTCATAGGCAAATGTTGAAATTATTTCCCTCTCCCTGGGTTCTCATTAAGGGGAGGGAAGATGTTTTCTCGATTAAATGATGAAGCCAATCTAGGATTAAGTTTTTTGAACAGAATCAGAAGTTGGTTTAGCTTTATGTAAGAAAATACTGACAAAAGTGTTTATTTTTGTGTAGCGTGTGACCTGCCATCTTAGTATCCCAAACAGGCTAGAGTCAACAATGAAAAACAAACTGAGCAGTTCAGAAACTCCCTCTAAGGGGCCAGACTCCAAGGTGTAGCAAGTCCCTGGGCTTGAACTTTCAAACTGAAAACAAAACAAAAAAAAATGTTTTTTTTTAATTTTAGAATAAAGAATTGAGTTAGGGGGGTTAAAAAGAGAGGGCCAGGAGCTTTGTTTGGGACTTTTGAAACTAGGAGCAAAAGTTCTTTTTTGTCTTATCTACAGAGTACTGGCTGTGACGTGAGGTTTACCAGTGGCCATGCTACTATGGTATGTTTTATTTTAATCTGTCATGATATTTGGGGAGTCTTTCATAATCTTTTCAAATATAAGGACTTTCTTATTACTATTATGAACATGTGCGGATGTGCATATATGCACACTTACTCATTTGCAAGGCTAGTATTTGAACCTAGGGTCTCACACTTGCTAAACACAGGCTCTGGCACCAAACCACACCCCCCAGTCCTACGGATTGGACTCTCACTTTTTAAAATTAGCATATAAAGTAATGGGTTTCATTATGATATTGTCATACATGCTTTTTGTTGATCTCTGGATCTCTGTATAGGAGCCCTGGCTGTCCTGGAACACACTCTTAAGACCAGGCTGGCCTTGAATTTACAGAGATCCGCCTGCCTCTACCTTCCCAGTGCTGGGATTAAAGGTGTGCATAACCGCAACTGGCAGTTACAGACAGTTGTGAATGGCCAAGTAGATGCTGGGATTTGAACCTAAGTCCTTTGGAAAAGCAGCCCGTGCTCTTTACTGCTGAGCCATCTCTTCAGCCCTGTGAGAACCCATCTTAAATCTTCAAGACCAATACGATTTTATATATTTAGAATATGTTGGAAGCTATAGTGACAAAATGTCATTAAATAGCATTTTAATGACATTTATTGCCATTAATTATAGCAGGGTCTTTATATACTTTGAAAGTAATAGTACTTACATGTAAATTTACTTGACTAGCACATAACTTGCCGAAGAGATAATTAAGTGGGTGCCCTGAAACAGCTCCCAAGAGGTTCCTACCACAGAGACAGTTCCTGTGTGTGAGTCACTCTAAGGTCTAATGTCAGGAACGTAACAATTAGGTTAGTTCTGAGCTGTAAATGGGATCCCTTGACTCAGTCTAGGAAAGGCTGCGGAGTCCTGACAGAGCTGAGGGCCATTCTTTGACAAGTTAGAAGGATGTAGGGTTTTTTTGTTCCCACTGGTCCACCAGTAGGGTGTGATTCTCTCTCCACCCCCTGCCCCCCAGTCCCCAGCAGTTTCCAGCCCAGCCCTTGGATCACATTCATTTTAGAGCAAAGAGCTGAGTTAGGGGAGTAAATTCAACCTCTCAGATTGTCCAAGCATCCCTGCCTACATCTTGCTATGATTCCTTCAAAAGGCCCTTTTAATTTTCTACTAGGATCTGTTCGCATGAGCACTGGGTTTTCTAGTCAGGAGCCCTTAACCCAAACCCACCTATCTTAATCACCCAATTACGGTTAGTCTTAGTTTTTGTTTTATCCCTGAAATGGGCAGACTACATGTCTTGTACCATTGTTAGGTGACAAAATGCCCTAGGCAGTACTTTTTTCTTTTCCTTCGCAGTGCATACAAACTTTTGGGAGGAGAGAAGGCATTGTCTTTTCACATAAAGGAAAGGTACCCTAAGTCTAGGGAAACTCTCAACATCTTGAAGCCTGCTTTAGGGCGGAGCAACAGAAAAGACCATCCAGTGGAAGGAGACCGTCCTCAGAGCCTTCCTTATTCTCCAGTCTCCCCTGCTTGTGTTTCCTCTCTTGTCACTACCACTGACTTCTGACAACAAAGGCGCAGGTAGAGGTGGCAACCATCACATTGACATGTCGCCTGTTATCTGTACCATTTCCTAAGAGTCTGGGCCAGAAGCAGGTATTCTGTTTACAAGTGGGTCTGTATGTGCTCCAAAAACATTTAATGTGCCTCTCTGTCCAGCCTTTATAACCTTCCCAAGTGGCTCACAGAACTTTTAGGTGGAAGCTTAGCAAAGAAAAGTAGACAGTAAGTGCTTATCCACTGAGCCTGAGAAAGTATGGCATCTGGAAAGCCTGTATTCTTAACTAATAACTATTTGCAGACCATTTGTCTGCAAATGGTCAAACACAAGCAGGGATAATTTGAGGAAGTGGATCTTGTAAAGGAGGTGGCAGGTGACCAGAGGGTCAACCAGGCCTCAGTTGAAGACCTTGTGGCCATTTGTGCAGTGTGCCTTTGCCTGGTAAACGCAGCTGTGAGCCAGGCTCCTCTGCCCTGACCAGAGGCCATGGTTGCTTTGGTACACAGTGACCTCATGAAGGTCTCAGGGGGAAACCCTTCAAACAGCAGTTTTACCAGCTTGATTCTGGCAGAGTTGGAAGGTGCTTCCACCAATACTTTCTCCTAGGCCTTTGTAGATGTTCGTAATTATAGTTTAGAAAAAAGATAGAAATGAGTTGTGATTGATATCTTAGGTTTGTTTTGAAGTCTTAAACAATTGCCTAGGAAATTTTCCCCTTCATTAGCTTACTTTGGGTCCCAGTGATTAGAAATAAGCACATTCTTTGTAAGGGAGAAGCTATTTGAGAAAGGGGTTATGGAAACACACACACCAGCCTAGGAATATATATGTAATTTTTTTCCTGAACAGGCCTACCTTCTTGAAAAGAAAGTGATTTTTTTTTTTTAGGTGTAACAGACCATAAAGTAAATAACATTCTCTAAAGGCATGAATCTATAAACAAAGAGTAAATATCTTTATTTAAAATGGATTAAGTTCTGAAGTCTAATGCTTTTGTTGTGTTCTCAGGTGGCTTATAAAAGTCTGTCACTAATCATATGTGTTGCCCTCAGAATTTCATTAAAATGTAGGCACGCACTCGCTCACAGATTTTTACAAGGGGTGGCAGTGAAACAGAAACTGGATACAAATACTGAGGAGGCTAAAACGATGAGGTTGCCACACACCTGGCCACTTCCCTTCCCACCTCTGCTCCCTTGAGATGGTTCTTCCAGAAGATGAAGGAAGCTCTACCCTTGGGATCATCATCCTGGGTATGGGAGTTGCCGGGTACTGAGCCCTTCCTCAAAAGCCCAAAGCTGACTCTTGACTTTATAGGCTGTCAGGAGGTGGGCAGTCCTGTCCCCAGGCTTTCCCAGAAAGTCCTGGGAGGAGAATGTTCTGCTCTCCCAGACACTTCCTCCCCCACCCCTGGGGTGCAGGGAGGAGGTGGTAGGGAGTTGGAATCCAAGGAGCTGGGCTGGAGGGTTGAAGGCTATAACTGCCATTATCTGTTCTCTGACCAGTTTGTGGCCCTGAAGTTCCTAAGCTGTTGGTTTTGTATGCTAACACAAGCAGAGTACACGTGTACATGTTTAGATGCTGAATACACAGGCAAATAAAACTAAGAAGCCAAATGCTGAGGGTTTTATTGTTTTTCAAAAGAGTTGAAACTGGCTTTTCTGGCCCAACAGTGGAGTTACTTGCTCAAATTACTACGGGCAGTTATTGTTGTTTTGGTCTCTAAAAATGATTTGGAAAGGTGAGGAATTAAAGTGATGCTTGGAAGGCCTCCTTGTGCTTTCTTTCTTTCCGATGATGGAATGAGAGGATGGGAGAAGTCACTTGGCCCTGGCCTGACTCCTCCTTTTCCTCTCTCTGCCGCCAAGAGTTGTGACCACAGTGTTCAGAGTGGCTGCCTGGTGCTCAGTGCTGTGGCTGGATTTTAAAGTATTTTTCAGTTTTCAGTATCAACAGTCGTCACATTCAGGGTTCCTTTTCATTCTCAAGGGCACCCGGTCCAACTGTTTAGCCCCCCTTTCATTGTGCCCCTCACTTGTGCCCAGTCAGGGAGGTTGATGATGTTAGCTGATTTACTGCCACTGCAAAAAAAAAAAAAAAAAAAAAAAAGAAAGACAATCTTTAATTAGACTTTTACACCCCAGTCAGATGGTGGTAGACACGCTTTGTGCATTTTTACTCAAAGATGTTAAAGACCCAAATCTTTGAGGGGAAAAAATGGAATGAAAAAAGACTGGTACTTTTTCCAGTTTAAGCTGCATGTTGGTCCATGTTAATTAGGCATTTATCCCTTAGTTGGGAGGTGATAGAAAATGCCGGTTACTGTGGTATTTAACTGACACCGAACTGCTGTCCAAATACTTCAGTTAGACCTAGGCTTCTTTCTTAATTGGTGGGAAGGAAAACACACCCAGAAAAAGGAGGAAACTGTTACTTTCATTGGACATTTAAAATTTTCAGGCTGAGGGATCTGAGGAACACACGTGTGTTCCTTTTTAATTAAATGCCCATTTGTGCTTTTTAAAAACAGTAGCCAGAATCTCTCCTAAAATTTGAGCTGCTCAAAGTGGTCTAATTATGTAAGAGTTCAGCAAAAGAAAACTTGGTACTTGTCATCTAGGGTCAAAAAGTAGTTATTGCTATCTGAGGTCTGTATAGATTTGTGTATTTCTTTGGCACTATTCTTAAAATTTGTTCTGGAAATTGAGTTTCTTTAGGTTTTTATAGTAGATTTATCAATGGCAGAAATTGGTGGCATATTGGAAGAATGATGTGATGCCTTTGTAGGAATAATTAGATGAAACATGCTTTTGCCTTCTTCCTTTCTTTTGTTTAAAACAACTTCCTTGTTTTCTGGAGGGTAATCATCAGGAAGAAGAATGTGTTTTATATTTCTTAAAGGTATCTAAAACCAATCCCCCAAAAAAGTTTTTAATTTTGTTTTTTTGTTTTTGCTTTGAACTTTAGATCTCCCTTTGTATATGGTGTCCAGCCAAAGGCCCACATGTTAGAGAGCACTTCAGTTGTAGTAATGAACTACTTTTTGGTGCACTGAATGAATTTAACATGTTAATACTCCTGTAAGGCCCAGAATTGCTTGGCTGCCCCTTGCCCTGCCTGCCTGGTACTGACTGAAAAGGTACCATTGTTTGTTCTGCAAACACTGGGTGATGTTTGTTTCCAAGGTGACTGATTCTGTTGGTGCTCTTTAAGCAAAAGGGGGATGGGGAGGAGAGAAAGTTAGCTTCTAACACCTGAGAGCATCCTATTATTGATGGTCTATGTATATTGGATGTATGTATGTTGAAATTTTATGTTAACTGAGGTTATTTGAGAGGAAAGAAAGGGGGGGATAATGTAGAAATGGAAGCACAGTGTCAATTAACAGCAAGTTCTGATATTTAATTTAATATATAGTATATGTGATGGTAAGAGATGTTAGAATCAAATCTACTTAGGCTGGATTAGCTGTTTACATTGCGAAATTAAAGAGCTAAGGGAAAGATATTTTAGATAACTGTTGAGAAATACTAGGCTTTTTCCTTTGAGTTATAATAACCTATTTACAAAAGCTGTTCAGATAAATATTTGGCAGTGTAATTAAAATTGGTTATTGATAAAGTATATAGGCCTTCAAAAAATAAGAGGATATGTAAAACATAAATTTGTTTCCATTTTGAGTTCTGTTAACTTTTTTTCTCCTGACAACTGTGTAAGATCGTTGAAGGGCATTTCTGCCAGAAAACTTCCAGAGACAACAAAACAAAATGGATCAAGCATCTTTACATGGGTGATAAGGTTCGTTAAGTTTTGGACGTTTGTATTTTATCATTGAGAATTTTCAGGTTCAAACTAGAGAATAGTCTTTGAGCCTCCCACCCCCCTCCAGTGCATGGATGCGGTTAACAGAACTTTGCCTTTTCACTCCTATCTGGTTTAGTACAGTTCATACGCAGGTTTCAGTAAACATTAACCACTTTTATCAGGGCTTGCAGTGTGCTGAATGGTTAGTAAAGAGAGTGTACTGCAAGAGACAGATGAAAATAAGAGTCCAAGGTCAGATGGCTGTTGAATTTTTTTTTTAATTAATGAGAATTTAGGGGAAAAGCAGGTCTTTATGAGGCCTACTGGTAAGCTAGCCATTCTGTTAGCTACCATTTTATGTATTGAGACTAACACGGATTCGTTCAGATGCTGTGAGTGGCTATCCTGTGAGTGGCTAGGCAAACTGACTTTAGGACTTCCTTTCTTCTCATGAGAAAGCATCCTTCAAGGATAAAAGGTTCTCAAGGCCTTTGCACAGAAAGGAGGTGTAACATCCAGCAGGGTAATTTTGAAGATCCCGACAATGTTACAGGGATTTCCTTTATTCTTTTCTAAAAGATGGCTCGTGTTTGCCCTCTGATCATCATTCGAATTTCTGCAGTTAGTACAGTAACTCGTAAACCAAAGTGCAAGAATTCAGTATTGCCAAATATAGAATAAACATGCAAGTTTCACATATCATGTAATATCCCAGAACTTTGGCTGTCAGTTTTGAAAATAAGAACGTGGTTCTTGCTTTTTTACTTTATCGAAAGGGGTAAAGTTTTAACAGGGATAACTAAGCTGTCCTCCTCCTGCCCCTGTGACCCCGGGGTTTTAAAGAGCTGACAGCCGATGATGCTTACTGGCATCGCTGTTGGCCCAGCGGTCGGTCGGTCATGGGTCTACTCAGAGGACTGAGGCAGCAGCCTAGAGGTTAAAGTTGGTGAAAAATCTTGAAGCCCTCTGTGTAAGTTTTAACGTGCGTGGGCATCCTCAGGCCCAGGTCTGTGTCAGGACGTGGTCGGCACGCCCGGTGACCCTAGAGCTTCCAGGCGTGTGACCGACAGGGCATCTCCCACTGAGTTGGGTTCGCCTTCCTAGGGAACTGCGTGAGGGAGACGGAGGCGGGCAGCCATTATGCAGGCGTGCATCGGCGCGGACCGGTGGCACCGTATGAGCGCCCCGAGCCGCCAAGCCCGGTCCTCTAGGGCCTGCCGGTGACCTCCTCGGCCGAGGGACTTAGCCGTGCTTGGCCAAGCTCCGCGGGACCGGCACGACGCTCACCTTCAGCTCTAGTGTTGGTCATTCCCCAAGCAGCCATGGAGCTGTCAGTCAAGTCAGCGGCGCTGCCGATTGGTTAAGGTGCCGGTGAGGGGCGGGGCGGGGCGATGGCATCCCTGATCAGACCGTGAAGATCTGATCTCAGCCTCTCAGGATCTCCTCAAGCTCTTTCCCCAGTCAGCCTTTGGCTTGGAGCAGCAGCTTAGGGGTCCCCAGAGTCCGTTGAGCCACGTAGTCCTAAAGAGAATTCTCCCAGAGACAGCTAGAAAATGTGGGTGTTCTGAGCAAGACCCTCTTCCTCTTTACGCCTTCCTCCTCCTGGCTAGTTCGTGGGCATTCTGGATCGTGACCACGTTTACAGTCTGGGAAGTTTTCAGAGGCCTGTGCTGGCCTGCTCGCGTTCTGTATTTCTCCCTCAGAATAAGTCCCCATTCGGATCTTGGGTTTCCCTCGCTGGCTGTGGCTCACTGGAAGGTGGCGCTGGGCCAGCCGCTGCAAAGCCGGACCCGCAGGAGGCCCTGTGGAGCAGGAAGTCAGACACTTCCCTGTGGGGACAGCAGCAGCCCGGTGGCCTCAGCCCCGCCTTTCAGAATCCCTGCTCAGAGGCGGCCTGGGGTCCCTCTAAAGTGACTGTCCTCGGAGAACAGAGGACGAGGCCCACGGCAGTGCCGAGCCAGGCTTCCAGCTTTGCCTTCTTCCTGGGAGGCCCACGTGCTGCCGTCACTCTGCTGAAAGCGGGGCGCCCCTGGCTCATCCAAGTGCTGTTTCAAGCTTCTATTCTCGGGACCAGTTAATTAGCAAGAAGAGCACATTTAGCCGCGGTGCGGCCTCTTGATGTCCTGTGCTTGGGCATCACTAGTAAGGGTACTGTTGCCACTGCCACTGATGGCCAAAGGTCGCTTGCCACGGAGCCGGCCTGCTAAAGCGTGCTCTATCTTGCTTAGACAGTCCAGAGGGATCAGCTCCCTGGCAGGTGCTCTAGTGACCTCACAGTCACGCAGCTCAGAGAAATGCTGGAGCCAGGGGCAGTGATGCAGCCTTAGGGAAGTGATCCAGCGCACTATAGTGGCCAGACCATTTCTTTGTCTTGCAGTGTGTTGCCCGGCCTTCTATTCCACACTTTGGGATTTGCCTCCTTTTTAGTATACTGTTTGGTGACCAGCTTTCTCAAAACGGATCCATCACCAGGGTGAGAACTTTTCCTTGCTACAAAAATCCAGCTCCATAAGGTTCTGATTGAGCTAGTTTAAAGGTCAAAGCTAGAAACCAGTAATTTGGAGCATTTGTGTCAAAAAAAAACTTCTGATGAGGTGGGCATGGTAGCATACGCCTTTAATCCAAGCATCTCTGAGTTTAAGCTAGCCAGAGCTCATCACACACACACATACACACACACACACACACTGATGAGACATGTTTTTTTTGTTTGTTTGTTTTTAATGTGGTATGTGTCGATGTTTTGTCAGAAGAAAACTTTCAAGAGTCGGTTCTCCTCGGTGGATTCTGGGAACCAAACTCAGGTCTCTAGGCTCAGAGACCCTTGGAGACTTTACCCTTTGAGTCAGTCTCACAAGCCCAGCAACTAGATTAAAAAAAAAAAAAACAAAACAAAAAACACTGATGAAAGGATTAAGAATTGGTAAGTCCCGAATTCTCCTAGCTGATGTCTGCTTGCCACAAACCTGAGTGTGACATGAACAGCGTCCTGCAGCACCTGTGCTCTATCCAGCATGGCCCTCAGCACTGGCAGGTGCAGATGCCGCTAATTAATTTTTTAAGAACTGGAGCCCTGACAGAATTATCAGGGATGCTGAGGAGCAGGTACCAGATGTTTCTTTTGTTAAAGTAATGCAGAAGTAGTGTTTCAGGTAATCAGGCTGATGTTATAGGGCTCAGGGTATTGAGTATTTTCTTTAAGGAGGGAATAAGGTGGTGTATTTCCTAGTTTCTAATGTGGCTCTCCCTCTCACAGTATTATCTTCGGTGGGGGGATGACTCAATTATCATTAGGTCCAGGTCCTGTTAGAAGAGGGTTAAATAGAATGCTGTGTGTGTGGGGGTCCTTTATCTGAGCCGGTTTGCCACTGCTGAAGATGACAGCCTGTGCCTCTAACTAAATTCCATCCTTTTTTCACTGGGGACAACAGTAAAGTCAGAGGCTCCTCATGCTGAGCAGACTTTTCAGCCCCTGAGCAGCCTTTGCGTTCCCAGTTCATGAATGTACCATTTGTTGTTTTGAGCACAACTGCTAGATGCAACTGGTCTTGTAGCCCACTCCGCCTGTGACCAGTGGGTGTCAGCGTGGATGTCTTCCTCCCCCACCCTTGCTTTTTTAGTTTTCTGCATGAACCAAGTTTTTACTTTAAATAGTCCCATTTTATCCATGCTAGAATTTCTTTGACCCCCGTTTACATTTTTCAAATGTGTAACTTTCCGAAATAAGATTCTGGTTTGCTAAAATTGGTCGAGAATTCTGAATAAGTATTTTAGTTGATTGAAGAAAGTTGTTTGTGTGTGTGTGTGTGTTTTTAAAGACAAGGTTTCCCTGTGTGGCTCTGGCTGTCCTGGAACTTGCTCTGTAGACTAGGCTGGGCTCGAACTTAGAGATTTGCCACTCTCTGCCTCCCTAGTGCTAGGATCAAAGGCATGTGCCACCACACCCAGCTCACACATGGATTTTTTTAATTGTAATTTGTTGTAACTTTGAAGTTGAATTTTAAGTTGGTTTGAAGTTAGAAAGTTAAATCTTTATTCATCATCTCTTCATCAAATATTGCCATCAATTCAGAATTTAAGTTGGATCTTAAATGCTTTCATAGTAAAAAAAATAGCATTTGAAGTGAAGGTTATTTTGTTAGATTTAACCATTTTACAATGTATACACATATCAAAATACTATGTATATACTGTAAATAAATACAGCCTCCTCACCCCCACCCAGTGCTCAGGCTCAACCCAGAGTCTTTGCTGTGCTAGGCAGTGACCACCACTGAGGTCTACGCCCAACCTGATAAGTTTTGTCAGCCACACCATGATAAAACTTATTAATTAAAAAAGTAATTTAAGAGAAGCTGTCAGTTAAATTGTAATATGACATTCTCAAGGGTTTCTAGAATATTTCTGGATAACTTAATCATTCTTCTGTTTTGTTTTGTTTTGTTTTTTGAGACAGCGTTCCTCTGTATCATAGCCCTGAGTGTCCTGGACTCACTTTGTAGACCAGGCTGACCTCGAACTCACAGAGATCCGCCTGCCTCTGCCTCCCGAGTACTGGGATTAAAATCGTGCACCACCACGCCCAGCAATCATTCTTCTATTAAAACATGACTCCACAAACTAATGATGCTCATGTTGGAATTTTCACTTCTTGTCTTCTTTCCCTCTCACATGCACATTTTTGGTCCTGATTGGTTGCAGCAAGTGTTTACATTAAAATGATCCCTTCTTTATAGTTTAAGGTATTTTAGCTACAGAGTATTAACATCTCTTTTTGCTGTGCTTTGCATGTCCACATTGACTGTCCCAATGGCTGTTGGGTCTTGGGTGGGCCAAGGAAATGAATTTCTGTAATAAACATAGTAAACATCCTATAACAACTGATTCCACATGCCTCGATGTCCCAGAGCTTCTAAAAATGGTGCTGTTGCTAGAAATGAAGCTTTGTGTGGTAGAATTTTTGATCTAATTTGGTTTGCTTTTGTTTGATTTGTTTGTTTTTGAGACCAGGGTCTCACTTTATAGCCTTGGCTGTCCTGGGGCTTGGTCTGTAGACCAGGCTGGTCCTGAACAGAGAGATCTCTGCCTCTGCCAAAACAAATTTCTTGTGCGCGCATGTGTGTGTGTGTGTGTGTGTGTGTGTGTGTGTGTGTGTGTGTGTGT
>CAJQZJ010033130.1:4641158-4683257 GCA_907164525.1 Lophiomys imhausi
TGTGTGTGTGTGTGTGTGTGTGTGTGTGTGTGTGTGTGTGTGTGTGTAGACAATCTTGCTGTGTAGCCCAGGCAGGCCTCCTTCAGACTCTGGGATATTTATCTATCTTTCAGTTATGGAGACCCTGGGTTGTTTGTGCTTTTGTTAAAAATTGACATGTACAGGAAGAAGGTACAGTCTCGTGTGAGATCTTTTGCACTTCACTGGCCTTTTGTGAAGATGTCTCCTAAGCAGCAGGTTAAGTGGTGCAAGCAAGCTCATGTTTAAAGGTTCTGGACAGCAGCTTTCTCAGCCCTGTCCTCAACTTCAGTGTTCCATCTTTCCATGCTTGGTTTTGATCTGTGCCTTTAAAATGCATAAAGTTGCAGCTAGTTCTCCCTTTACCATACATAGTTAGTGTGTGTAATTACCTGTGTCGTTAGAAATGGCAGCTAAAACACCACTAGGAATTATCAGCAGATAGAAACTGCTTTTCCTATGTCAGAACAGCCAGCGTAGCTTTAGTTGATGCTCCTGTTGCTAAGCAGGTAGGTTTCTGGTCTGGAGACTACCCGTTAACCCTGTAAGCGCCTAATGGCAAGCCGAAAAGATAAGGAAAATAGCCCAGTGTTTTCTCCTGCATCATGTTTTATCTTAGCTCAAGAACAGTGGAATGAGGCAGCTTAAGCCTGATTTATTCATTCATAGGCCAAAGAGGAGAGCTGGGAGATGGTGAGGACTCCGGTTTAGCAGTTTCCACCTGGGTCAAGGATCCAGTTGTTGATAGTGAGGGTCTCAGCAATAAGATCAAAATAACAGCTTGGATTCCAGTGAGGAATGGGCTTAGCTCTTCTCTTTGGTGTTTTTCTCTGTAAGCCTGCCTTTAATTGCCCACATGGCTGTGAGGAGAGGAAGGAAGAAAGAGGTTGCTGTTTGCATCCATTTGCCAGAAAGGAGTTAACAGAACATACCACAAAACAGGTTGGGCAAGACTGTTAAAGTCAGTGATGAAGTCTGCCTCCCCCCTTCTCTTCTTCCTCCCTCCTCCTCCTCTTCCCTCTCCTACTCCCTTTACCACTTTCAGGACTTAAAAACATCTTTGGGCTATCGCCTACATTCCCTCCTCCCTCCCCCCCCCCCCCCCCCCCATTCACTGTTTGGCCTCCCCTCTCGTAGTCAGAACACTTGATGTGAATAAAATACTTTGTGCACATGAGGAGTTCGTCTGCGACAGGGAGGCAGCCTGGCCAGCTGTTTCTCAAGCAGTCGATGGTGCTCTCTGTCATGTAACATAGGCCCTATTCAGCAGCAGCATTCTTGAGTATGCATTTATGCCTCTGTGGGACTGTGGAGTGTACAGCTTGGGAGGGAGGGGGAATGTGGAGGCAGGATGAAGAAGGAAGTGTGTGCATTTACGGAGTCAGAGACAACAATGAACCACTCAAATGCCACTAAGTCCGGAGACATTGTTGTTTGAAGCATCGTTAGTTAGCGCTGACTTCTGGGGTATTTTGGGGCTTAGGATGCTGGAGGACCAGGTTCATTGCAGGCCAGTGCATGTCTCATATAAGTTCTACATGGTGTTTGCATCCATTCACCCCATAAACATACCATATATAGTCATGCCTGAGCTCACTATAACATCACAAGGGAAGCACTCCTAATGCGCACGCACAGCTGGCTCCTTCCTCGCTCACAAGCAGACCCACAGAGGCTATTTCTGGTGTGTGTGGCTTGCTGGCTTTGGGGAAGGGGAGAGAAGAGGCTCTTGCTTTCCTTATTTATACCGTTTCCAATGTTTTTGATTCTTGTTTGCCTGGAACTCTGAAAGTTAAAAGAATTTTACTGTCATGGGAGGAAAACCAGAATTCTCTGAGCGCATCTGTTTTAGAATAAAAGTCTCTTTTTCTTAGTGTGTATAACATCACATACGTTTTGTTTTATGGGCCCTGGTCTCCCACTGTTCTGAGAGTATCCTTTCATGTTGTTAGGATGAGCCATACCCTGTAGCATGTAGTATTTATTGGTGGCCATGGAGAAGTTGTCTTTCTGTGTCCTTTCTCATCCTTCCTGAACCGCCCAAATTATTTATCACGTGTTAACTTTAAGATGTTCAGGGCAGGGCACACAGCTTCTGTGGAGCTGATGGCAGCATTCAAACTGGGTCAGCTGAGCTAAGGAGGTGGCAGTGAGAAAGATGTAGTTTCTTTGTCCTGTACCTTGACTACTGTGTTTTAGCTTGGAGTGAGTGAGCATCAGGGCATTTGTGGTTCAGCTAAGAGGTCTGTGACCCCTCCCTCCACCTCCTGCTGCCACTTACACTCCTGAGAGTGTAATTTCTCAGGACACATGTAAATAACTTGAAGGAAAAGCCATGCTAGGACTTTGGATACTATTAAAGAGACAAGATGGACATTTTCATTTTGGTTTTCTTTAATTAGCCTCATCAGAATGAATTTATATCTGACTGCGGTCACATTAGTTGTCTCATCCTTCCCCTTTCCTAAGCTGATAAGACTCTCTGTCTGCTTCTATCAACCCTCCCTGAGAAGTTATTAATGCAGTAGGACAAAGTTATTATATTCTTATAACTTCATTCCTTTAACTTATAATTGTATTTTCCCAAGTAGTGCACGTTGAATAATATGTTGAAGTTTCTTCAAAGGCATCAATATGTTCAGATTTAAAAAAAAAAGTGGTTGAGCACTCCAGAAACAGAAGCAAGTGGAACTCTGTGTGTTTAAAGCCAGACTGATGTACAAAGAGAGACCCTGTCTCAAAAATAAAGTCGAGATAAATGTCTGAAGAGATGGCTCAGCAGTCAAGAGCACGGGACACTCTGCAGAGGACCCAGGTTCAATTCTCAGCACCCACATGGTGGCTCAGAACTGTCTGGTCCTCCAGCTCTGGGAGATCTGACACCCTCTTCTGGCTTCCTTGTATTTTGTACACACATGGTTCACCTGCGTACACAAAGGCAAAACAAAACAAAAATTTTTAAAAATCAAAATACTTTCAAGTGATCTACATTTGTTTCTAGATAATTGCTAAGTTATAAATTAGTAGTAATTTCTAAACATTACATAATGTTTATAAAATGACATTGGGCACTTCCAGATGACTTGTTATCACCACGGAGATGGATTTGATTGGTCAGCATGCAGTTGACTAACATGTACTGTGTCACTTATGTGGAGGTCACTTCCTTGGCACTCTCAGGTCCAGAATGAGTGAGAGCTAGTGGGGTGAATCGTATATGGGAGTGATCTGTAGTTTTCAGAAGCCACACAAGTATTAAGAAATCCTGGTGGTGGGCTGGAGAGGTGGCTCAGAGGTTAAGAGCACTGGCTGTTCTTCCCAAGGTCCAGAGTTCAATTCCCAGCAACCACATGGTGGCTCACAGCCATCTACATTGAGATCTGCCCGGGCACACATGTAGAGCAAATACTGTACACATAATAAATAAATAGATAGATAGATAGATAGATAGATAGATAGATAAATAAATGTTAAAAAAAAGAAATCCTGGTGGTAATGCCCCTGATTTGTGTGGTGTGCTAGCATTATTTATACTGTTTTTTAAATTACATTTATTTATTACTTCAAGTTATATCTCCAGCACAGCCCCCTCCACTTTTTTTTTTTTTTTGAGATAGAATTTCTCTGTGCACCCCAGTACTCAAAATGTACAGGCAGGTAGAGCTCTGAATTTGAGGCCAGCCTAATCTACAAAATCGAGTTCCAGGACAACCAGGGCCACCCATATAATATGTATGTGTGTGTTTATTATATATTCTATATAATATATATTTTTGTTTGTTTTTTGAGACAGGGTTTCTCTGTGTAGCCTTTGCTATCCTAGAACTCACTCTGTAGACCAGGCTGGCCTTGAACTCACAGAGCTCCTCCTGCTTCCCCCCCTTTACCCCCAGTGCTGAAATTAAAGGCATGCATCACCATGTCCCACCATTACAGACAGTTTTGAATTGCCCTGTGGGAGCTGGGATTTGAACTCAGGTCCTTTGAAAGAGCAATCACTGCTCTTAACTGCTGAGCCATCTCTCCAACCCAACCCTTCGTGTTTTTCATAAACGAAATTGTTCATCTGAATCTTTAATTAGAGTTAAAATTGGTCTTGCCAGTATCCAGGGAAACTCCAACTCCAGATTGCCACAATAAAAGTGGAAAGTATTTTCTTACATTGTAGACCTTTTTGACATTATCAGGCAAGGGAAACACATTTTAGTTACATGTGAGAAATAAGAATTAGTTGTCTGTATGTTAGGTGCTCAGGGAAGCTGGAAATGTAATCAAACGCCAGGACTTGGAAAGAAGCAAGTAGCAGGTTTGGGAACTGACCCTTAGAAATGGGGATAGCACAGAGGAGATGTGCAAAAAAAGAGTGTTGCTGAGGGGTTGGGATATTTTGTTTTTGGCATTCATGGCAACTGGTAGAAGTGACCTGTAGCAGGTTGTGGTGGCTGGCTACTCCATTTGAGATGATGTCTGGCCATGTCAGCTGGGTAGGTGGAGCCTCAGGGACAACTGTTAGAGTGGAGTGGTAGAACTGGAGGTGCAGGTAGGGAAGTGTCCAGGCATGGAATGGAATAGCCTCCGGCTGCCTGGAGAGCAGCCTTTCTGAATCATAGCCTTCGAGAACTTTGTCGTTCTGTCGGATCTGATAGGTAGAGAGCAGGAAAGTGAGTGCACGCTCTCAGTTAACACACTCTGCTCTTCCTGCAGAGCTGAAGGCGCCGCAGAAATCGCTAGGCTGTTAGTGGCCCCCCTCAGTCTGCCATGTCCACTATTTAAAAGTTCCTTCCTCTTTATGAAATGCCACCAATCAGCTTTAAAACTAAAGTTGCTCTTACAGATACAGAGTTAGTTATCAAGAGGGGAGAGGAGACCCTAGGAGAAAAATTTCATCGATTGATTTAAGGTTGTTGGAGGATTAAAATGTTACTTGATTGCTGGTCTTATCCTGGATTTGGAGATTTCAAGGAAAAGTGGACAATGCCGGCTTTTGTCCAAGAATTTCAGCAATCACATGATCTGTATATCCAGTCCCAGGAGCAGAAAGGGCTGGCATCCTCTGTGCCTCATCCAGTTAGAGGAGGAACTGCCAAGTGGAAAAGATGTTCTGACTTAAGAATCATTTAGCTGATCACTGTCTTGGATTCTAGCCTTAATTTTATACCAAAGTCATAGCATGAGTGGGCTATGATATTTGGGTATAAGTTGGAGTTTAAGAGGGAGGCAGCAGCAAGGAGACCAGCAGAGGCAGTCACTTCCAGTCCCCTGTTGCCCCTGGAGAAGCTGGCCCAGCCAGGTTGGGGCCAGGTACAGGACAGGGATCATCTTGATAAGCTATCTCAAATACTTCAGAGGTATGTATGGACAGTTTACTCAAGTCTGAAGCCGTAGACCCCTGAGCATGCGTAAATGGGGATTTGGGTTCTATAAAGGATCCATTTATAAATTCCCAGGGATTTACTTACAGCTAGATTCTCTTGTGATGAGCATGTGTGTAGGAGAAGTGATAAGGTTAGACCACAAGAACCATGTAATATTGCTTTATATGTCTTGGTTTTCTCAGTATAGGATCCCCATATCTTTCTTCCACACAGATGCATGCAAGGACTCTGGTTTGATGAGACAGGATGAGTGTTACTAAGTCACTTGGCTGAATAATAAATCATTTAGGAACCTGTGGGAAAGTCACTCATAGGATGTGATGTTGAGTTTCCTTTACTTAATAAGATTCTTTTCTAAGTGCATACAGTTTCTGTTACTTTTATTTAGTTTTTAGTTGTCTAAGAGAATATTCCATGTTTTTTGCATATGAAAAGTGAAGAAATAATTCTGTTTCAGGATTCAAATGAAGATTTATTGATCTTCATAACACAAGTAGAATGACATTGTTTTTGTGTATGGAGATGGTTCAAAGCTAAGTTTTTAGGGCAGGGGATATACCTTATTGGTAGAGAGCTTGCCTAACAAGTGTGAGAGCCTAGCTTTGATTTCCAACATGGATGAGTAGATGGGGGGTTGGCATCTGGATAGGGCATCTTGCTGTGTCACCCAAACTCAGTGGTTCAAACAGTCCTCCTGCTTCAGCCTTTGAGCAGCTAAGACTGCAGGCATGTCCCACTGCACCTAACCTAGACTTGAAATGAGGGGTTTTAGACAGGGTTTCTCTGTGTAGCCTTGGCTGTCCTGGAACTCACTCTGTAGACCAGGGTGGCCTCGAATTCGGAAATCTGCCTGCCTCTGTCTCCAGAGTGCTGGGGCTAAAGGTGTTTTAGCATCCTTGGAAAGGATCTTCTTAGAAGCTACTGCCTGAGCCTGAAGATGAGAAGAGTGACTGTGTATTTGTTTCTCCTTACTAGAATCCTGACTTTCATTCTGCTTCTTGGGAGCAGACCAAGAACACAAAGGTTCCATTTTATTTGATTGTGTGTGTGCCCCCACCATGGAGCAGTAAAAAAGTGTGTGTAGTGGGGAGTAGGAAGGTGGGTTGTGGGGAGGACCCTTTTGTTCTGTGTAGAATGATAGTGAGTTCTAGTTGAAAATTTTGCCTTCTTTGAAATGAGTTTTAGACTAGGGTCCTCAACGACAGCCCTCCAGGGAAGTGCTGTTCTGGCTTAATAGACTGAAAGGCCATGTGTGATTCTATTAAGTGTATTTTCTTTATTGTTTCTTTCAGATCCTTTCAATTGTGTGTGTTTCCTAGTTTAAATCTGGCATTGTAGCCGGGTGTCATGGCACACACCTTTAATCTCAGCACTCAGGAGACAGAGACAGGCAGATCCCTGTGAGGTCAAGGCCAGTCTGGTCTATTGAGTGAGTTTCAGGATAGGCATGGCTACAACAGAAAAACCCTGTCTCAAAAAAACAAACAAAAACAAAACAATCTGGAATTATGGTGCATGCCTCTAATCCCAACATTTGGGGTGAGCGAGGCAGCAAAATTGATATTTTGAGGCCAGCCTGGGCAACCTAGTAAGATCTTGTCCTCCATACCCCTCAAAAAGAAAGAGATCCCCCCATTGTTATTTGGGCAAAATAAGTCATCGGGGCACACACACACTCAAATACAACGGAGCCTCTGTGTTCTTGGTCCGCCTCAAGACGCAGGGTGAAAGTCAGGGTTCTAGTAAGGAGAGACAAGTACACACTCAACCCTTCTCATCTTCAGGCAGTAGCTGCTAAGAAGATCCCTTCCAAGGATGCTAAAATGTAGTACTCCTTAGGCTATTTATAATATCTAATACAGTTGTCACAGTATAGCACTCAACACACACAGCAAATTTCGGTTTTCCTTTAGAAAACTTCTGGACTGGGGGGTGAGTAAGAGTGTAGAAGCCATGGGTAGAGAAGTCTCTCACCATGCTCTTGTTCCAAATCCTCCAGTGTGTTTGCTCTTCACCTTGGAAATACTTGTTAGCATATTCAGCTTTCTCGCTGACAACTGTTTCGTAAGCATACTGCAGTAGAGGGCTTTTAAAATTGACTAGAAACAGACCTCAAAAGGGAAGGCATAAAAACACTTTTTGCAGATAAAAGTTAGTGAGGATAGGATAGATATCCTGGCTGATTTTTAAGAACAATCCACTTGGGGCTGGAGTGATGGTTCCACAGTTAAGAGCACTGGCTGCTCTTCCAAAGGACCTGGATCCAAATCCCAGCACCCACATGGTGGTTCACAGTTGTCTGTAATTGCCAGGTGTGGTGCTGCACACCTTTAATCCCAGCACTCGGGAGGCAGGCAGATCTCTGAGTTCAAGGCTATCCTGGTCTAAAGTGAGTCCAGGACAGTCCAGGTTCACTTTGAACACATAAGTGAAGACTTAGGCCTAAAGACTAGGCTGTTCCCTTCACAGGGATTCTCCAGGTGTGGTTCCTCAAAGAGGCAGCATAAGTATCATCTGGAAACTTGTTGGAAAAAGATTCCTAAGCTTCTTGGATTTCATCAAAAACTGGAGGGCTGGCAGTTCCATGGTAGAGTATTTGCCTGCATGTGCAAGGCCCTGGGCTCTTTGATGATTAGGACTATAAGAAAGAAGAAACTGCAGTGGTGCCATGGAAAACTGTTATACTGAGTTGTTGGGGTATTGGTAAAGATTAAGAAGGACTTAAGTTTTAGCACCAGTTGGATTCATGATTGAGGAATTGTAAAGTATTAATAAGTACTGATAAGCATTTAACTAGTCTGAATGTCAAGGAAACATACTCAGGATCACAAATATGATAATAGCTAGTGTTAGAGGGATTGTGCTGTGTGTCCCTGTCTCTAAGCTCCTAGCAAATGTACTCATCTGTTGCCACAGCAACCATATGATGTAGCCATTGTTACTATCCTTGTCTTTTAGCTGAGGAAACTGAGGCACAAAGGGTGGTGTTGGAAGGTCGAGGTGCAAATGGTAAATGAACCCAGGCACAGAGAGTGACTCTGGAATCCACTTCATAACTAACCACAGTGTGTGTGTGTGCTCACCAATCTATATGGTTAATGTTTACCAGGCCATATCATAATTTTTGGCGTTTTCTTGAGTGGAGACAATCTGAGAGATATCAGGAAGTGTGGTGGGATGGTGACAGTTCACATTTTAAGTTAAGCCCCCTCACCACGAGCTTCATTCGTTGGTGGTTTGCATATGTGGTGGGCCACTGACAGTGTTGGCCAATCATAGAGGGGCATGGCTAGGCTGCAGTTGCCCAGCCATTTAAAACTGACCAGTAAACAGAGTAAGGCTGTTAGAGGTAGAGCAGAGGAGTTAGTGGGAAGTGGTTTCTCAGAGCGAAGGGGAGCTCCGTCAACATTACAAGAACATTTTCTTCAGTTAACCTATGTGCAATCTCTGGGCTTAAGCAGGGAGGCCCCGTTCTCATCACCGTCCCTTCTGGCCTTTCATCTCTTAACTCTCTGAGATGCCTGAGTGAAGCTGGGTTCCACAGACGAAAGATTTCTGTTCAGTCTCTAGTATTAATCGAGAAAATGTTTTTCCTTCCAAGAGATGGGGTAAAATGGTTCTCATCCTTCCACTTGAGGAGGATCCTGGAGGGAGTTATGTGGAGAGGATCTAATCGTTAGCATTTTAAGCCTATGGAAATGTTTCCAAATGACATTAAGAACTGCTTATTTTCTTATATTCTCTTAAAATTTGTGACAGGTGAGCGTGGTGGTGCACGCCTTTAATCCCAGCACTCGGGAGGCAGAGGCAGGCGGATGGATCTCTGTGAGTTTGAGGCCAGTCTGGTCTACAGAGTGAGTTCCAGTACAACCAGGGCTGTTACACAGAGAAACCCTGTCTTGAAAAACTTTAAAAAAAAGTTGTGACAGGGACTGGAGAGGTGGTTCAGCACTTAAGAGCACTAGCTGCTCCTACAGAGGACCTGGGTTTGGTTCCCCACACCCATGTGGTAGCTTACAACCTTCTGAAACTGCAATTCCAGGAGATCCAGTGCCTTCTTGTGGCCTTCTCATGGAATCAAGCATGTGCATACTACACATAGTACAGGCATATAATATACATACTAATACATACAAACCTATTATACACATATATACATATAGTATGTGTATGTCATGTGCCATAAACATATAAAAAATAAATGCATCTTTTAAAAATATGTATAAAATGTGATGATCAA
Organism: Lophiomys imhausi; assembly: GCA_907164525.1. Lineage (NCBI taxonomy): Eukaryota > Metazoa > Chordata > Mammalia > Rodentia > Muridae > Lophiomys > Lophiomys imhausi. The sequence goes on from CAJQZJ010033130.1 coordinate 4,650,792, forward strand.
GTACATTTTCCAGGCAGGTCTGCAATCTGTGGCTGTTAGGTGTCCTTTTCTGGCCCATGTATTTCCTCGCCCACTTTGCCTCTTGTCCTCAGCAGACTGCAGTTGAGATGGCTCCTTAGCAACACTGCAGGGGACAGTGCACTGGCTTTGACTCTAGGTAGAGGATAAAGATAGCATCGCCTCTTTCAGGTTTCATGTTGGCTGGGAACAGCTACTATGCTTTGTATGGTCTGAACATAATGTTTCGTTCTCAAACGGCTGAAATTTTTAGTTTTCTGAAAGCTAGGACATAACTGAGGTTCTGACATTCAGACTTAAGTCTAGGGTTTTCCTCTGAGAAGCTCACCTAGTAATTGAATAAATATATGAAAGCAGAGGTAGGGAGGAGAGGAGACTATTTGCATAAATTGTTTTAAAGCTCCATCCATTTCCTTTATTTCCCTTCATCAGTTTAGATGGTTTGATTTGCTTAGGTACTCCAGTGATGCTGTAGATAATTGATGGAAATCTTGAGTCAAATGTAAAAAAAAGAAAGAACTAACCTAAAAAAGAACAACTGAATTCATACTGATGGACTCACAGAGTGGTCCAGACTTGGCTGCACCTGTGAGAACTGTCCGGATCACAATGCTCTTGGTGGGCCCCGTGCCTCTTTTTGCTGGGTGTGGTGGCCCATGTATTCCAGCACTTGAGGCCTATGCAGGCAGATCTCAGAGTTTCAGGCCAGCCAGGGCTGCATGATGAGACCCTGTCTAAGATAACTTCCCAGCCTGCAGTTTCACTTAGCCATACCTTGGTTAGAGCTTTCTTTCAGCCCAGAGACAAAATGTGAAAGGGTTGTGAAATGAGCTTATGGAAGGTGTTTTTCTTCTCTGGGACACCTGATGCCTGCCCTTAGTATTTGTATGTGGGACCCACTAGTTTATATTTAGGAGAACAGCTACATGACTGGATTGGGTATCGGGTGGAAGAAAAATAATAGGCTTGCCTTTAACTACTGGAGTATAGCATGCAGCGTTTGAAATAATACATTTTTCTTTTCCTCCGCCATCCATCAGAAGTAGGAACAGGGTGCCATAGACTCCCTGAGTAGGAGGAGAAGGCTTTCCAGAAGTACCACTTAACTGCCTCTGGGACCATTTGGGGTATGTGTGCATGTGTGCTTGCATGCGTACATGTGTGGATGCATGGTGTTCTTTGAACAGTCTTATTTTGTAGCTCTGGCTGGCCTGGAACTTGCAATGTAGCCTTGGCTGACCTAGAATTAGTGTCCTTCCTGTCCCAGGCAAGAGTGCTGCCGGGATTACAGATTTTAAATGTTTGAGGCACACAAATATTTGTGTGAAGGTATGTGTTTTGATGTAGACTCATGTAGCCTAGGCTGGACTTATATTCCCTACATGGCTAAGGATGACCATAAACCTTCTCCATCCTCTTGCCTTCCACCTTGGATGCACTGGGACTGTAGACACAAACCATACATCAGGCTCAGGACCGATGGAGGGCCCCCTGTGCACCTGTAAAGATTTAAAATAACCAAGGACTCCCCTCTGTTCAGCTTCATCTTCCCTGGCTATTGGGCTGGTGCTAGCAGGTGGAGGTGGGGGCATCTGTTTATCTCCGGCAGCCACCAGGCTGTCTCTTGCCTGTTCTCTGGGTTCCTTTGCTCATTAAACCCATCACTTGCCCCATTCTTTTCTTCTGACTCACAGCTAGGACCAACTGCCTGTTTTCTGAAGATTACCAATCAGTCAAATATTTGAGTTCCTACTGTGTGCTAAAGATTAAGACCCTTCAGCAAAGGAGCCTCCGTGTACCCTCTGAGATACTCAGATGAAAGGGCTCTGTCCACTGCCTTTATGCTGGGGGTTGGGGTGGGGTCTCTTAAGTTCCCTATTTCAAGCTCCCTCTCTCACCACTTCTACACTGCCTCTACCTTCTGGGCGGGCCTCTTTGCATTGCTTCACATCCAGAGTCTTTAGAATTTGGCCCAACTCTGTCAACCATCTGCAGCCTTTTCTTGGTCACCACTCTAGTGCCTTGGGCCATTTGCCTGTGGCTGTTCTCATCTCTCTTGCCTGCCTGCCTGCCTTTCTTTAAAGTTGTTCTAGTTCACCTTCTCTATTCCCTTTGTTCCCTCTTGTAGTCAGCCCCCCCCCCCCCCCACACACACACACATACCATGTTCAGACAAGTTTTCTGAACTCTTACTTTGTCTTCTCAGGCTACTGTGAGCCCCTATCCCTCACTGCCCAAGCCCAGCTTCCCCAGCTCCCCATAATTTGCCCCGCACACCCTCTGTAATTGTCTTTTGCTCTTCAGCAGCACCTGGTATTTTCTGACTGTCAGCTCCCCCATCAGTCTCTCCATACCCTTTCCCGTGTACACACCTGTCTGTTTCTGATGGACTTGAGGACCTACCTAATTCTATTAACTTCTGCTTCTTTCTGTCCTTCTAGGTGGTGAATTTGTGAGTAGTGCTTCCCCCTTGATCTTTTGCGTTGGGGTATGGGTGGCAATTTTTTGTTTTGTTTTGTTTGAGACAGGGTTTCTCTGTGTATCCATGGTTGTCCTAGACTCACTTTGTAGACCAGGCTGACCACCTCGAACTCACACAGATCTACCTGCCTCTGCCTCCAAAGGTTGGGATTAAATGCATGCACTACCATGCCAACTCAGATTTCTTTTAAAAATTCTTTTGACAGTTTGAAGGCAAGGGAAAAATCATTAGTTTTCATCTTCAAAGGATGTATGCAACAAGGAGGACCAAGTTAGCTCAGCACCAATACCTACTAGTCAAGTCACATTCCCAATTCCTCATGATTCTTGTTTTATTCATTTATTTATTTTTAGTTGATACAGTCTTCTGTATAGACTGTTTATGCATCATAGTTTAGATGAATACACACACACAACTTTTAGGATACCTTGGCTTTTATTCATGGTTTCAATTTAAGAGGCTCACTAAGACCTCCATAACCTTTTGTTAGTTACAAAACAAATATAACAATCACCAAATATTCTGGAATCTCAGAGTACATAGGACGTGGACAAACCTGAATGGAGACAGTGACCAGGCTGAAGCTAGCCACTTCCCCTCCCTTTCTGGGAAAATGAGTTGTGCTTGGGAATAATCATGCTTATATCATGCCTAAGGGGATTTTTAGAAACTGGTTTGACCAATATATACTGAGTTATTGTCGTGTGTTCCTATGGTAGTAAATTAAATTCTGTGCTTCATCTCTTCACAAGAAAAGGGAAGGCTAGAAGTTTTGGTGTTGACACTATTGTTACTGTCACTATATATAACACTATTGCTTACTGTCAGGGCGCCTGCCTGACACTGGTGGCAACAGTAATGAAAAAGCCTTCGGTGATGGGGCTGTAGTTCAATAGATGGACTCCAGTACCAGGTACTGGAATCCGTCCCTAGCACAGGGGAAAAATAAAAAACAAGAAGGTTTTGCTATGTAACATAGCTCAGGCCGACATGGAACTCACTGCTTATCCTAGGCTGGCCTTGCACTTGGGTTCCTGCTGTCAACACATGCCACTATGCCCCACTGTACATTTTAAAAATTCATTATATTTGTTTACTTTTTAGTTTTTATATTTGAATATGTGTGTGTGCCACCTTATGCATGGAGATGGAGCAATTTTAAAAAAGAAGTTTTACCCTAGAATTGGAGTTAGCAATGATTGTGAGGCACCAGGTAGGTGCTAGGAACCGAACCAGAGTCCTCTGCAAGAGCAGCAAGCGCTCCTAACAATTGAACTCTCTCTCCAGCACTTGGATACAACAACTTTTACAAGTTGTTTCTCTCCACCATGTGGACCCCAAGGAATCAAACTCGGGTCTTCAGGCTTGGTGTAAGCTCCTTTACCCACTGAGCCCCGTCTCACTAGCTCTCACAGTCCTATTAAATGCTACACGGTTAGCGAGGTGTTGGGTTCATTTTAGACCGGCTCCATCAATGCTTATGTGTGCCTACTTGCTTTTTGTGGTCGGTTGGATTTTGCAGACCTGAAGCTTAGGCCCAGGTCTGTGTGCCTGGCAAGCACTCTTTATCACCAGGCTAGCCCAGGCTAGCTCTCTGGTCCCAACTGCACTTGAAAGTGACCTGAATTCATAAACATTTTCCTAGTGTTTTCATCCACTTTTTTTGTTTGAGGCGGGACCTAGTTTGAGCAGGATCTTAGCAGATGAGTGGGGGGGGGGGTGACTCTTTTGCCCGCTTAGGAGATGTCCTGTTGGTTTCATGGACTGTTTCCCTCTATGCACTGAAACTCATAAGTATTAAGCAGGGTTACTTCTTGGAACTACCTCCCCTCCCGTGCCTACAGGGAAGGTCATACTAGACTATTTTTATTCCTGCCTTGGGGCTTAGAAACAAAGGACTAGGATCTAGTAACCCAAGGTTACCAGAGAAAAAGCACTGTAGACCTACCCTGTCCAGTGCTTACAGCCTCTGGTCATGAGTAGTCATCTAAAGTAAACTCACATAAAACTTTTAAAAGGTGGAGAGATGGCTTAGCAGGTAAAGGAGCCTCTTGCCAGGCCTGAGGACCTGGAACTTTCTTAACTCTGCTGTTCCATATCAGTCTCATTCCACTGTATGGCCCATACTCCTTCCTTCATCTGGTAATTGCTTTGACATCCACTGTGTTACCTGATGCAGGTCCAGGGTCATTCTGAACATTGTCCCGGCCACAAGAGCCTTCTCTCAGTTCTCCCTTTGTGATACCCCATTCCCCCAACCCCACCAGTCCATCTGTCTGCCCTGTAAACCATCATAGTTACCTCCTAAGTGGGTTATGTGCCTCTAGTCATCCATTTTCTTAAAACTGCTGCCAAAGATTTTAAAAAATTAATTTTTAAAATTAAGATATGATTAGTTCATCCCAGGCCAAGAAGGAAGGAAGGAAGGAAGGAAAAAGAAGGAAAGAAAGGCAGGCAGGCCCAGCAGTGGTTTTCCGCAGTGGCAGGCTAAAGTTCATCCCTTCCCAGATGGAACCTTGACCTCCGAGCCATTCTGCCAGCCTCATCTTTGCCATTTCCCCCACTCCACTCTCCCTCCTGTCTCACAACGTGCTGTACGCTCTGAGGACTCCCAGAGGAGCTTCCTTCATGGGTCAGAAACAAAGCAAAAGGTTTGTAGTTAGATTGGGGAGGGAGTGGGGCTTTTGTTTCTTTTGCCAAGTAAAGGCATGAGAAAACAATCTTAGTTATCTAATGTCCTTATCTCATTTTAAGGAGAGCTTTTCAACCTTAAAGCAAAGGCAATTAAAACAAACAAACAAGTAAATAAATAGACAAATACAAACCAACCAACTGCGGGCTTCAGCATTTCACTAGAGAGGGATGAAAATGGTCGTATTTGGAGCTCATGCTTTCCCCGAATTGTGTTCTTGTTGCCGATGTTTGCCCAAAAGCTGGGTCCTTTCTTCAAGTTGACTTGCCTTTGTCCTGCTGCCCTAGTGTTCTGCACCCCTTACCTCTGCTGAGCCCCCACAGCTCAAAGCCTGAAGCTTTGACTCACACTCCGCTTTCCCTTGGGTTGGAATTTCACTCTTTGTATGTATCTGCTCGGTCTTCCCAGCCTGCGAGCCAGGGGCTCTTTCATTCACCTCCTGGTGCTTCTGATATCTGTAGCCTCAGTGGGCTCTAGTGCCTGTAGATGGCAGGCTTAGGTTTTCTTCTCACCTAGAGCACAGACACGGTGGCAGTACATCTTCAGTAATCAACTTTAACACCTGGAGAGGAGGTACGAGATTCTGTGGTTCCTCCAGGCTTCGGATTGGACACCCTCAAAAAGCACTAAGGATGGGCCTAAAACACCTCCTCTCTTTACTCCCTCCCCATCCACTGAACTGTATGTTTGGTAGGTGAAGCCAGGGAATGAAACAAAGAAAATGAGTCTCCCTTTTAAGTTCCTTCGCCTGTTATGATTGCCAGTAAAATTTGACTATGAATTTGGGTTAGAACCAGCAACCCATTATTTTTACAATTTCCAATAAGATAGGTGGAACTGGAATTGCTTGCATATTTATGTCCCAGATGCTCATTCCATTCAAAATAAGCCTTGGATAGAGGCTACAAGAATGTCGCTACCACAATTAGTGTCATTTGTAGAGGAATTCATAAAAGGATTTTTCTTGCTTCAGCCAGATCAGAGAATTAAGGGTTAACTACAGGGAATAAAGAGATGGCACATTTAGGATTGTTCTGTTTTTATGTTTTGCATTTCTGTCTTTCCTGTAAATACTGTTTCTGTGAATAGACAGCCACTTGTGTAGTCTGACAGACCTTTGATTTGGTTTAGTTTTCATTCATTAATTAATTGGGAGAAAGAGTACACATGTATCATAGTAGTGTGTTGAGATCAGAGGTCAACCTGAGGGAATCCATTCTTTTTCTCTGCTATTTCGCTGCCAGGGATCCAACTCAGTACAGTAGACTTGGTGGTCTTGGAGGCAGAGGAGGAGCCAGAGCCATCTTGCCTATTGCCCTTGGTTTGGTTTTCCTTTTAAACATTTACTTATTTATTTATTATGTATACAGTATTTGCTCTACATATATGCCCAGGCACCAGATCTCAATGTAGATGGCTGTGAGCCACCATGTGGTTGCTGGGAATTGAACTCAGGACCTTGGGAAGAACAAGCCAGTGCTCTTAACCTCTGAGCCATTTCTCCAGCCCTTGGTTTGGTTTTCTAAGAGTGCTAGAATTATAGACTTGTGCCACTATACCGGCTATAGTTTGTTTTTTTAAAAACAAACAAACAGAGCTACCATTGGGATCATGCTAAGATATCAGCTTCTAACATACATGTGGAAATGTATGTATAATTGTAATTCATTTAAGCAACTGCTGTTCACTTTAATTCTGTCTTCACTTCTGCATAAGCATGTATGTGTCTGGGTTTAGTGGAGAATGATGGGTTTTTTTTTTCTCCCCCTCCAGAATTGTAATGAAGCATCTTTAAGAGCTTTGTAGTTTTCCTCAGGAGTATTCAGTGAGCCCTATAGATAGTATTGTTTTGCAAGTTTTCTATTTTCTTTGTCTGAACAGGTCTTTCCTACTTCATGGCTCAGGGGAAATTGAGGGTGTTGAAGAGTTCTGCCAGTCACTGGTGAGGCTGAACCAGTTAGCTGGCTCCTGTTCTCTCATGGTGGCTGACTGGCCATGTCCTGTGGCTGTGGGAAGGGAGGCCACATGGGTGGCAGATCTGTCTAGGTTGCGAATGGAATAGCATACATAGCTCCTCTGGTATTCTCTAAATACTGAAAGGGTGGCATAGAAAATGGTATTGAGGACTCAACTCGAAAGTAGCCCGGTTTGTTGCTTGTCCCCCAGTACCTTTACCCTGGCCTAACTTACCATCCTTACTGCCTGTCTCCTCTCCAACCCAGGTCTCTTGTCTATGAGAAGCAAAAGGTGCAAGGAAGTGTCCCTTATTCTTTGATTATGGAGAGAGAATCTTCATGTCTCTAGAAAGGTGACAGCATCTTGGTTTTTATTGTTTTCGAAACAATTATCCTCATGTTCACTGAATGCTAAGAAAAATGGAACTCTTAACTTGCATGGCAGGCAGTGGCTGCTGTGCTCTGGGTGAATTCTCCCTGGTCAGTTGATGCATACATAAGTAACAAACACAGCTTTAACAGCTGCCTTGATTGGTGCACAAAGAAATGTGTTTTACTGCTGTTATCCAAGTCTCCAGCTGAGCAGGCAGGAGTGCTTTTGAGATTGAGCCACAGAACATCCAGGCACTCCACCAGTTGAGTGGTTAGGGCTGAGTGGGCTGATTGACCAGGGTGCTCTGCACTATTGTGTGTACACACAAGCGTGTGCTCTTGGTGCTAATGGTTAAAGAATAGTGGCACATATGAGTGACTTTAAGAATAGTAATGTATGGAGATGGGAATAATGGCTTACACCTGTAATCCTAATACCCAAGAAGCTGAGGCAGGAGGACAACCGGCAACCTGGTCATCATAGCAAGATCCTTTAAAAAAAAAAGGGGGATGTAAGTTGTGCTGCATTCTAGCTATTGTTATGGTCTGTACCCCTTGATGAAGGTAGCTATTGTGTTTGGTTCAGACACAGCACATACATAAGTGATCCCAGAAAGCATGGTCTATTCTTAGACACCTCAGGTCTCTCCCACACCAAGGTTCAGGCAGGTAAACATGGCTCAGTGGGTGAAGGCACCTCCAACCAAGCCTAATAGCCTTAGTTTTCTCCCCAGGACTCACACAGTGAAAGGAGAGAATCAACTCATACAAGAATGTCCCCTGACCTCCACACATGTGTACATGTGTGGAACGTGTGCACAGAAAAAAAAATTAAATTGCAAAAACAATTTTAAGTGTACTACTCCATTGCACTGCAAGGTTGTTAAGTTTGGAGCTGAAATGGGTGTTGGGTAGGTGGTGCTCAGGTATTACCACAGGCAAGAGAGCCAAGTATTTGGAACAAGTTAAACAGCCCCTTCAGGCTAGCTACAGGAAGTCCAGCCCTTGGTTTTGAGTGGTCAGTCAAAGATAAAGTGTGGACTGTTAGAGGCTTGGCCCCTCCTATCACTGAACGGCAAACTGTGAAAGGGAGATAAAGAGAGTGGGGATGTTCCTTTTGAACAACAGGACAGTGCCTTTATCACATGCTTGGCTTATAATTATATTTTGAAGGACTCTGCTTCAGATGCAGGACTGTGTTACACAGACATGAAAGCAATTCCATGTCTTTTTGATTGAGAATGTGCAAATCACTTCCTGCTTACGTAAATCGACATCAGCTTGGTTATCCAAATCCATGTGCCAGGGAGATTATGCTAAGGGTATCTGTCTCTTGGAATTGTTCAGTCATCTAGGCATACCCCAGATGTCTGGGACCCTCCTGGGTCTGAGTGGCACTGGGGGCAGGGCATCCCTTTCCTTTTAGCTGTGGGTCCAGTGTTGGCCAAGTGATTATTTAGATATCAGAAGGAGTTCAAGGAAGGGACCTGTCTCTCTGGGGTTATCTTCCCCTTTCATTTTCTGTGTACTTTGTAACACTTGGTGGGAAGTCAGTTCTTTGTAAAGGGACTGTCTGTTTAGGGTGGGGACTGTAAGATGGGAGCCAGCATTTAGAAGCCTGGGAATGTCCAGCACCTAGTAGGATATCAACCTAAAGCAAATGAACCTGTGTACTTTTGCCATCCAGGCTTCCTTCAGAGGCAGTCAGGAATGGAGGGCAGGCCTTCACAGCAGTGAGACCAAAACTGGCAGTGCAGTTGCCACGAGCTAATCATCCTCCCAGTGGTCAAGGCCAGGGCGTCAGGACCAGAGCCTCAGACTTTTTTTAGTACTGCATTAAATCTTCCCGAGCCTGGACTTAGGCTGGGCCTGACTAACCTGCTGGTACTCAGGATATGCCTCGATTTACTTGTCTCTTAGGAGAGGGACAAGTCTTGCCCCATAGTAGTCATATTTGCTTGCCTGTGATTTAGTGTGTACAATCAGTACTCATCAACCACTTATATCCCTGAGTATTTATTTGCCTTCACACATGCAGTTGTGAATTCTTAGAGGGAAGATTGGGGAGATGAGAGGAAGAAAGACCATCTGTTCAATGCACAGAGGGCAGCCCATCAGGTCCCTGGGAGCTAGGGCACGTCACTTCCTCAGCACACTCATTCTCAGCTGACAGTTGGTAATGTGTGATTACCCACTGTGAAATTTTGACCACAGCTGACCACTTTTCCAATGGGCAAATGAAAGCTGCGACTCCCCCTTTGCCCTGCCTTCTAGAAGGAGCCAGGGGAGGAGCAAGTCAAACAGCAGTTTTATCTTCCCCCAGATCATTTTGGTTTTCCAAGGAGTGTCGCTCAGTAACTGCCCTGAATTCTGGGAATGTGCAGACCCTTCTGAGCTGAGGTTAACCACCTGCCCTGGGGTTGCTTAGCTTGCTCTGGCTCCTCCTCAGGGAAGAGCAGAGATTCCTGATTCCACTGTGCCCTATCTATCCCCAGTGTATCTGAAAGGCCAGCCCGAGACCTCTGGGCTCTCAAAGAGTTGCAGGATATTGCCCCAAACTCTGCAAACTGCTACTGAACTTTTCCCCAGCTTTCTGCCAAGCTCTAAGTGTAACAGGATACTTGGTTCTATTTCAGAGAGGTGCGCAGTCAGATCACTGCAATCCAGTTGTGGGCCAGGCAAGTTGCTGGGTGGCAGCAGCAGCAGGCTCAGGTGCCGCAGTTGAAGGGAAGGGCTGTGTTGGAGAACAGAAGCAACCATGACCCTGTCCTATGGGCGCCAGGAGTGTGTACTTCCTTGGTTTAGCAAATGTGGAGCTGAGCAGGATTTGTTTCAGCAGTGCACGACGCCGGATGGGTTTTATTTCCTGCTTGCCGTGCAGCACAGCTAGAGCCAACAGCTGTTAGCTCTTTGCAGTCAGCGGGATTACATTTGTGATAAGCCAACTTATTTTTAATTTGTCTCACTTGTGGGCTGAGACAGGATTTTTTTTTTCTAACAAAGATTATTACATTGGGCCTCTGTCAGAGCTTTGCCACTGTAATAAGAGAAGCTGGTAGGCAACTTGAAGTAGACAGACATTATCATCTGGTCAGATTTTAAAAATTATTTTCTTAATATTTGTGTGTCTAGTTGGTTACCCACTCTATTTGAATACACCCAGATGAAGCATGTTTATGACTGACCTTACTGGGCCTCATTCCATCCAATGGCTGTTCTCTTTCAAAGGCTGGCGAGATGGCCCAGCAAATAAAGGTGCTTGCCTCCAAGCATGAACACCTGAGTTCGATCATGAACTCATGATTGACAGAGAGCCGGCTCCTTCTGGTCGCCCTCTGACCTCCACATACAATCAGTACATGTCAAAACATGTACTTTTGTTTTTAAAAAGCCAAAATCAGAGCTAGCCAGTAAGCAGCATTCCTCCACTGGTCTGCTTCTTACTGCTTTAAGGGGTTCCTGTTCTGATTTCCTTCAGTGATGAACTGTTGCTCGGAACCATAATATGAAATGACACCACCACCTCCAGCAAACAAACAAAAATCCCTGTTTTAAAGAATCATGGGTCCCAGCACTGGTTCCTTGTGTCTTCCACTGTTCTTCATTCTTGTCCTGGTGGACCTGTGGGGTGAAGTCACCCTTTCTAGTCCTGCAGCCAGCTCTGTGTGTTTCAGAAAATCCTCTTAATTCTCAGCCTCTCCAGCTCCATTAGCTCTTGCTTTTCTACCTCCGTGGTTTCCCAGTCCTTTAACTTACTCATTTCCTTCAACTGAAGGATTTTTCGATGAGTTTTGTGGTGTCTCAAAATACAAATAAATACAAGAATCTTGGAGCCACAGAATCCCAGGGTAGAGACCTGTCCCCATCCCACAAGAGCAGTGCAGCACCCAACTGATAACAGTCATTACTGTATAGGATTTGGAAGAGGATTATATACATATAAACTGCTCACTTCATTTCTGGCATAGAGTTTCTGTCTCAGGAAATAACCCTAGTTCTCTGGAAGTATCATACTTGAATACAAGCAGCCTTCTGATATACTAAGATGAATCCTGTTTTCTGTGACTCACAGCCTGGGCCTTGTCTTTTCCAGTTTTAAATTCTACAGCCCAGGTATATCGTAGAAGCCCCTCCCTAGCCTTTCGTGTACCTGTTGTTACCTGATAAGCCATAACTCCTTTGGAGGTGGGGTAGGGTAGGAGTGAAGCTTAGCCCCACCCTAAACCAGATGACCATGCACTGCAGGTAGGCAAGGAGCTTGTCCCTCTCTCACTCTTCTCCATTCCATTTCACTTTCAGGAGCACTGAGGCTAAGAAATATGTTACTCATCAGAATCATATCATCTGGTCAGATTTAAAAAATTATTTTCTTAATATTTGTGAGAGACAGACACTCTTCTGTCTACATGGGCATTCCTTGTATAGATGCAGACCACACTGACCTCTAACCCCCTTTTCCCTCAACTGCTTGCTAGAGAACGATACAGGCTTCTGCTAAGCTGGTCAAGAAAGTGATGAAATACCGGGTCCTAGTGGCCAAGCAGAAAAACAATGTTTAGGAAAAGTCTGGCCTGCCTGGGGAGAGGACCAGGGACCAGTTCTTCTCACAGCCTGGTGCCAAGGGCCACCCGTATTCTCCTCCCAGGGAAGGAGGGTGCTGGGTGACAAATGGCTGCCAGGTGGCAGCTGCATCTTGGCCTTGTGAATTTGGCAGTTGTGAGATCCTGTCTGTAAGATGTGCTCCCTGGAGAAGAGCTGCAAGGAGTGGAGTCAGCTTCGGTGCTGTGTGCTTGTGGGACACCCTGTGATCAGGAGGGCGCTGCCTACCTCCTTCCAGCGAAGAAGCAAAGAGAGGCGAGAGGAGCCACTCCCTCTCCCTCGATGTGGTTCAGTCCAGCACCTGCCAGAAAAGCTCTGTCTTCCCAGCAGTTCACAGCTCGCATTCTGCTTTTGGTTTGCATCTTTATGCCACTAGGCATGGAAGTCAGGGACCCTGCAGACGCTGATCAGGCCCTGACCTATATAGGAGGAGTGTCCTCCACCCACTCTTCCTTCCACCCCGCCTCCCTAGCTGAGTCCTATGAAGAGGCACATCTAAGTAGACCCTGAGCTGATGCTAAAACTGTAGGAGGCGACAGTCATGCCCCCTAACTCTTCTCTCTTCCTCTCCACCCTTTGTCACACATTCCTTAATCTCCCAGTAGTGTCAGAGAAAAAGGCAAAGGGAAGATGTTCAGGTCCATGGAAATCCTGGCCAAAGGGGTTGAGTCTCACAGTTTTCAAGGAGTAACATAGGCCTGAAGAGCACTGTTTGCTGGAGAAGTGGCTTTTAGGATCCAGGGCTGCATGGTAACCCATGCATTTCACTCCCTTCTTCCCTGTCTGAAGCTTATATCCATTATGTTGTTTCTCTGGAGGTACCTAGAAACAGGCCTTGTGGAGATGACTTTTCCCTTCTGTTTAATTGGAATAAGAAAATGCAAAGTTAGGTCTGGAGTCTGGGTCTCCACTTCAGTGTCTTGGTGTTTGTTCAGAGCTTTGATAGGCCAGTGGCTCTCAGCAAGGTTGTTGGTGTAAATCCTTGGGTGTTTTGACCTTGCTGTTGACCTTCATGAGCTGGTTCTCAGGCCTTGCTGAATAGAGTCCCCTAGAGAACAGTGAGGAGGGCAGACTCTCAGGCCTTCCCTCAGAGATGGAAGTTTGAGGTCGAGCCAAAGAATTTTCATTTCTGGTGAAAGGCTAGGCTATAGGTCACTCCCAACTTAAACTTTTCAACTTGTACAATTTTTTGATTTCTTGTAATAAATTAAGTGGAATGCATACTTGGGATTATGAATTTGTGTCTTCTCTCTAATTAGCAATGGTTGATCCTTTCTCATGATGCTGACCAGATAGCTACAATTTCCATTCAGCCCTATGGTTGTGAGTGGAGACAAAAGTCCATTTTGAGCTATCATTGGGTTTGTTGGGATGGAGCCCCACATTAGGTTGAGGAGCAGCTGTGCCCTCTGGGGTGGCAGTGCTCCCATTTCAGCTGCAGTTGAACTTCTTGCTGTCCAATAAAATTATTAGTAAGGGTTCCTTTAAATTATATTTGTCTAGTTAATTTGTTGTCTAACTACTACCTTCTGCCTCCTACTTTTTAAAAAAGAGACATTGTGTGTGTGTATGTGTGTGTATTGTGTGTATGTGTGTGTGTGTATTATATACACTTTGCACAGGCAGATTGTCTGTTTAAGCCACAAGAAGATATTTGATCCCTTGAAACTGGAGTTACAGGCAGTTGTGAGCCCCGCTATGTGGGTGCTGGGAACTGAACCAGGGTCCTCTGCAAAGTGCAGCCAGTGCTGTTAATATTGAGCTGTGTCTGCGGCTCCTGCCCCTACTGCTGATATACATACTTGGTTGGTCTATTCACTTGTCGCAACTATCTGCCTTTCAGTCCAGGAGTGTGGGCTCCTCTTATCCAAGCCTGCACACAGTTTCTGTGGAAGCAGACATAACCTAGAAGATTTGTGTTCTGTTGATGGATCAGTTGGAATCAGCCACTCCACAGGACAGGGCCATTAAAAATTTCATGTTGAGCTATGAGACTTCCTTTTAGTCTTCATGAATGTGGAAGCCCGTGTGTCCCTTTGCATAGCAAGGGAATTTTTCTCTGCCTTTGAAGGCCAGATCTGCTTCATTCCTTTGACCAAGGACAGAGATGAGGAGCAAGGGGAGCACTCCCTTTTTTTGCCTGGGTACAGATGAGAAATGAAAGGTCAGGCCTTGAATAATGGGAAGGACAGAAGTGACTCAAGCTAAGATTGTGGAAAATCAGACTAAGAGAATCCACCTGTGTCCCCAAGCCCTGTGCCAGGAGTCACACATTTTGTCCACAAGAAACTTTATTAATAGAGTTCAGAAACAGTATCCATTCAATATATTCTCCCAGGTAGCAGTCACCTAGTATTTCAGGGGCAAATAACTTCACTCCTCTAAGCCGTTGTCTCATCTGCATAGCAAGGGTAATCCTCAGAGGTACATATCACTTGATGGTAGTGCTGAGTTGTTCTTTTTTTTTTTTTTAATTAAATATGATGGCAGAGTTAGACATGTGTCTTAGGGTTTGGAATGAAAAGGCCTTGGTCCATGAGAATTAAGGAGGTGTCATGCACACTTGGGGGCAAGAAAAGGTGTAGAGTGGTAGCCATGGGTACTGGTGGGTGACAAGGCCAAAAAGTAAACTTGGGCCAAAGCATGGAGAGCTTTTGAGTGACAGGTTGAAGAGGGTGCCTTTCCTGTAGTCTTGAGAGGGAAGAAGTAGAGAAGACAACTGAAGAAGATCATGCATCTTTCTTTCATCCCTGGATGTCCATCTCACCCATTCATTCATTTCATGTTTGTCTCTTAAGCTTGGTCTGTGCAAGAGCAGGCATTGGTACATGGCCCGTCTCCTAGCAACCCATTCCTACTCGAGAGGAAGCAATGCACGGTTGGCTATAGCACCCCAAGGTCCTCACTTAACGCAGGGGTTGGATGCTGCTATATGATGCGCTAGCCTACGCATTTTACCAATGCGTCCTGGGGACTTTCATGGGTTGCCACCCTATCCAAGGCACAGCCTAGCCCCTAAGCCAAGAAATATGTCAAATTCCTCTACCTCAGAGAGCCATCATCCCAGCTATTCGGCCTTCAGAGCACATCCAAGGCCATCCTGGTTAGCAAACATGGATTTGCCTCGGGCTTGGGGGTGGGTAGCCTTGGACATGGTGGAACATGTAGTCAGGTTAGATTTTGTCTCCAGCCTCACCCACCCTTTAGATGTTTTTGTGATTTGTCGTTTCAATCATTTTCATATCTGAACTTCTACTCTTTCTACTTCGCGTATCTCGTTCTGGACTGGCTTGGGCTGGTCAGGTCAGCTCTCTTCCTCACACATCCCTGACTAACCCTCCCCCTGTATTTATGGAGAGTATAGGGACTTAAGCTGTAGCCTTTTCAGTCAAGTTTTATAAAGGCCAAGGCTTCTGTCATCATCCTAGGCATCTCAACTTACTCCATATTTCCTGGGAGCCTGAGGACAGATTTTAGATTTCATCTTCAGAAGCTGGGATACCGCCCTTCTGAACCACCCTTTCTTTTATCTTTCATTTCTCTCTTGCTCTCTCCCTATACCTGGAGACAGGCTCCTTAATCTTTTCTTTCTGACTCTACATAGCATTGTCCCTTATCTAGGGGGTGGGGAGTGGATTTGGCCTCCCCTTGCCCTCCTCCTCCCAGAGAGACCTCTGCATTCTATAAGATATCTTGCCTCTTTGACTTTGCACAAGACTTCTGGGAAGGAAAATTCAGATATTCAGCATCCCAGACCCACCCCCAAATGCTGTAGCCAGTCCTTGTCACCTTTTCTCTTCTATAACATAACTAGTAATAACACCCCTACCCCACCCCCATATCTCCCCCAAGTGGTGGTGATGTAGGTAAGGGGTATCTTGAAGTTCCTTTGAAAAATTGCCTTGTACTTTTCCATCCTCCAAGTTTTATGACTCCCCTAGACCTAGTGGAACTCAAAACAAACAGGGAGGTGACTGTTGTTATTCAGCTGAATTGGATACTGACATTCTCCAAATCATTTACATCCAAGGTCAGAGGATGCAGTTTTCAGAATCAAGTCTCTCGCGGACTGACCCTTTGCTGTGAGTGTGTCCTTCCCTGACGGTTCTTTGTGTTTGCAGGGAAACTACTTGGCCCTTGCTTCCTTTTCTAAGTGTCTAATGGAGAAAGAAGGAAGTGGGTAAAAATTTTAATGGGATTTTTAGGTTCTGGAAATTTTTAATTCCCCGCACTTGTCTCTGACTCTGAAGCATGCTTGTAGTTGACATTACTTGTTTGGAGATCTTGACAGTTTAAAGAGGTACTGCTCCTTTCTGGACCCCGTCACTAAATTTACCCTTGCATTTAAAAAACTGTGTGCACTCTGACTCTTGATTTTTTTCTTTTTCTTTTTCAGTGGTGGGCATTGAACCCAGAGCCTTAGCATGGCACACAAATACTCTACCATGGGACTTATACCCACAGCTTCCGATTACTTTGAAAATAAATACAATCAAAGAAAGTTTGCTTCAACCTTTTGTTTTTCTTTTTGACAGTAGAAAGGATGAATCTAAGACCTCAAGAATGCTAGCCCAACGCTTTACCACTGAGCTATGTACCCCAACTTTTTTTTCCTTTAAGATCGTCATATATCAGTAAAACAAAGATCCTTACCCTGCTATTCATGGGTAGGCTTCTTCAATTATACTAATAGTGAACAAAAATGTCAAATATATGCATATTTCTGTGGAAGGATTTGTGATTTTTTTTTTTAAACCTAAAGAAGTACTGGGTTGTATAAAGTGCTTCCAGAGGAGAGTCTCCATGGCCCATTCAGAGACCTGTAAGTTGTTCCTTGTTTCCTAATACTCTAAAATCCAAAGAACTCCCCTCCTCTCCCGAGATAGAGTTTCTCTGTGTAGCTCTGACTGTCCTGGACTCACTTTGTAGACCAGGATAACCTTGAACTCACAGAGGTCCACCCGTCTCTGCCTCCTGAGTGCTGGGATTAAAGGCGTGCACCACCATGCCCGGCCCATCATCTTTCTTTATGTTATTCTCTTAAAAGTTCTTTGGAGGCAGAGACAGGTGAACCTCTGTTAGTTCGAGGCCAGCCTGGTCTACAGAATGAGTCCATGACAACCAGAACTACACAGAGAAACCCTGTCTTTAAAAAAAAGAAAAGAAAGAAAGATGATGAACAGAGTCATTGGAGTATAAAAACAGAAGAACTACTGGCGGAATCTTGGTGTCAAAGCCCACCTGGGAACTGCTTGTGGAGTGTTCTCACCCACACAGTCCAGTCCTGTCCAAGTGCTAGTGAGCTGTGCTTGGGTGATTCGTAGAGACGTGAGCTGACAGCTGCATGGCACACTTCAGCGGCTTGCTTCCAGACGCTCTGAAAAAGAATAAAGTTAAGAAATGTGCCGGACAACTGTGTCATGCCATTCTTGTTTATATGGGGTTCTCCCTACCCTCTTTTTGGGGGTGCTGAATATGGAACCTAGACCTTGTATGCATGCTGGCCAGGTGCTGGCCCACTGAGCTGTAACCCAACCCTTTTTTCTGCTTAAGTTTTCTTCATGTATTATTTCACTCTTTGCTTCAGCAGGGGGATACTGTGTTGAGAGCAAGAGACAAACAATGGTAGCCTTGGAACGTGCGGTGTCCCAGTTTCCTCTGTGCTGAGAAGCAGGCCCAACACTCAGATTACTGCTTTCGGGGCCTGTGGAACCCCAGAGCAGACATCCTCAGACTCCTGAAGGGCATGTGCAGAGATGTTTTCGATATCTTTTACAGAAAGACAAGGGCGTTCATTTGCAATGTCCCTGTATTTGCAGTAATCTCTACCTTAAGGCATTGTTATTGGTGTATTTCTTTTCTTCAGCTCCCTCTCCTTTCTGTTTCTGGTAGCACCAAGTGCTGTTTCTCTTTTCTTTATGCTGGAGGATCATCTGAATCTGTTCAGCCATTTTTGTCTCTTGTTGGTGGTTATGGTGCAGGGGATGAAACTCAGGGCCTCACATTTTAGGCCGATGCTCTGCCACTGAGCAGTACATCCATTCCAGTATAATTGCCATGCCACTAGGATGCTCAAAGCTCCACCTAGACCCCTCAGTCTAAACATACTCATGTGTCATTGCCCTCAGCATCATTGGAATGTAGGATATACACTGATAGAGGTAACGTTGTTACCTCTAGCTGTTGAAGTCACACTCAGTTTCTTCAGCACTAGAGTACATTCCTGGGGAATCAGCTAACAGCTTGCTTGCAGGTGCAGGTAGAGGGTGGGAGCTGTCCTCATCATGATGGCACTGAGAAGAGGAAACTATACAGAAACAGAATCACTCCTTCTTTTAAACCCTTTTAATGTTACCTTCTTTATTTTTTTTTTCAGGTTGTTCCAACTCTGTGCTCCAGAAGTAGTGGCTTTGAGGTGTGAGTGACCCTGTCATATTTGGGCCCAGTCCTTGTCAGCTCCTCAGCAGAACGAGGAACACAGGTCAGTCACTCTTTATAAGCCACCGCGAGCCACAATAATGGCAAGCAAGTCTTCTGAGTCTCCCGTCCTCGCTTTGAATTGTCTGGCTTCTTTTCCAAGTCCATCTGTCTGTCCCGTGCTATCCTCCCCCACTCCCCATCCATTCTGGTGCATCCATCCCCAAGGTGCAGAGCAAAAATCAAGTTAGAATTGTAATTGTAGCTTGCTGGTTCTTGATCTGTTGAGTCTCTGGTATGGGATAAGGAATGTCAGGGTGCCCAGGGTTTACCTCACAAGAAGCAAAACCTCAGACACCCCTCCTCCTCCTTCCTCTTTTCTTCTTTCCTCCCCACTCTCAGATCCAAGCTACAGTTCAAAACTAGAACAGTAAAACTGAAACAATCAGCCTGATGGTGTGGGCTGTCACTTCTGTGACTTGGGAGCTTCCTCTGGGGTCCTGTCTTCTCTGATTCTAGTTGGAGATGTTTGTATTAAAACAGGGCCTGTGGTAAGATTTGTGTGTGTGTGTGTGTGTGTATGTGTGTGTGTGTGTAGGTCAGGACAACCTATGAGTATCAGCTCTCTTGTTGGTCATGTGGGTCTTGGGGATTGAAATCATGTTGTCAAGCTTGCCCTCAGCATCAGTGGAATATGGGATGTACTTTGGTAGAGTACCCGCTACCTATAGAACCATCTCCAGGTTTTATCATATTTATTTTTGTTTAAATTTTTTTTGTTTTTGAGACAGGGTTTCTCTGTATAACAGAACCCTGGCTGTCCTGGACTCACACTGTAGACCAGGCTAGCCTCCAACTCACAAGGGTCCACCACCATGCCCAGCCTTTTAAAAAATTTTTAAATGAGCTTAGTTGCAGTACATATGACTGCACAGGAGAGAAGAAATTGTATAGGAGAGAAAAATGAACATTTTCTAGGGCTATAACTATTGGGTTAAACAAACACACACTGCAAATGGATCTTAAACTGTTAAAATTATCTTTTAGGCCAGTAAGTAGGAGGATCTTTCAAGACAGCTTAACCCCACATTATGGGAGATTTCAGCCCCTCAGGCTGGAGTGCAGGCTTCTCTCTGTGACTTGGGCTTGTGTTAAGGCATGGGTATAAGCATTCTCTTCAGAGCACATGGAGTGTGAGCCATCCATAGGAAGTGGCTTTGTGCCCTTGGGGTCCAGACCGGGCTGGAGAATCAAAGGGGAAAATTGTCTTTCATAAATAAGATTGAGTATCAGCAGGTTTAAATGTTTTCATTTGGATGGCTGTTGCTCAGTATTGCTGGTTCGCTACATAGGATCATCTAGAACTAGCCAACTTGTTTCTGGTTAAGTCATCCTGTACCTCAGCCTTAATGTAAAGGTGGATGTTGTTTTTAATGTTCTTCTAAAGCGGAACAATCAACAATGTTGAATTTGTACCAGTCTTTTCCTTCTGCCTTGTTCCATGATCCCAAAGGAAAATTCGTGCACCAGACTCAATGAAGGCTGTAACCAACTCTGAGGACAGCATGTTGATGCTTCTGAAGCATCCTCTCAGGATGGGTTCAGGTGCCTTCCCTTTACTAAACTACATTTTCATCAGAAACGAGAGGCCCTTTTGAAAACATACTGATGTTTACTTAGCATTTCAAATATGGAAAGGAAGTAAACAAAGGGTTCTTAGTGCCTCACTTTACACTTTATCCCCAAGGAGGAAATAAACACAGCCAATGTCTTCCTGTCAGGACAGTGGGAAACATGGTTGCAAGACTTTTCTTCTTTCCAGGTAGGAAAATGTGCTAGGTAGCTAGCTACACATACTTACTGGATTGACACCCTGTATTTTAAATACTTAAAACAGTTTGAAAGACTCTATCTTTGATATCATGATCATAGGGCAGGGATTATTGGTTGTTTGTCTCTATTGAGTGAATATGTTTTTTGTCACTGTTCCATTGAGCTGGACATGGTGGAACACAATCCTAGTATGTGGCTGGACATGGTAGTGCACACCTTTAAATACAGCACTAAAACATAAGCTTGTTTCACCACGTAACCTGCTCCTTACAGTTGCTGCTTACTGTTCCTATCAATCTCAAGGATTCCTCGGCTGGTAACAGGAGCATCTTTACAAAAGAACAGCGAAATCAGATCTCATTCCTGGCTTTACTCTTGCACTGATAAGTATGTACTGATTATTAACAGAATTACAAATCTAGCTCAGGATCTTCATAACTTCCTTGAAAAGACTAATAAATATTCCAGTATGAGAGACTCTGAAGGAGACCAGGCTGGGTGACAAAAGAAAGACTCTCAGAAAACAAACAAACAGGACAACAGCCAAATCTATTTACTTTTTAAAGATTCAATTACATAAGCTGGGGGTGGTGGTGCACACCTTTATTCCCAGCACACTTGGGGTGGAGTCACTGGGAATCTCTGGGAGTTAAAGGCAGCCTGTTCTACATAGAGGATTCTGGGGCAGCCAGGACTAGATAGAGAGACCCTGTCTACAAACAAACAAAAAGTAGTGGTAAGACCAAAGATGATCATCCAAGCTTGGTGTAAATTGGTAAAAAGACTTGTTTTCTCTTTGCTGATATAATAGAATTATAGTGAGCATTTCTACTCAACTATCTTAAACATTTCTGTAAATTAAAAATACAGAGGAGAATATTTTGAAGAGGTGAATTAATTTATGAACTAATGCATATTTATACATGCTGATGGTTACAGCAGGAACTGATGACATATTTGTTAGCAATCTATTAAAAAAGAAATATGCCTGTACACTCTTCTCTATATGCACTCCTGTCTTCATGTTCTCCCCCAAAGAAAAATCACCCAGAAACTATTAATTTTTAATAACTTTAAATGATCTGCTAGCACGAGCGAAACATGATGAAAAAGCAACAGTTCGGGTTTGAGTTTTGTTTCTTCCCTTGGTGAGGTAGAGTAGGTCTGCTGGATCCTCCTCCTCTCCTCTTCCTCCTGCTGTGATGCCCTCCTGTCCCTCCTCTCCTCTTCCCTTCCACTTCCTCCCACTGTGATGCCCTCCTGTCCCTCCTCTCCTCTTCCCTTTCTCTTCCCTCTGCTGTGATGTTTCCCCTCACTGCATCTCCTAAAAACCTATGAATTTGAAAATTAAGTTTCTAATCCAAACTTTTGAGGGAACATATCAGATCATAACAATGTGAGGCACATTTTGTGTTTTGCGGGGAGGTGCTAGGGATTGAATTTAAAACTAGAACAAGCTGGGCGTAGTGGCACATGCCTTTAATCCCAGCACTTGGAAGGCAGAGGCAGGCGGATCACTGTGAGTTCAAGGCCAGCCTGGTCTACAAAGTGAGTCCAGGACAGCCAGAGCTGTTACCCAGAGAAACGCTGTGTAACAGCTAGAACAAGTTCTCTAGTACAGAGTGAGTCCCATATTTTATCTTTTGATATTAAAGTTCAGGAATAGTCAATTCTGATGTGACTTGGGTCTGGATTTCCTTCTGGTCATTCGTTTCCTACCACCCAGGTATCTTCTAGATATAACCTAATATTGTCTACATTCTGAGCTCTTGGGAAATGAGAAATAAAATGGTGGGTCAAGTGGAGACCTGTGAAGAAATGAGGTAAAGTATAAAAGAAAATTTGGAGTGAACTAGTAGCTAAGAAAGAATAAAAGACTGTAAAAAAAGGAAAAACAAACCCCTGACTATTGAGAGTTTGTGAGGGAGCACAGAAGGGGACCTTTGGGTGGAGAACCACAGCATTTAACTTCTTGAGTTCTTTGTAAATTTTGGATATTAGCCCTCTGTCAGATGTGGGGTTGGTGAAGATCTTTTCCCAATCTGTAGGCAGCCGTTTTGTTCGATGACAGTGTCTTTTGCCTTACAGAAGCTTTTAAGTTTCATGAGGTCCCATTTATTGATTGTTGGTCTTAGAGCCTGAGCTGTTGGTGTTCTGTTCAGGAAGTTGTCACCTGTGCCAACGAGTTTGAGACTTTTCCCCACTTTCTCTTCTATTAGATTTAGTGTGTCAGGCTTTGTGTTAAGGTCTTTGATCCACTTGGACTTAAGTTTTGTGCAAGGTGATAAGTATGGGTCTAATTTCATTCTTTTACATGTGGACATCCAGTTGGACCATCACCATTTGTTGAAGATGCTGTCCTTTTTCCATTGTATGGTTTTGGCTTCTTTGTCAAAAATTAAGTGACCCTTAGGTGTGTGGGTTCATTTCTGGGTCTTCAATTCGATTCCATTGACCCACTGGCCAAGAAACCAAATAATCCAACCAAAAAATGGGGAACAGAGCTAAACAGAGATTTCACAAAGGAGGAATCTCTAAGGGCTGAGAGACACTTGAAGAAATGCTCAGCATCCTTAATCATCAGAGAAATGCAACTCAAGACGACTCTGAGATTCCATCTCACACCTGTCAGAATGGCTAAGATCAAAAGCTCAAATGACAGCACATGCTGGCGAGGGTGTCGAGAAAGGGAAACTCTCCTCCATTGCTGGTGGAAGTGCAGGCTTGTGCAACCACTATGGAAATCAGTCTGGCAATATCCTAGAAAACTTGGAATAGCTCTGCCTTGGGACCCAGCCATACCACTTCTGGGTATACATCCAAATGATTCCTCACCAAATCACAAGGAAGTTTCCTTATCTATGTTCATAGCAGCCTTATTTGTAATAGTTAGAAACTGGAAACAACCCAGATGTCCCTCAACCGAAGAATGGATTAAAAAACTGTGGTACATCTACACAATGGAATACTACTCAGCTATCGGAAACAATGAAATCATGCAATTTGCAGCCAAATGGATGGAACTAGAGAAGCTCATCCTGAGTGAGCTAACCCAGACTCAGAAGGATACACATGGCATCTATTCACTTATAATCAGATTTTAGCCATATAGTACAGGATAACTATACTACAACCAATGCACCAAAGGGAACATGAACATAGACTGTTTTCCTGTCAGTGAGATACTTTACCCTAGTGGTGCTGCCTTGTAGGCCCTCAGTGTATGAGGAGGCTCTTGGCCCGCATATGACTGCTGAACTGTGCGGGGAACTATTATGTAGGGACACTCCACTCCAGAGGAGTGGGATGGAAGGGATTGGAGGTAGAGGGTGGGAGGGTGGGACTGGGAGGGGTGGAAAGAGAACACTGTGATGGAGATGTAGACTGAAGTAATAAATAAATATTTTTTAAAATTTGATGTTCTTCACAAATTTTTAGAGAAATGCAGATTCTTATGTGTCATCATGGCATAAATGTTTAAAACATACACACACACATACACAGAAGAAAACCCACATCATACTGTTTTATAAGAAAAAGATGACTTGCTTTGTCCTCCTTGTATTTTGTGAGTATAGTGATCTGAGATCACAGAAAATAAATGGTTCCACGTTTTTCTTACTAAGAAAAAAAAACTGAATCTGTTTCTTTTCCTTTTTTGAGACAGTGTCTCCACACATACTCCAGCCTAGCATTGAATTCAGATTTTCATACCTCTGCTTTCTGTTTCCAGGGTCACAAGCATGTACCATTTACTTCCAGCTAGTATGGAGTCATTTTCTTTGATAAATTAAGTAATCCATTGTCCCCTGTTTCTCTTCCAGTATAAAGGAGTGATACCAAGAGAAGAAAAAGGACTCAGCAGAGCCATTTCCTACCCCATGTGGATGACAGCTGTAGCTAGAGACTACCACTTGGGACAGAAAATGGAGGTAATTAGCCATAGAGATAGTTCTTTTTTTTGGTTTTTTTAGAGACAGAGTTTCTCTGTATATCTCTGGCTGTCCTGGACTCACTTTGTAGACCAGGCTGGCTTTCAACTCACAGAGATCCACCTGCCTCTGCCTCCCAAATGCTGGGATTAAAGGCATGCACCACCATACCTAGCTGGAGACTGTTCTTTTCATGAGTTACAGGTTAATTACATTTCTTAAAGAAATGGGCTTTTTAATATTGGTTTTAAATTTGGTTATAATTATAGCAGCATTGGCTTCTATAGAATTGCACCACACACACTCCTTTAAATCACTGCATTGTAGCCATGCAGTTAGAGGAACGTGAAGTTTCCTACCAGCTAATTCTTAAGTTTAGACTATCTAAATAGAAGAAAGCAAGTACAAGGTATGTGGAAGGTGATGTACAGGGTACAGGAAGGTGATTGGCAGACAGCAGCTGTATTTCCTCTTAGCCTTTCCTTTCCAAACTCTGCTCACAAAGATTAAGGAAAGCTTGGGCCAGAGAGATGTCACATTTGATAAACTGCTTGGCCATGTAAGTGTGAGGATCACATTAAAAAGCCAGGTGTGTGCCGTACACATACACACACCCACCCCATAACCCAGTGCTTTGGAGGCAAAGACAGGATCCTTGGGCAAGTGGAGTAGGAAGACCAGCCAAATCAGCAAGTTCTGGGTTCTGTATGAGATACTTCCTCAGTACGTAAAGTAGGCAGCTATCAAAGAAACTATACATATGCACACATGCACCCATTTACATGCAAATACAAAACATACATGTTGGGGGGAAGAAAGGGTAAAAGAAGCTTCTTCAGATAGCTTGAATTCTACTAGTGGCATGCACTTAGAAGGGAAGGAAGAAAGGGTAAACTATGTTGGAACTGGATACGGTGGCTCACAGCTGTAATCTCAGTACTTGAGAGCCGGAGGCAGGAAGATTGGGGAGTTATGAGTCATCCTTCTCTACATAGTGGGTTTGGACAGCCTAGGCTAAATAACAAGCTCTTGTCTCAAAAAAACAAACCTCCAAAATCATTTTGATCTCTGTTCTGCGTATGGGTTGACCTAGGAAAAGGGTATTGGGCATTTCCGTCTCTCTTACCATAGTAGCTATGACTTAGTACCACTTGACTGTGACAAGCCTAAACTTTCTCAGAAGAACGTCAGTCATGTCTGTTTTTCAGTTCTATAGCAGACACTTCTTAGAAGCATAAAACCCTGTCCCGATGACGTCCAATTCGCCCATTGGTTTAGAAGGCTCCGACCTGTCTTCCATCAACACCATGATGTCAGCAGTAATGAGTGTAGCAAATGTCACTGAGAATGGTGGGAGCCCCCAGGGCATCAAATCCCCCATGAAGCCTCCAGGACCAAATCGGATTGGCAGAAGGAATCAGGTAAGGGTCTGTAACTTGAGTGGTAGCAGCCAGTGGCTTTTGTTCCGTGAGAATGAAGGGGAGAAGTTCCCAAGCTGCCTAAGAGGAAACCCTGGACACATTATGAATTAAAGATATACCCAAAGGTCGTCATCATTTTTGAGGAGCAAATTTTTCATGATTTATATGCTTGCATGGAGGAGATCTTTTCTGCCATGGTTTATTTCAGGGAAAGCACCCTTACCCTTTGTCCTGTGATTTGATTTAAGCACAAGCTGATGTTTAAGAGAATGAACTTGACTGCCTCTGCTGTGATGTGACTTCTTTCTTTTTCACACAGCTGACTAGTTTTTTTCTAAGCTAACTCCTTGATTTCCTTTTTTTCTCCAAGTATCTTCAGATTGAGTGGCAAATAAATTTCTTTTCAGGGTCAGATTTCTAGTTTTAAAGACATGCTATTTTGGCTTCAGAGAATCCCATTTAGGATCCATCGAATGGAAAAGAGTTGTGCTTAGTTGGTTCATAGCAGTGCAAGACCCTCAGTTCAGTCTGTTTAATCCTCTTTAATTTTCAATAGTCACAGGATCAGGAGAGTAATTGGAAAGAATAATTGCATAACAGAAATTTGGAGGAATAGATGCTGTTAGAAAAGTCCTTCTCACGGGGCAGTGGTGGTCCACGCCTTTAATCCCAGCACTTGGGAGGCAGAGGCAGGCCTGGTCTACAAAGTGAGTTCCAGGACACCCAGGGCCACAGAGAAACCCTGTCTCAAAAAAACTTAAAAAAAAAAAGAAAGAAGAAAGAAAAAAAGCCGCTCTCTGCTCTACTGGGAACAAGGTATTGTCTTTTTCAGTTAATGAACAAATGGGGCACTTTTGAAAAGTTGTTGCTGTCATGATACAACATTTTAAAACAAGGTAGATGAGGCAGAGGGCAGAAAATTCTCAGTTCATCTCTGTAATCATATAGTGTAAATCGACTTCCTTATTAGTGTCTTGTTTCATTTGGTATAATGTAGTCACACTAAACCTTGTTTGGAGACAAGGAATTCTTTTCAGCTTGTTTGGGAGCCAGGATGGACAAGAGAACAAACCAGCTGGGACTTTTGTGAGCTGATAACTGTTCTAATGCAGACTTCTCTCCGAGCACATCTACAGTGGGTTTTGGCAAGCCCTCAGGTTTTTAGTTCTGTGTGTCCTCTAGGACATGGCAGTGGCTGCATGTTCCCCACAGCATGTAAATGTGCATGCCTCTATTCCTTGCCTCAAGCTCAGGAATGTTTTAAGCTTGGAGCATTGATAACTCTCTTTCTCTCTCTTTCCCCTGCCTTCATGCGCCTACCTTCCTGTGGTACCTGAGAAAACACTCAACCTGAGCACAGGAGGAACACTAGTCCTGGGAACAAAAGGTTTATCTCTGCTCTCATATGCCTGTCTGCCCATCTCTCCATCTGTCCCTCTGTCTGTCAACTCATTTGCAATAGACCTAGCCTTGTTTCCAGCTAGCTACTGTGCCAGGTGTCAAGCATTCAAGTATGACTAAAAAATGTGAGGTCATTGTCTTCCTCACCCTTTCTGCTCTACCAAGAACTTAAATAGCACAGCAGGAGCATGGCTGTCCCAAGTTCAGGGGCAGTTGGGGTCACTGAAGACAGCCACCTTTCCTTCCATCTCTGGATACTGAGTAGAGGTTGTTTCCCCAGGAGTGAGGAAGTCAGAGCTCAGTGTGACTGAGCCACTTGTCATCTGCCTCCTTTCTCCTTCAGCGATCTGATAGACTGGCTTTGTTTTTGGAAGGGAGGTCTATTCCAGAGGTAGCCCTACTAAATGCAGCACCCAATTTGAGAAAACAAAACAGTGCAAAGACAGCTCAGGAGGAGAGAAAGTACTCTTCTTACCTGAAAACTGGACAGGAAGAGTAGAAGGAGGGAGCCTTGGGAAAGGTTGCACCCATGTGACTGTAGCATTCCAGGGGAGATTAGCCACAGCCGGACACTGACAAGGGTGCCAGATTGTTTCATTATGAACTGGTTAGTTATCACATTAGCTGCTAATTTTATCTCAGCTCAGGAAGTTTGTTTCTTTCACCAGCATGGCTATAATAACTGGGCTCACAAGTCTTTAGTGGGCCTTTTCCACCATCACAGTGGTCTTTTACTATTCTTTTCACCTTTAAACTTAGTAAATCTGATTCAATTAGATCCCCTCAGGTTTTGTGAACTTACATTATGGCCTACACAACAGCATTACCAGCTTCAGGCTTGGCAGAGGTTAATGATCAACCCCACAGTCAATATCAGTCTGCCCTGTGCACCTCCACACAATGTGCCTGGTGTCTACTTCAGGTGACCACAAGATGATTTTATTAAAATATGTCTCCTCAAGTGACTGGCCACTTGGAGACCTAGAGGTCTTTTTGAGACAGTGTCTTTCGGTGTTGCCCAGACTATCATGAACTTGTGCGCTCAAGCAATCCCCTCGCCTCAGTCTTCTGGGGGATGAAAGGGATGAACCAGTGTATGGCTGAGTTTTTTAAAATGTACACTAATACAATGTACTAGTGAATCTTTTCATTATAAGCAATCTACACAGTGTTATTAATCTGGTGACTTGACAAAAATACCTCAGAGCTTTTCCCTGAAGTTTTGACCTGGCTATGAGGCATCTTTTAATGTGCCTCTTGAGAGAACTAGAAGTGTATGGATAACGGGGTGAAGACAGATAGGTTTTTGTTTGTTTGTTTTTTAATGTCTCTGCAATCTTCAGCTTCCTTAGAATTTAAGATAGAGAAAATATTTGGTGACCTAGTTCTCCTACCCTCTTCTACAGGTTAGAAAAGGTGCTTAGATTAAGACTTACTCTGAAGTCCACAAACAAGACATCATCACATACTCACTTCACCCATGTGGGTCATGGTGCCATTTGTTTTCAGAGTCTTTAGGATAACTTTTATTCTCATCACCTCTCATGAACAACCTCAAGGGTGTCGCTTTCCTGTGCATTGCGTTCAGACTTTATGTAATATCATGGTTTGGGTATGGGCCATTGAGCAGCTAGTCTGAGGGTTAAGCTGGTGTCGATTTCTTACTTGTTCTCTGTTTGGAGCAAGTTCCTTGTCCCTCTGTACTCTAAAGTTTCCTTTTCCTGAAAATGGGATCCATAATAAATGGTCATCTCTTAGTGATTATGGAAGGAAAAAAACTGCAAATCTGATGTTGCTGTAAATTCATGGATCAGCATGTGCTCGAGAATTGGTATTAACAATGGAAAAGCAGAAACAAGTTCAGATGAGTTAAGGAAAAAGAAAAACAAAAAAAAAAAAAAAAAACCCACAAAAAAACAAAATCTACTGAGAGATATCCAAGGACAGAAAAGGATGTGTAGGTTGGCCCGAGCATCCAGCCACTCTTCTTTCCTGGCCTCTGACTTCATTTAGGACTAACATCTCCCCCAAATACTTTCTTTTGGCTGAACTTGCCACAGTATTAGCTCTGGATCCAACTCTACATGACTTCTCCCTGGAAGTGTTCATAGTCATCTGATCCAGTAATTAGTGGTCACTACACCCAAGTACATCGATGTCTTCTGGGGATATTTTAAGATAAACACATCTCAGGTTTTCCCCCCAATCCTGGTCTAGCATGTTGAGAGTCTAAGAAGTTTGTATTTCACAGAGCGTCTGGATGATCTTGCTCTTTTTGAACCCCAGTGATGCAATATTTAAACATTCTGATTCCTGAGTGCTGCCCAGGTGTGAGTACAGTTAGTTTTAGGAACAGAGGCATGTCTGAGTTTAATGTGGGTTAGGAGGTAATATTGTGCAGTCCTTGTGATTTCCCATGAATTACTTGGCAGGAGGAACTTTTAACAAAGGGTCAGTGAAGCCGGGCGGTGGTGGCGCACACCTTTAATCCCAGCACTTGGGAGGCAGAGGCAGGCGGATCTTTGTGAGTTCGAGGCCAGCCTGGTCTACAAAGTGAGTCCAGGACAGCCAAGGATACACAGAGAAACCGTGTCTCAAAAAACCAAAAAAAAACAAAAACAAAAACAAAAAAAACAAAGGGTCAGTGAAAGAAGTTAGCCTTTTCCTTAGATAAGAATATATTGCTTGAAGGAAGCTTTTCCTGTATGTTTTAAAGAAAAATAGAATGAACCACCTAACCAAATAGTGAGCCGGGGTTTCATCACCTCTTGTGGAGTCTTTAGTTGGGTTTTCACGCTGACTAGTTTTGATGAGGTCAGAGTGCTTCTTGTTCTTTATTTATGGGTACCACCAGGAAGATGCTAGCTTTATGGGCAGAGACTTGTTATCCCCACTGAGTATTACTAGTAGGGCACTAAGAACTCTTCTACTGGTAGGGCAGACGTTTCTGATGAGGGTCTCATTATTTCTCCTAATTTCTTGATGGTGCTTGAGACCTGCTCATCTCAGCACATGGGAGGCAGAGGCAAGAGAACCAAGAGTTAAAGGAAGCCTAAGCTACTTAAGGAGTTTGAGGCCTTCTTGGGCTGCATGAGACCATAACAAACAAACAACAAAAGATAATAGCACCTGGTGGAGCTTGGATGTGAGTTGAGGGAGAAACACATCCTTTCGTAGCTGAGCTGTGTGTGACATGGTGGCTTTCACTCACTGGGATTAATGAAGTGACTTGTGTGGTAGAACACTAACACACTTCCAGCCTTGTCCACTATTCAGTCTTATCGCAGCGTGGCCAATGTTATTTCTCCCATCTGTAAACAAGGAAACTGAGGACAGATGGGGAAGTGACCTACATGAACTCCTGGATGGGTACCAGTCTAGTGACTGCAGCTGCTCAGTCCCAGCTCTTGAGACACAGGCTCATCATAAAATAGAAGGTGCCAGCTTACTGGGGTTAGAAATTCAGCCTCTGTTCTAATCTCTCTTTAGGAAACAAAGGAGGAGAAGTCTTCCTACAACTGTCCCCTTTGTGAAAAGGTTTGCACCACCCAGCACCAGCTGACCATGCACATCCGTCAGGTTTGCTCCTACTTTTGCATTTTTGTTTTAATTATTCTTCACTGACAGGATTGACCTTATTTTAATTGATTGAATTGTCTGATAAAATGTAAGCTATGTTTTAAAGTGTAGTGTTTTAGGAATCTTGGGATAATTATGAAATAATGTTTGCACAGTCATGTTTCTATGACAGCCTAAGACACAATATGTTTTTCAAAGATAGTGAACATCCAGTTAACTGATCACTTATATTGACACACAATGCTTTTTATTGTTTGTAACGGTGTGGGCTAAACCTCATGATAAAAGATTATAGGTGCCCCCTCACCTTGTTTCTGATTCTGTGTATGTGTGGAAGAAGGGAACAGACATGCGGATCTTTACTTGGAGTCCTAGTCCATGCTGGTTTTGAAGTCAATTTTTAACCCTGGCTGTCCAAGAACTCAGGGCAGTCCTCTGCATCAGCTTTCTCAGTAGTGGGATTGCAGGCATCTGTCACTGCACCTGCCTGTTCTCCCCTTTGGTATTTTTTGTTTTGTTTTGTAGTTTTTTGAGATAGGGTTTTTCTGTGTAGTCCTGGCTGTCCTGGACTCGCTTTGTAGACCAGGCTGGCCTCGAACTCACAGAGATCTGCCTGCCTCTGCCTCCTGAGTGCTGGGATTAAAGGTGTGTGCCACCATGCCTGGTCCCTTAATATTTCTTTTTTTTTTTTTTTTTTGGTTTTTCGAGACAGGGTTTCTCTGTGTATCCTTGGGTGTCCTGGACTCACTTTGTAGACCAGGCTGGCCTCGAACTCACAAAGATCCACCTGCCTCTGCCTCCCAAGTGCTGGGATTAAAGGCGTGCGCCACCACCGCCTGGCCCCTTAATATTTCTTAACGGGGTCTTGCCATGTAGTCAAGCTGCCTGTTGCCCCTAGTCCTTGTGCCCATCCCTGCCCTTTATTTGATACCAGTGAACTTAAAGCAGCTGAGGATTTCCTGGACTTGGGAATCTTTTTTCTTTATCATAGGATGTATCCTCCCCCCTGTACCGTTGCTGATTTATGACAGACTGCTGGTGATCAGAGAGAACAGGGAGGAATGATGATGTATTAAAATCATAACAGGCTGCTAAATAGGAAGAATACTGAGTTACTAAGGAAGTTTGGATTTGGATAAGATTGTTCTTTATCATACTTCAGAAGCCCTAACCTACCTCATACAGGTTTCTGTTATCTAACAACCAGCCTAAATCTTCAAACTGGAACAAGAATTGCGGCTTCCCGGTGTGAGAATCCTGTTTATTTCACATTAGTTAAGATTCCTTTTGCCCAGAGGAATTAATATATGTGTTCGTGTAACCCATAGACCTGCAAAGACTAGCTTTGAGTTTTGCAGTAGAGCTGATTTTCAAAACTAGAATGAGTGTGGACGATAATACAATGAACTAATTATATGCCCATGGTCTTAATGCCTTTGGCTCTTTTGAAGACACTTAAAAAGAAACTGGGGCTGGGTTTGGTGGCACACACCTTTAATCCCAGCACTCGGGAGGCAGAGGCAGGCGGATCTCTGAATTCAAGGCCAGCCTAGTGTACAGAGTGAGTTCCAGGACAGCCAAAGCTATGCAGAGAAACAACCTGTCTCCAAAAACCAAGAAAAGAAAAGAAACTGGGGTGGTATGGTATGTGTGTGAGTGTGTGTGTGTGTGTGTATGTATGTGTGTGTGGTGTATGTATGTGTATGTGTGTGGTGTGTGTGTACATGTATGTGTGAGTGTGTATGTGTGTGGATGTATATATGTG
>CAJQZJ010033130.1:4683267-4701891 GCA_907164525.1 Lophiomys imhausi
GTGTACATGTATGTGTGAGTGTGTATGTGTGTGGATGTATATATGTGAGTGTGTATGTATATGTGTGTGTGTTATGTGTGTGTGTATGTATGTGTGTGAGTGTGTATATGTGTGTGTGAGTGTGTGTGCGCTTTAATGGTGTTACAAAGTTCTGGGTCTGTACCTCTCATGCCGTCTCCTCACTTGACCGTTGCACCGATTGCTTTCTGCAGCACAACACAGACACTGGAGGAGCTGACCACTCATGCAGTATCTGTGGGAAGTCGCTGAGCTCTGCCAGCTCCCTGGATCGTCACATGCTGGTGCACTCTGGAGAAAGGCCTTACAAGTGTACAGTGTGCGGTCAGTCGTTCACCACCAATGGGAACATGCACAGGTGGGTGCTGTCCTTTGCTTGGGTGGCTGACTGCACCATTGAGACATCAGTAGACTTGCCTAAAAGCTTCAGAGTTTTTCTTTCTATTCGTTCCCCATAGAGAAAAATCTGAGATCGTTTTATTTGCATCCTCACACCTCTCAGGGTATTAGAAATACTGGCTAGGCTAAACCTTTGGCCCCTGGGCTTTTGGGGTGGAACAGCGTCATTTCCCCTGTGCCATTTGGAGTTTTTGTTTGTTAGAGAGCCAGAGGCGGGTTGCTTATTGCATACAAAGCACCCTAGGGTGAAGGGCCATGGACGCAGCCCTCCAGTTTAAACAGCATTTTCACGTGCCCGCCCCATCTGCCACAAAACTCTTCTTCAGGAGAAAGAAATTCTAGAGCCTTTGAATAGGTAAGGGGTCTGGTTCTGAATCTTCAGAAAGGATAAAATAGGGGTAAGAACATTGGCTGAATGGTAGGAAATGACTTCCGGGAATGAGGCTCAGTCCAGGGTGAGACAGAGAATAGATGTGACTGTATTCAAATGCTGAGAAGAGAGGCAATGGGAATATATTTGGCAGAACGGTAGCATGTGTTTCAAGCACTTAGAGCAGAAACAGTTTTTAAATGCTCTTTTTTTTTTTTTTTTTATGCCAACAGTTTAAGAACATTTTTAGAATGGAGGTAGGAGAAGAGACTGAAAATACCATGTTCTCACAGTCAGTGATGTACCAGAATTCACATCTCTCTCTCTCTAAGTAATTTATTTTTATTTTATGTGCATTGGTGTTTTGCCTGCATGTGTGTTTATGTGAGGATGTCAGATGTTGGAGTTACAGACAGCTGTAAGCTGCCATGTGGATGCTGGGAATTGAACCTGGGTCCTCTGGATGAGCAGTCAGTGCTCTCAACTGCTGAGCCATTTCTCCAGCCCCCAGAACTCTTTTGGTGTTTGTAAATTTCTGTTCTTAATCTCTTTGGACTTCAGTTTTAAGTCTTTGTTGTTTGCTGCTGGACATTGAATCCAGTCCACTTAGTTGGATTAGGGTGAGGATCAGAAGGTATGAGTTTAGCAAATAGTTGTATGCACCAGGCGAACACTCAGTAGATATTATCTGCCATTCTTATGTGGTGTCTCTGTAATGCTGTGGTAATTTACAGCTGGTGGATCTCTTGTCTAAACTTCCAGAAGTCAGGTATGCTACAGTTTCATGAAAGGCCTCAATATTTTATATTTTATTTTATGTGTGTAGATATTTTGCCTGCATGTGTGTATTTACCTGTATAATACAGGTCTCAATATCATAAAGTATTCTGCTATACCTCCACCCTTGTTTCAATTCTGATTGGTCATCAAAGAAGGAAGTGCACACTTTTATTTTAATATACCTCTTTTGCACTGTCATTTTATATTATTTGTACATTGTAGCTTTTTGCTATCTTACCACCATATTGGCCAGTTGGTTACACTGACTTCTGTTTAAGTCTGTTCCTTTTGTTAATCTGTCTCCTTTGTCCATCCCACATTTGCCATTCTCGAGTATCACCTGCTCCTCTCTTAGATGATATCCCATCTTCTACGGAATGGAGTTCTGTGTGGGCAGTTTGAAATTGACATATGGCTGTTTTGGCCCTCAATGCTGATGGCTGGTGGTTTTCCATTGTACATCTCCAATCCCTTGTACACTCCCATCACTTCTGATTTGAACATTTGTCCTTTTGAGATCATGTCTGTGATTAAATCGTAATCAGACATATTTGCTGTTTTTGACAAGGGGTGTCTCTGGCAGTGCATCAGCGAAACTCAGCCCCCCCCAACCCCCTGTGGGTCAGATCCTGTGTTTGATGTCTTTTGGTCTACCCAAAGGTTGTGAGATAGCACTGCGGGAGTTCCATAGTTTTGTTAAACTTACGTTTATGATCCATTGAGTATGTGTAGCCTCCTTTTCTTTTCCACATTAAATTATCCTGACACCCTTGTCAAAATTCGTAAGTGTAAGGGTCTGCTGTTTGTTCTCCATTGATCTGTGTACCCAGCCTAAGCCCTTTTTCACAGTATGTTGGTTATTCTCACTTTCAGATGAGTCTTCAATAAGGAAGTACAAGTCTTTCAACTAAAATTCTTTTCCAAAAAAATTTTTTTTTGAGTTGTTTTTGTCTGTCTTGAAGCAGGCCTTGGCTGGCCTGGAACTCTAGGTAGATCAGGCTGGCCTCAAACTCACATAGTCCAACTGTTTCTGGGCCCTGTGTCAAAGGCATGTGCACCTCCATGCCTGGATTCAAACTTGTTTTGATTAATCTGACTTGTTTGTGTTTCTGGATAAGCCAGTTTTGTTTATTTTCTTGTTTTGAAGTGTGCTTGGGTCACAGATATGCTGGGAAAGTCTTTCTGAGCTGTACCTCTGCCCTATATGGAATTTAGGAACAGATGGTCAATTTCTTCAGAAAGAGCAACTGCAATTAGTGTAGGCATATATTCAGTATGTAAGCCAGTTTTGGTCTATTGCTACCTTTTTTGTTGTTTTTCTTCAGAACTAGGAATCGAACCTTAGGCCTAAGGAAGCAGTCCACCACTGAGCTACATTCCAGCCCTGTGTTGCCAGCTTAACAATATTGAATCTTTCTGTCCAGTGATGTAGGCTGCTTTCCCATCGTTTGGTCTATCTGGGTTTCTTTCAGCAATGTCTCAGCGTTCTCAGATTATTATTTTTAGTCTTTGTTACATGAGTTCCTCTTTTATTCTTTATGGTGGACTTGAGTGAGATTATTTCCAGTTCACTACTTGTACACAGTTAACAGTTGAAGTTTATGTGTTGATCTTGTTTCCTGAAATCTTTTTAGGCTTCTTTCTTCTCAGAGTTATTTAATAGATTCCTTATGATTTTCTGCTCCCAAGACTGTGACATTCACAATAGAGATGGCTTTGTTCTTCTTTCCATTCTGGGTGTCAGTAATTTCCTGTCTTATATCTTGGGTTGTGCCAGATCTCCAGTATAGTTCCAAATGGAAGTAAAGTGTGAAGACATTTTTGTCTTTCTGATTTTAGGAAGAAAGCATTCAGCCCTTCCCCAGTATAAGAAGGGTTGTGGGTTTATCATCTTTTTTTTTTTTTTTTTTTTTTTTTCGAGATAGGGTTTCTCTATGTAGCCCTGGCTGTCCTGGACTCACTTTGTAGACCAGGCTGGCCTTGAACTCACAGAGATCCGCCTGTCTCTGCCTCCCGAGTGCTGGGATTAGAGGCATTGGCCACCACGCCTGGCCGGGTTTATTATCTTAAATGAAACTTACCAGCTGAAGGAAGTTCATCCCTATTTCAAGTCTTTTGGATGGTTTTACCGGGAATGGTTTTATTGGGAGTGTTAGATTTTGTTAATGAACTTTGTCTGCATCTGTATTTGCTTTCTTTTTCTCTCAGTCCTATCCTGTCCTGTAGGTTGAACGGGCTTCTTTCTTGGGATGTGAGCATTTCAAACATTGGCGGGCTTGACTGGCTGGTATTCTTTAGAGGGTTAGGGCTATACTCGGAATAGATGCAAGCTTGCAGTTTTCTTGTGCTGTGTGCTTTCGGTGCCAAAATTACTGTCAGAAAATGAACCAAGAAGCATTCTTCTCTCCTTTGGAAAACTGTGACAAGTTGGTTTTTTTTTTTTTTTTTTTTTTTTGTAAGTTCACTAATGACACCACCTGAGTTTTTGTTTTTGTGCAGTTTTTTCAGATTAGCAGCCAACCTCTTATTATAAGTCTATTCATATTTCCAATCTCTTTTTTGTGTTGTTGATTTTAATTGCCTACCTCCTTGAAGAATTCTGATCATTTGATCTTTGTAGTCAAAGTATCTGCCATACAGGCTTTCCTTGTAATCTTCCTATTCTGAGAGATCTAAAACTTTTGTAACTAACCTCTTTTCTTTTTTGTTTGTGTATGCATTTATTTGTTATTTTTAAGTGTTTGTGTGTGTACCTTGCATGAGTTTATGCACACCATGTTTGTGCAGTAGCCTGTGGAGGTCAGGAGGAGCTTGGGTTCCCCTGGAACTGGATTTCCAGGCACTGCTGAGCCAGTGTACAGATGCTGAGAACTGTACCGGTACTGGGAGTCCTGCAAGGGTACCAAGCACTCTTAACCCGGAGCCATTTCTCCAGCCCTAGTCTTACTGATGTTCTCAAAGAGGCAGCTTTTGCTTCATTTTATTTTATTTTTTGCTATTTCCTCAATTTTCTGGCCTAATCATTATTTGACCCTTCCTCTTGCTTTAAGTTCTGTTTTTCTTTTTTCAGGTGTTGTCCAGTATGGGATTAGCTTATGGACATGAACATATTTTTAGTAAAGTCATTGATAACTGCATTTCCCTCCCTCCTTTCTTTCTTTCTTTCTTTCTTTGTAACAGGGACTCTCACTGTCCTGCTGTCCTAGATCTGTATAGGGCAGGCTGGCCTTGAACTCACAGAGATCTTCCTGCTTCTGCCTGGAATTAAAGGTGTGCTTCACCCTGCCAGGTAGTCAAGGAAATTTTGTACATTGTATTTTCTTTTGTCATTTATCTCCATATATTTTCTAAGTTAGCTCATGGTTTCTTTGATGTGTTCATTATTTAGGAATATGCTGTTCCAGTCTACAGATGTGTCTTCGCAGATTTCTCCCTATAACTGATTTGAGGTCATCAAACTGTGTTTATGTTGTCTTTTCTGCCAAAACTTGTAAATGGCGGCTTAAAAGAATATTTAATATTTGCTAATCAATCACAAAGTCATTATCACATTCATTTGTTGCCAGAGCTGTACTTTTGGGAAATAAAAAATTTATAAAAATGTGAAAACAGTTACAAAAATGTGTCAGAGTTAGATCTATTGGCCTCGGTAAATCCGTTCCAGAATCCGAGACTTCAGAGGTGAGCTGTGATCTCTCCTCACGACATATCTGTGCCATACTGATGAGGAGCCAGAACTGCCCTGGGATGTGTACAATTTAAGCAGTGAAGAAGCCTGCAGTTCTGACAACCGTGGGTGGAAGCAGTCAGCTGAGAATTTGGTATTTGACAGCAAAGTCCTTTTCTTCATTTCCCTGCTGCTGTTTCCTGAGGGCCTCTGGCACATAGTAGAGTTGAGTAGCACCCAGGAGCTCCTTTGTGGATTTCCAAATTTGACACTGAACCAGACTGCAGAAGACCTACACAGTTGCTTCCCTGGGCACCTGTGACTCCATCGGAGTGTCTCAGTTCCATCTTGGTTTTTTGTTTTTCCCCCTCCTTTAAGACAGGGTCTGACTGTCATCAAAGCCAGCCTCAAACTTATTTCTCCTGATTCAGCCTCCCAGGTTACAGGCTATCCATGTGCGCCACCACACTGACACCTGTATTTATGACTGGCCATAAGCAGTTTCCCTTGACATGGCCATATGATCTGAAAATCTCTCCCTTGATGAGCACAAATTACATATAATCTCTGATGGGGCCTGATTTCTCTTGGAATGGTTTCCTGTATTTCTATTTCTTTCAGTCTCAGGTGTAGCTCATTACATGTACTTAGCAAACTTTTTGAATGTTGATTTCCATTTCTCTGAGAGCTTAATTCCATGAGCGGGCAGGATAAAATGCCTGTGATTGTTCTTTCACTTTCTTCTCTGAAGGCTGTCTATATAATGTGCCTCCAGATCAACTCTGACCTTCCAGTGGTTGCCTCATGAGACAGGTCTAGACTCCATTCCAGGATTTTTTTGTTGCCAACACTCAGGGGGGCACGACAAACCTCATACCGTAAACTCCGAGGATCCAGGTTCCAGGGTGTCCTTAGCTGATATTAAGGTGCCTTTAATGGAGCACTTCATATCTGTGTGATTGTTACATTAGTAAAATAAACACAGTGAGCTAGCATACTAAGCTGTTATGGATAGTCACATTGACAGTTGCTTCGCAGCACCCATAGAGCCCATATTTCTTATACTTTAATTACCCTGAGTAAATTTACATGGTATTTTGTTTTATGTATGAATGTGCATGTGTTCACTAACTCACTCATTCATTCACTATTGAAGTACATCATCGAGGACTCTAGGGCCCAATCTTCCTGGGTCAGCCTCCTAGGAACTAATACTACATGTGCACACCAGGACACCCAGTATAGTCTGCTGTCTTAAAACTTAAGGTAGAGAGAGTGGAGCAATTTTGAGAAAGTGTAGGTAAAGAACTTTTAAAATAATGTATTATCATATATTGTTCCTGTCCTGCAGATTCTCGTGTTCTTGAAGTTTAAAAGTGTGTGTGTGTGTGTGTGTGTGTGTGTGTGTTTTGGTGGGGTACTTATATACTTATATGTTTTTACATAAGCAAGTGGAGACCAGAGATCCTCGGGGACCTTCCTCAATTGCCCCATTACCTTACTTTTGAAACATTTCTCAGTGAACCTCGGTTCACCAATCCAGCTAGGCTCTCTGGGCAGCCGGTGAGCTCCAGGGACCAACCTGTCCCTGCCTCCTCAGCGCTGGTACTGCAAGCGTGTACTGCTGGGTGCGGCTTTTTCTGTGGATGCTGGGGATCCACACTCAGGTCCTGCAAACAGTTTATCAACTGAACCTTCTCCCCAGCTCCTTAGAACTCTATCCCAAACCCATAGCTTAGTTTGTAAGCAAAAGAAGATTCCTGCCAAGTACAGAGAATAATTCACAGAACCATTAGTGTGGCTCCAGCCTCTGACTTTCCCAAACTCCTTATCAGCTGCTCTCATGTTGAAAATTTGGATTAAACAGTGTATGCCTTCCAAAACAAACTTAGGAAACCAAGCCAGAACACACCCTCCAGGTGAGGCTAGTGTAGGAAAAAGGGCATCAAGCTCTGTAATTTGCAAAAGTTGCTCCAGAAAGCCTGCAGCTGCAGAGCCATGAAGAAGTAGCACCTTGAAAGAGAAGCTGGAGACAGACCTTGTTTGAGATGTCTATAAAATGAGTATCCTTTAAAAATGAAAGCAAAGCCCTGCAGATATAGTTGCCATTGCAAAATAGGAGGCTCAATTCCGCTTTGGTTCTCATTTCCTACACTTTAAGCTGTAAAGAGTTGTAGATGTTTATTAGACTTAAAGCCATACTGAAGACCATTGTGAGTACCCTCATGGCAGCCTTTCCCATTTACTCTGTGAAGAGCAGGCAGGTACTCTCATTTGACAGTCATAGAAAGGTCAAAAGGAAAATCATGGAGCATCGTCTAGTTGCTTGTCCATGGACTTTATTGCCTGATGTGACAGGCATGATTTTTTTTTTTTTAGCCATTGCTAAGTATAGAGACCATTGACCCCAAGGATGCTGCTGGAGAGCAGACAGTCTTAGGAACAGAGGCCTATGTGTTCCTATTATACTTGAAGAAAATCTGAGCTGCACAGAAATGCGACCTAGTCCATGGTAAATGAGACCACAGACCTCTGGACTTAGCACACTTCCCTCCTGTGCCCGAACTAAGCCTGCTGCTGTCTGGAACAGGTGTCTGCACTGAACAAGAAAAGGAGCAGAAGTGAGGCAGTATCTCCAAGAAGACAGTCACTTCTCTCTGTCCCCACCAAGAGGAAGGGCCCTGTGAAATTCTCCCATAGTCATGTCAAGTTTCTGAGGACACTCTGTAACAAATCCTGATACTTGGTGCTTCTCAAGTGTGGAGGTAACCATACAGAGGTTCAGCCAGTCCCAACTCACAATGCATCTCTTAATTACCTGTTCACTTTGTGGGAAGGAAGGTATCAGGCAAGAAATTAGTTCCAAGACAAAAACCTGTGGGTCATTCCACTGAGGATAGATTGTGAAGTCTTGTTTCCCTATAAATATCCCCTGCCTGTTCTTGTTTGTTTGAGATATGGTCTTGCCTTGCCTTCCAGGGTGGCCCCAAACATCTGGACTGTAGTTATCTTCCTGCCTTACCTTCCCAAGTGTCTAGAACTTGGAACTATAGTTACCTGACCTTGAGATAGTTCTAAAGGAAAGAAAAAACAAAAACTTTAAAAATTCATTTATAATGAAGGTACCTATTTTGAGGAAGCAAGATCAGTTAAAAGAAAATTGCTTCAGGAACAACTGGACATCTTAATGCTACTTAGACCACCACACACCAGTCAGTTGGGCACAGTAGCATGTCCCTATAATCCCAGCTCCAGAGGCTAAATTGCACATCAGCCTGGGCTACAGAGTGAGACTGTCTCAAAACAAAACAAATAGACAAAAAAGATCATATACATGACTGTTCTGTTATCTTGAATGCAACACTTTACTGAGATTACCAAGGATTTCATGTAAGTGAGGTTTTAATTATATATACACACAACAGAATATTAGCAGCACTGAATATATGTAAATGCACACATCACACACACAACATATACATATATATGTGTGTATATATATGTTGGCTATTCAGTGAGTGGTAGTTTTATGGTGATAGTATTATCATCAGCATGTCTAATATTCTATATTAAAGTAAACATACCTCTGATATCGTTTACAGGGCTTTAAGGTTGAAACTTTTAACCAGAGGAGAAAAAAAAAAAGCCAAAAACATTTACATATTCTAATCCCTGCTCACTCCCCTTAATATATATGCCTTACATCCCGTTGAGAGGTCATGTGATTCAGTGGCCTGTTGTTTCCCCTGGGTAATGAACATGAACATTTATAAATCTGTTCATCACAGAAGAATGTCTTAAGTTACCAATTTGTCCCTAATTACATTATTAAGCTTTTAACAAATAACCTTCTTACTTGATTATGTTTAAAGCGTTCTTATTTTTTGTTGTGAGTCTAGCCTTTAACGGCTGAGCCATCTCTCCAGGCTGTTTAAAGCTTTCTTCTTTGATCTTTTTTTTTTTTTTTTTTTTTTGGTTTTTCGAGACAGGGTTTCTCTGTTTAACAGCTCTGGCTGTCCTGGACTTGCTTTGTAGACCAGGCTGGCCTCGAACTCGCAAAGATCCGCCTGCCTCTGCCTCCCAAGTGCTGGGATTAAAGGCGTGCGCCACCACCGCCCGGCTTCTTCTTTGATCTTATTTAAACATTTTTAGCCTTTGGTGACATCTCAGTGGCCAGGTTTGAGACTTGAGGGCTTTGATAAAGGTGACATTCTCTGGACTGCCTCTGTAGCCTTTGATCACTCTTCCTTCCTTTCTGGCTTTCTATTAAAGGAGTCTCCATGGAATGGCCAAAAATGTCTCCCAGGGTCTGTCTAAGGATTCAGAACGAAGCCTATGGCTCACATTAGATGCTTAGCAACTTGTCCATCTATACTTTCCCTTAAGATATTTAGCCTAACAGTCTTTTCTGCATGCCAGATCAGTACACAGATTTACAAAAACAAAAAACAAAACAACAAAAAAAAAAAAAACAGACTCTGCCCTTTAAATCAGGGCAACAGGCTATATTTTATGAACCCAAGTCTGTAATAGTGTTTTACAGAGAAGCTATGTGCCAGATGCCTAAGTCTCCATTTTAAATTGTGCAAATCCCCATGGCTATCTCAATACATCTTTTCTGTTTGTTCTGTATGTTTTCATTTTGAGAATGGGGAGTAGATTTGCATTGAGCTATTAGATGATATTCTGTGGCTCTTTTCACTGCTTTTACTTTGCATTTTAGAAAATCTGCAAGTAGTAGAACGATACTATTATTCTCTGAAAAAGAGTAGGCGAGAGTGACCTATCACTTAATTTTATTATTCAAATAAGATAAAATGCATGAGAAAATATCAAAGCAGAAAGTTAGCTGGTGTTAATTGAGTCTTTTGAGTAGCCACTTAGAGATTGCATTTTTCTTTCACTTTGGTTTTTCCTTCTCTAATACACTTTTAAAGGATCACTACAGTTTTATTTTTGAGAGAATAATTTAAAACTATACTTATGACTGGTGCTTATGTTTTTATTTCTTTCTGAAAGACCAGTTGGAGTTCAGTTAGGTTGAAGGGAGGGAAAGAGCTCATAAAACTGTCCTGTTCATGTACAGGGTGTTAACAGCAGCCATGCCTTCTTCTCCTGCTGCCATTTCTCAAACTCATGATTTGGTTCATAATCCTTTATCATTTGGCTGGCTAGATGCTAATGTTTTTAACAACCTTTCTTCTGTTCTGGCAGTAGGAAATATTCATGTATTCATCTTCCTTTGGAGATGAAGTAAATACCAAAGTTTTCTCGTGAATGCAAGCAGTGTGATGTTTTTGTCATATTTTGTTGAAATATTTGAAAAGCTTAGTCATGCTGGGTGAAACTAGTGTATGGCATCAAAACCCAGAGCATCATGCTTGC
This sequence comes from Lophiomys imhausi, assembly GCA_907164525.1. Lineage (NCBI taxonomy): Eukaryota > Metazoa > Chordata > Mammalia > Rodentia > Muridae > Lophiomys > Lophiomys imhausi. Next base: position 4,693,887 of record CAJQZJ010033130.1, read on the forward strand.
CCACACTTGAACAACCCAGTAGTTATGAGAGCTGAGAACTAGGTCACAGTAGGCAAGGGATAGGTGTGCTGGGAGCAGAATGAGAAGTGGAGATGTTGTTGTAGTCTCTTCTACTGTGCCATTGGCCAGGTGTTCTGAGGATTTGGCACAGGCCATGGGTGTGTGTCCCGTTCAGTTTTATAGCATGAAATTAGCAACATGGAATTCTGATTTCCAATACTAGATCACAGATGGAGGTCTGCAAGGGTGCTGGCTACATTTCCAGAGCAGCACTTCCCTGGGCTTTCTACCTCATGGTTTTCCCCCTTTGTTTAAATATCTAACCTGTCCAACCTGTTTGGGCTGTGCAAGCTGGTGCTAGCAAACACTGAAACGTGCCCACTCATCAACGTTTTTCTGATTTGTTAAGAAAGGCAACATCTATTCCCCTCACCCTCTTCAGGGAGGAAATGAACAGAAGCAGGGAAACCTTTGCCTGTATGTTTGTGGTGTGGCATCACCCTCTCTCTCTCTCTCTCTCTCTCTCTCTCTCTCTCTCTCTGGTGCCTGTGTGCACCACTGAACTGTTCTTCACTTCTTTCAGGGCCTAGGATCCTACATGGGAAGGTTATTGGCCTTCAGTGGAGATTTTATATTTTCTCAGATCAAATTCTGTTTCATAATGGGCAGAGAGTATCAGCAGTTCATCCTCAGGTTCCCTGTTTATGTAATCCAGCTCACTCTGGAGAGCTGCTGCCAACTTTACAGGTGAGAACACTGAGGGCCAAGGTCATAGGCTGCTCTGCTGAGGACCCTCCCTCCTCCGGTTGCTGAATTAGAACAGTATGCATTTCTTCCCTCAAAACACAGCATTTGATTGTGTCATCTCTGGAAAGCAGAGGACATCTGTGGGCCACATCTGTCCCATTTAAGAGAAAAGGTGGCTGGAACCACCGCAGTCCTGGAGACAGAGCCCTAGTGTTTGGCAGGTGGGGATTCTCCATACTAGTCATCATTCTCCTGGTCCAGATTCCTCCTAATTCTCAGTTGGTTCTCACTGTTCTAAACAGTACAAGGTGTCCCCAAGTGGTTGAGAGTTGTCTTTATCACTGTGCTCTTTTTTATCCTCTGTTTTATCCCATTGGGCATGAAGTGACCATCTTGAAGGGCCCAACCTAAGTGTTTCATGTTCCTCTTCTGGAAGGGCTCGGGAGTTGCAAACCTTGATTCATTGATGGCTTACTATGAAGATGGTTATCTTTCCTCTTCCACAAAAGGAAGCTGAATGAATAGCCGGCAGTGGTGGCGCACGCCTTTAATCCCAGCACTTGGGAGGCAGAGGCAGGCGGATCTTTGCGAGTTCGAGGCCAGCCTGGTCTACAAAGTGAGTCCAGGACAGCCAGGGCTACACAGAGAAACCCTGTCTCGAAAAACCAAAAAAAAAAAAAAAAAGGAAGCTGAATGAATGATGAGGTTCTGCCATCTTTCAGAAACCGAAGAAGAACCTCCTGCCATGCTGAAGTGACATGGTCTCAATGACTTGAGTACTCCATTCTACCATGAAGCATAGGTTTGGGCTTGTTATTTTAGCCCTTGCCACAGACAGTGTTTCTCTGTGGTGAAGTTCGCAGTGACTTCCCACAGAGGTAATGGCTCTGAGCCAATAAGGCCACTTTGAAAGTAGTGACTTCATTTGGGGCCCCATCTCCTGAGACTCATTTTCAAGGCAAGACTGCCTATGGGCAGGCACTTTGGACTGCAGGCTTTAAAGGGAAAGTTAAGGAAAATGAGGCAGTTTAGCTTGGGGAAGGAACTGCCCTGAAACAGGGACTATCAAGCGGAAATCATTCCTTTCAGACTGTCTGCACTCAAATAGATAAGATGAATAAAAGTTCTGTTTGACTGGTAAAAAGAGGTCAACTCATCGTACAACCTCTGGCATCTTTGGTTTTCAAGAATAAGTTTTCTTTGTTTGTTTGTTTATGCAAGGTTTATCTCAGGCTGTCCTTAAATTCCTGGCCTTAGTATCCCTGTTAGCTAGAACAATAGGCATTGACTCAACTGAACAGATAATTTTATAGACAAGTGTGCAGAAATAATGTATAAAAATGTAACTGAGAAATTGCCATAGGAAATCAGCACAGGCAAAGGGAAAACAGGGAGCATATGGAGTCAAAGGCCTGGCTGTTAGGAGGATGTCTAGAGTAAAGGTGGAAGTGATGGGCCTCGATTGCCTGCCAGTCCCTCTCTCCTGCTGGTTGTGAGTCAGGACAGCAAGAGCTAGCTGGACCAGCCACTACCCGGGGGCCCCCCATTTCTAAGGAGACAGATGATAGCCAGAGGATACCACCTACTTTTCTTTTAAAGCCACTTTGAAGAAAGGAGAGGAGAAGAATGTAAGGGGCAAAGTTGCCTTTGTGTCCACAAAGGATAGCTGGAACATGGAGGGGGAAAAAAAGAACTTGAGTATTAGAATTGCAGCTCATTTCATCAGTGAGGAAATGTTTATACGAGGTCTTACACAGGACCAAGACAGAAAAGAAAATCTCAGTGGATAGATAGGAATTGTCTTTTCCAAACTCTGGGAGAAACATGACACAAGAGACCAGAAATAGTGGTCCAGTCTGTAGGCCTGGTACTCTCGGTTTAGGATTAGAGAGAGGCCCTGAGCTAACAGAGTAGTGCCCAGAAGTATTTGTTAATGAAGAATGTGAAAACAGTACCTACCTACTTTGAAGTAAGATTCTCTAACCTAAATAAAATTGATCTTTCCTTTTATACTGACACTGTCAGAATACCCTCTGCTTTGGGGACATGTTACCTGAGTATTGTGAGGAAAATGAATCTCAGGAAACCAGTCTGTGATCATGGAGCCTCCTAAGCAAGAGAAGTAGGAATGAGTAAACTTTAATATTAGGGCTAAGGGTCAGCTTTTTACTTTGTTATACCTTCATTGGGCAGCATTGTCCTATAAAATGACATGGAATCTAACTGGACAGTGGTGGGGTAGGTTTATTATGTGTAGGGCATTTACACTAGCATCAGAGAACCCTGGGAGCAGTCAGCCAAGACATTCCCACAGAGAGCCTGCAGACAGAGGTTTCTGCCTCATGCCCTGCTGACTTCTAGACTTTTCTGAGAATGCTGGTAGTTGGGTCAGCACAGCAGCTTACACATCATCACATCTCCCTCCACACCCTGGCATGGCTAGTGTGATCTGCCTTCTGGTCGAGCATGACTGAGCATGAACAACACCTGTTAGTAAGAAGGTAGCATTGCCCTAGCAGGTGGGGCACACAGACTGTCTTACCATTCCTCTCCCTGAACTGTCTTCTACCCTGTCTTCATGCTCCATCCCCCTTTTTCATTGCACTGAACTTGACTGACATTGCAAGCATCATTCACAGCATTCCACTCTAAACTCCTTTCCTAGGTATTTGTTACAAAAACAAACCTAAATCATTGTAGAGACATGCTTTTCTTTGGTTAGAAATGTAGGTTGTAGAGATTATTCACTCCTTCTTGACTTATCACAAGGCACTGTGTGGAAGGCAAGAAAAGCTACCTATAACCATGTTGCCAGAACCTGTTCGAACCAGTTACTTTGAGTAATGTAAAGTTGAGTCTGTAGAGCTTTATGTAGTGATAGGATGACCTTTCTTGTAATGTCATTTGCTCAGAGTATCAAATATTTCAATCCCTCCACTAATACACCTATGAGGAAATTACAACTGGAAAGCTAGCAAATACTGGAAATATCTAGATCCTTCCTAAGTACTACCCTTCCAATGTAAATTAGATATGGGAGACTTAATGAATGCCACTTAACTGGGTAAATCCATAGTTTGGGTCCCATTTAAAACTGTTGAAAATAATTTTAAGAATGTCATATTCCCAGCTTCCTTCAAGAGTTTATACCTGCTGTGTTGGAAGATGGGTCTGAGAGACGGTCAATATTTATATCCGAAAGCCGTCAATGTTCTCGTCTGACATTTAACCAACTCTGAAGGCAGTGTAAAGGGCTAAGGAATTTGAGTAGAGTCTTATGTTTCACCCTTGTATCCTTCTCTGTCACCTGAAAACTCTGTGAAAGCCCAGATGGACAGGCCCTGCCTTCCAGACTCCGTTCTGTAGGTCTAGGGGGCTCACCCTAGGGGTTTGTAGTTGTAAGAAGCTTCTAGGTGATGTTGATCTGTCCGTGTGTTAGAAATCGGGATCTAATACCCAAGTTGTATCACTACTCCAAGGCCACTTCAATCCACGTTGCTTTGGGCAGGAGAGCTGTTTACCCATTGCCAAAATCTGACAATTTATGGATTACTTAATCTGCCAAAATATAAGCAGAATGTTCTTGTATTTGCAAATAGAAAAGATGTCAAGAGCTTGGGAGGGGCGTGCATTTTAGGGACTGATCTGAGGTCTGTCTCCCTCAAGTTACTTAAGTCAGTTCTTGTACAAACTATACAAAATATGAGTTAGCAGTAATGTCTGCAGTATTCTTAAGGATAATTCACCTTCCTAAATGATCTTCTCAGGACTAGAAGGTTTAGCTCATTGATAGAGTGCTTGCCGAGCATGCTCTGGGTTTCATTTTACTGCATTATAATAAGTTAGTCAGTAAAATGAACCTAACATTTTAGAAAACAAAATAATTACATTTATAGGAGGAAGTCATGTTTTTATTATTTTGTGTATGAGTGTTTTACCTTCATGTTTGTTATGTATGCTATATGTGTACTGGGTACCCTTGGAAGCCAGAAGAGGGCCCCAGGTCCACGGGAACTAAAGTTTCTGATGGTTATGAGTAGCCATATGGGTGTTGGGAATCGAACCTAGGTCCTGCAGTAAGTACTTTTAACCACTGAGCTCTCTCTCTAGCCCCTAATAAAGAAGGAAATTTTAAGTTGAAAATTAGTAATCACTGTCAAATTCAAAATAGCTGTTTATTAAAATATTCATGTTTGGTTCATTGAGATGGTTCAGAGGATAAAGGTTCTTGTCAACAAATCTGATGACCCGAGTTTCACTGCCAGAACCCACAAGGTAGAGGAAGAGAGACAAATCCTGAAAGTTATTCTCTGATGTCTGCACAGTACCACACAGATCCACATGCAATAGATAAACGTAATGTTAAAAAAATATATTTAGGTACTTAATCTAGACTTATTCTCAGTTTCCAAAACGTCCTCATTGTCTTTGTTTGTCACTGTAAAAGCCCTTTATGTGTTGGAAATGACAGATGAGTCTGAGAGGCTTGGTAGCCAAGACAGTTACCCAAACCTGTGGGCAGCACAGAAAGCTAAAAAACTTCACTAAGTTTTGGTGGAGAATATTTCAGATTTTAGAAGGGTTAACAAAATTGCCTGTTTAGACCGCAGTGTGGCAAGAGTTACTATTGTTAATGTATCTAACCTCCAAAGGAAAATTTTAGAATTTTATGCAATAACAAGTATACTTTGGCTACACATTAAACTCTTTGGAGTAGAGGCACTGTTTTGAACTAGTTGATTAGTTCTAATAACAGGAAAAAGCCAACCTATATTTTCAGCATTCAACTTTTGCATGGTTTCCATTAAAACATCTGTGGTAGAGCACTCTCTATACTCAACAATCAGATACCAATTCTGTTCACATTGTGTGTTAGTCAGGTCAATTACAGTATCCTGAAACTTGAAGATAGATGTTACAATGATACTCTGATCTAAAAAAGGGGGGGGGGCTCTACATTTACTTCTTTCTTCATTTGTTTGTTTCTTGCTTTTACAAACACTCTTTTGTTTATTCATCCCTCCAGCTTTGTCGTGGGTATTCTTTGTCTATATGTTATGTGCCTTAGGGACTAGTGCAGAGACCAAAAGGAAATGGGCTCTTATAGTGTTAGAAATTCATTTTTGGTTGATAGCTGAGGTCAAATTGAATACATGATGGCTTTGAATTCTTCTATGTGTTATGGAGGAAGTAAAACTGGGTAGTAGGCTTGAACAGCTACAGAGGTAGCATGTGAGCCTTAAGGCCTCATGGGAGGAATTGCATGATACAAAACCGAGATAGCTGAAACCAGACCTAGGAAGCCCAAAGATACCACTTCCTAAGCAGAAGGTGTGGAAACTCCTAGGCCTCCCAGGCAGGAGCAGCACCCCTCAGTGGTCTCTGCATCAATCAGCTCCTGCTTCCAGGTTCCTCTCCTGACTTCCTCAAGTGATGGATCATGATCTGGAAGTGGAAGCCAAATAAACCCTTTCCTTCCCAACTTGCTTTTTCGTCATGGTGTTTCATCACAGCAATAGAAACCCTGACTAAAACAGGAGAGTATGATATTATCTGTTTTAGAGACTACCCTTGTCCTGTGTAGAGAATGAGTAACAGGAAGAGCAAGAGGAAAGATAGTGTGGCTGGCACACAGCAGTACTGAGACTCTGTAGTCTGTGATGCCACTGTGTCAATTACAGGAATTATTACAGCTTGTCCAGGCATTACACATTAGGCACAGTATGCTTCCCAACCTCCACATTTGCTGTGTGTGTGTGTATGTGTGTGTGTCTGAGAGAGAGAGAGAGAGAGAGAGAGAGAGAGAGAGAGAGATTGAGAGATTGAGATTTATTTATTGATTTCAGATGTGGAGGTTAGAGGACAACTTCTGAGAACAGGTTCTTTCCTTCCACCATGTGAGTTCCAAGATCAAACTCAGGTTGTTACTGCCTTTTAAAACACATCTTCCCAGTATGCCAGTTCCAGAAGATAGGTTAAGACAGGAGAGCCTCTAGAAGCTTATAGGCCAGCTGGTCAGCTAGTCAGCCAAACACAGCAATGAGCAAGAAGAGACCTTACATTGAACAAGGTGCAAGGTGAGAACCAATACTCAAGGTTATCCTCTGACTCTAACATTGTGCAGCTGTACCTGCACCTGCACACTCACATATACACACACTCGGCAAGAACTGTGAGTGCAGTTAAGGGTCATGGATGGATATGGATTTAAAATTCGAATCTGTGGTTCTCAGCTACTTTACAAAAAGATGATTATCAATTTTCACTTCTAACACTGTATCATAAGATTGTCATCTTTGTGAATCTGGAAGATGAAAAGGTATCAATTAAATTGCTCAAGGGAAGAATGGAGAAGGCTTATTATGGGATTGATTGAAGGACTCTTAGGTATCTTAGTTCATAACAGACTTAGTGGGAACTAACAACAACGTGTCAGGAGCTGGACATGGTGGTGCACACCTTTAATCCCAGCACTCGGGAGGCAGAGGCAGGCAGATCTCTGAGTTCGAGGCCAGCCTGGTCTACAAGTGAGTCCAGGACAGCCATGGCCTGTTATACAGAGAAACCCTCAAAAAAAAAAAAAAAAAAAAAGAGCGTGTCAGGTAAATATATTTGCTGAGTAGAACTGAATTGCTCTACTTTTCTGTTGTCTTCAATGGTCAGTGTGTCACGGTCATGTGCTCTCTACTACAAGAACGTGTTCCTTTAGATTTGTGTTTGCTGGATCCAGTGTGGTACAGACATTGACTAGCACATACTCTAAGATTAGTAACCTGATTTCTTAGACTTGGATGCGGTGTTTGGCAGGCTGCAGTGTTTTAGTTATGGAGAGAGAACTTGGAAAAATGAAATACTTTAATCCTCCTGTGTTGTTTGAAAAGCTGTCCTATGGAAAGTAGGGTGAATTGTCACTGTGTTGCCCCTGAGGACAGACAGACACTTAGAGCAAGAGGGGTGTTTCGGGGGCCGGAGAGATGGCTCAGTGGTTAAGAGCACTGGCTGCTCTTCCAAAGGACCCAGGTTCAAATCCCAGCACCCACATGGCAGTTCACAGCTGTCTGTAATTGCCGGGCGTGGTGGCGCACGCCTTTAATCCCAGCACACTGGAGGCAGAGACAGGTGGATCTCTGTGAGTTCAAGGCCAGCCTGGTCTACAAAGTGAGTCCAGGAACAGTCAAAGATACACAGAGAAACCCTGTCTCGAAAAACCTGAGAGAGAGAGAGAGAGAGAGAGAGAGAGAGAGAGAGAGAGAGAGAG
>CAJQZJ010033130.1:4701901-4713799 GCA_907164525.1 Lophiomys imhausi
AGAGAGAGAGAGAGAGAGAGAGAGAGAGAGAGAGAGAGAGAGAGAGAACATCTGGTGAAGGTAGAGCAATTCATGTGGTGGCTGGAAGCTTGGAGGTGAACCTGAAGGACTCACACTCTCTTGGATGGAGAGAGGCTTCATGTGCTGAGTGGGCACTGGATAACATATCAGCGAGCTCAGGGATCAGTGGCCTTCACTGATTTGGGGTAGGTGGAAATTAGATAAAATTTAGGAAGAAAATTACTCTGGCCTTTTAAGGATAGGAAATGAGTTCTTTCTTCTTTACCTGTTCTTGCTGCCATGACCCAAGCTGACAGGAAGAGGCCACTACTGGCTCATTGAGATGGCTCATCCATGTCCTATGAGCCTTTGGAAGGAAATGTACAGCTGGAGTTATCATCCCTTCCTTCAGAGGTTAGGGAAGCTGAACCAGGTGAGACTTGTGACTGAGCCAGGTCTGAGTTGAGATCTTGAGTGCTCCTGCCACTATTGTCAGTGTGAGGCTAGCAGAACTCCACATACTGTGGCCAGCAACCTGAGGTTTCACTCTAGACAGAAGCTGTACTTGGTTGTTGAATCCAATGTCTGAGCAGTAACATAAGAGAAGTAGAATGGGTTGCTTTGTCCATTCAGCCTTTCTGTGCCACAGAACCCCTGCTCTGATCTTCTGCCTGCACTCTGTTCCCTTAGCACTCCTGCAGTTCAAGGTGAAGGTTCTGTACTTCTTACTCAAGACTGGAGTTAGAGTGTATTCTGTGTGACCTCTGGCCTCCTCACCCTCCTCTGTCTCCTGTTGGAATTTGCCAAGAGTTGATATCTGCTATTCTCCCTTGCGCCACAAGAAACCAGTAGTAAGTGCCCGGGTTCAGGGTATGGTCCTGAGTTTCCAGCAGGCAATCCTGGACAGAACTCAATGCCTGTTGTAACCTTTAGACACAGTCTTGCTTAGGAGGAAGATCATGATTGGTTGTACTGTAGCTCATTCTGGTTGGGAGGCCAGGAACTGCTCTACCTGTAGAATGGACACAGTCACCTATATAATGTTCTCACAAGGCCCTCACTAAATGCTGGTTCCAGATACTCCTTTCTGTCTTCTGTAAAAACTGTTTCTCTCCTAAATTCTAAGGGCAAGATAATATAGCATTGCCTTGAATTGCCGTGTGTGTTTGTATCACGATTGGGAATATACAGCCTGAAATGGGCCAGATTGCTAGTGTTTGTTATTGTCTTCAGGCATAGAAAGGAATGTTTACTTGGCTAACTTAATTAAAATTAATGGAAAGACCAGACTGATACTAATTGATATCCCTTACAAATCAGTGTTTTCAAATCCTAGAGTTTTTTTTTTTTTCCACAACTTAACATGTCTTAAATTGGGGTGAATCATACAAGGGTCAAAAAGAAATTTACCAACTTGCCCTTTTTCACCTATAAATGTTGATATTAAAAGAGGTGGTTTAAGCCGAGCGTGGTGGCTCACGCCTTTAATCTCAGCATTCAGGAGGCAGAGGCAGGTGGATCTCTGTGAGTTCAAGGCCAGCCTAGTCTACAAAGTGAGTCCAGAACAGCCAAGGATACATAAAGAAACCCTGTCTTGAAAAACGAAAAAAAAAAAAAGAGGTGGTTTGGCCAGTCATAAATAATGGTACATTATTTATAGTACCCATAGTGAGCAACTCTGTGATTTCGAGGCTGGACTGTTCTATATAGTGAAGTCCAGGCAGCCACAGCTGCATATTGTGATCCAGTCGCAAAAGCAACAAACAAAAAAAAGATAGTCTCCTTGAATCACAGTCACTGTGGTGCTTAGCAGAGCTATTTGTGTCTTTTAACTTTCTTATAGCTTAAGGTAGCCAAGGACTACGCAATAAAACATTCTTCCCTCAGAGTCTAAGTAAGAGATTATGGAACCACAGCTTTATTGTCTAAGATTCTTACTTTTTTCAACTAGATATTTTAGATCTTTCTGCTTCACCACACTAGTTCTCATGAGAACAGGTTTGGCTTGAGCCCTCTATCCCCCAGGTCTCTGATCTCTGTCCTCAAAAGCCAGGCCACCTCTTCAGCAGCCTCTTGGCAGATGGCTTTGGTGGCTGTAGTCTAGACAGGAGGTTTTAATTCCAGAGTACAAGTATTAGCCAGAGGGAACAATCCCGCAGCACTCCATATTGTCACTCGGCCACACCCTGTAGAAAAGAGGACTCCTGTTGCTGTAGGGTAGCGGCTGAATGTCAGAAACAGCATCCAACCACCTCAAAGCTTTGGCCTGGTCAGCTTCCACAGGTGGCCTGCCACTGGTTCACAAACTGCCTGGACTTTTCATACTAGCCTGTCTCCTTTTAGGAAGGCCTCTGAGGAACATGGAGCTAAGTTACTTTTCAGAGTGAGGGGACAGCTCATAGGAAATTCTCTCTTCCCACATTTAAGAACTTCCTGGATCTGGGCCTAATGGTGCCGGTTTATAATCCCCGCTAACTTTGGAAACTGCAGCAGAAGCATCACAAATTCAAGGACTGTGTTGACTGTAGAGTAAAAGACCAGTCAGAGACAGTGAGGCCCTGTCTCAAGAAGAAGAAAAAAATTACAACAGTTGTGGATAAAGATCCACTGTAGAGTACTTGCTGAGCTTCAACTCCAGCCCTGTAAACATGAAATACAGAAACAACTGTTGTAGCCTGGGTTAAGCTCAGCCTTAGAGAATTCTTGCCCAGTACCTACAAAGCCCTGGTTCTGTCCTCGGCCCTTGGCATTGGGGGTGCAGAAGGATTAGAACATCTCAAGTCAGAGTCGTCCTTTAACCTAACCGTTTGTCAAATCCTATACCTATATTCCTACATTTGGCATAATTTGACCTCCATCCTGATGGTGATGAAGGCCATTAACAAAATCAAAGCGTTTTAGGTTGTAAAATAAGTTTTTTTTTTTCCTTCTTGAGATCTAATGCCATTCTTGTCTATATGTCTTAGAACCTTTTCTGTGGATATTGCTTTAAGACTTGATAAAATAAGGCCGCATACACCAGTCACTCATGAGACTCCCCTTTGGAACTGGCGCATACAGATTCCTTATAGTGCCTTTTGTTGTTGTATGAGCCCTAGTTCTTAGATAGCAGAGTTGCAACATAAAATGAGCGCATTGTAGATAGCTTCATGGTCTATTATCCACATAGGTCCTAAGCACTCTGGATATCCGCTCTGTCAATACGCTTCCAACTTGACAACCCTAGATGCTTCTACAGGTAGAACTGATAGGTAGAAGGTAGTTCCTAGAGGCTAGTACAGAATTGGGGGTTGGTGTGCAATTTAGTGCAATGATTTCAGAACCTGGGAGTTCTTTATAATATAGAATCATGTGTCCTAAAATGCGCTTTTGATCCAAGTACAGTGGATCACCTGATAGTTTGTTTACATCTTATTCACACCAGTCAAGGTTGTGAATGGCTTCCAACACAAAGCAGGACAACATTGAACATCACATCTGGGCTGTGCTTGCAAGAGCCTGAAGAGAGAAATTCAAGGAGATGAAGTTTTACAAAGGTTGAAATGATGCTCTTAACTATTGATGCTCTTAACTAATAAAGTTTAGGAGTGTGGTGTTGTTCAGTGAGAAAGCACTTGAAAACTATAGTGATGCCTGATGAGAAAATTCAAGCACTCCTGCTTATATATAATATTTAAAATAAAAAAAGAATACCATGGTGTTTTGTTGTGACTGTCAAATGACATTTTCTCTGTGCCTCTTCCTTGTAGACATATGAAGATCCATGAGAAGGACACCAACAGCACTACAGCTGCAGCCCCTCCATCCCCTCTGAAGCGTAGGCGGTTGTCCTCCAAAAGGAAACTGAGTCATGATGCCGAGTCAGAGAGAGAAGATTCAACACCAGCTAAAAAGGTCCTCTGAGTTTAAGGCACAGACGTGCTCCGTCGTGTGGCTTTTGGTGGGAGAAATGCATGTAATCTTTATCATCACAGTGTGGAGACTTGAAAGGCATCAGTCCTGGGCTTCTTGATCTTCATCCCCCCCTATTTTCATAAAGTATCTGGAAAATTACACCTCTGTGTGCTTTCTCTTTAAAGCCCCGGTGGTGCATGGATGAAACGAAGAATTTCCAAAGTTATTCCCGTGATTTTTACATTGTCTGTGTGTCTGAAGTGGAAGCATCATCAGCATTAAGGACTCCTTTTGTCCTTGAGTTTACTCCTAATGCTCTACCAATAGTAGATGTTCCATAAGTACTTGTTGATTAGATGAGAGGGCTGAGGACTGGGTGGGTACACAGGTTGAGTGGATGTGTAGTGATCGTGTTCCCTGAATAGAGTAAATGGATGGCTGGATGGTTGGTAGGTCAGACCTTGGTGCTTAGTGAATAACATACTTTGTAGAACTTTCTAAGAGTAATGTTAGGCTCCCTTCTAAAGCAAATCTATGTGGGAGACCACCTTGGTGATACCCCTCTTTGCTTTTTCCTAAGATGATAGAAGATGGGCAGTCGGGTGATTTGGAGATGACGACTGACGAAATCTTTCACTGTCCAGTGTGTTTCAAGGAGTTTGTTTGCAAGTATGGACTGGAGACCCACATGGAGACCCATTCAGATAACCCATTAAGGTAGGGGAAAATGTGAATTAGACCTGTGGCCTGAGAAATTATCTGTTGCTGTTTCTTCTGGCATATGACATTCTTCTTGTCACTCCAAACTGGGCTCCAGCAACTGAAGCCCAGTATCCTAGTTCACAAGGATATTCGTAAGGCACTTAAGAAACACGTGGTCTGGAGAAAAGGTTGGGTTGAAGATTGGGAGCAAGGGTGGCTGTAGCTGTGGGCTGTGTTCTCTTTGCTCTGCCTGAGGTCCCTCAAGTAATCACTGAGTCTACAGGCACTGGGGATCTCCTGTCACAGGGTACTGTTGTATAAGAGACATATTTTCTTTGCAAAAGGGGTTGCAACCCAAATGATTGCTTGCTGCACATGGTCTAGACAGGGACAGCCCATGCATTTCATGTTCCCAGCACAGCAGTGACATGTACTAAGTGCTCCCAAGTGCTGAAATTGAACTGATCCTATAGTGCAGAAACCTGAATGTTGTAGGTAAGAGCTCTCCGGCATACAAGTGGGAAAGCCTGATACATAGTGCAGTGCTAACTTTGCTGCACTACCCTCGGTTAGTTCATTAGCAATCATGTTCCTGATCCTCAGCTTCCAGGGGCTAAAAGTGTGGACGGCGGTATCATTTACCAGCAGGGTAGGAGAGGAGAACACTCCTCTGTCTTTGTCTAACCTCTCTGGTAACTTTCATCAGCCAAAAAAAGAAAAAAAATTACTATAGTCTTGGTGAACAAATAAATAGGTTTAGAAAATCCCCTACACGCCGGGCGGTGGTGGCGCACGCCTTTAATCCCAGCACTTGGGAGGCAGAGGCAGGCGGATCTTTGTGAGTTCGAGGCCAGCCTGGTCTACAAAGTGAGTCCAGGACAGCCAAGGATACACAGAGAAACCCTGTCTCGAAAAATCAAAAAAAAAAAAAAAGAAAATCCCCTACAGAATTGCGGCAGTTTATGTGTTGTATCTGTTTGTCCTTTTTAGAACAAGGAGCTATGTAGGAGCCTCTGTTAGGCACATAGCTAAAGGTTCATCTGAAGGCAGAGGCAGGCCCCTAAGTCATTACACTGTAAGAGGGCATTTTGGCAGTCCAGGGTTTGGGCGTCTGTCTGTCTGAATTCCCTTATGTCAGCTTTATGGCAAATTTTCATTGGAATGGGAGAAAGAATTTTTGGAGGGGTTAAAATGTAAAGCATTAAAATGCTATAAAGTACCCGGATGAAACTTTCCAATCTGAAGACAGTGTCTTCAGGCTGGCCAGTGTCCTTTGTGATTCCACCTCCCTTTCTGTGAGGAGAAAAGGTTTCAGTCCAGAAAGATCTCAGGAGCTTGCTAAATGTCCCATGGCCAAGCCTGTTTCTGCATTCATGCGGCTCCCCTCAGCTGCATCGGTATCTCTGCTTCCCCGTTTCCCTTGAAGTAGAGCAAGAGCAGTAATTCCTGTGTCCTCTCCCAGCCCTCTCTAATTCTAGAATATTTCTCTGAACTTTTATCTGCCAAGAAATAGCTTTTCCTCTTGTTTTTGGGGACAAGGTTTCTCTATATATCCTTGGCTGTCCTGGAACTGACTATGTAAACTAGGCTGGCCCTGAACTCACAGAAATCTGCCTGTCTCTGCCCCCAGAATGCTAGGACTAAAGGCATGTACCATGCCTGGCCAGGAACTTAACTTCGTATTTTCATTACCCACAGCATCCCTGCATGTGAAGCTGTGTGAACAGCAAGCGCTGAAATGGCTCTCCCTCAAGAGTGGTGGAGAAACAGGCGCACTCTGGATCATGGCCCTCCAGCTGGGCCTTCTTGCCAGGCAGCCTTGGATTTAATGCTCTTGTGTCCATTTTCTCTCACTTCATATTTTGTTTTGTGATCAGATACTATTGTAGGACCAACCTACTTTCATCTTTCTTGGTAATTCCATCATACGGGAGAGTGATTTCTAGGCAACCTGAGTCTGTTCAACATGTTGTGGCCATAATGAGAGAAGACCAAGTGTCGTTTTCTGAAATGCTGGTCTGGAAAGGCTTCTTCCACAGAGCAAATGGAGGTGGGAATCACATTAGACATGAATCAGTCGTGGCCAGAGCCAGCTCGGCCATGGTGCACAGATTTGAGGCTTACCCTGTTAACCAACCAGGTTTCCTTACCTACTTAATGATAACACCTTTTGGTGAGGGGTTGATTGGAGAAGTTCCTTAGCACCTTCAGGCAACCTTTCATTCTACAAACCCCACAACAGCTAGCCATGGATGGCCCCTAGGAGGCGGTAGCTTGGTGCCTTGTGTGCCTTCTGTGCCCAGTGTGCCCAGTGAGCAGACCAGCCCCAGCTTCATGGCTGTATCTAGTAACTATTGTGAGGCCGGGTGGGATTGTCTTTTGAAAACCGAAAGGAGTTGATTGTAGAATATAGTTAATTCCCCTTTTCTCCTCTCTGCTCAGCTTCCACATAATAGCCTACTATCAGAGGAGGCCTTGTGGCCAAGCATGGGCCAGGAGGGGCCTAGCTGGCGTGGCACATTGTGACAGTAGCTAATGGGAGAGACTGCTTGTTAACCCAGAACTAAAATAGACACCAACTCCATTTTCAAATCCCAAAGGCAACAGAGCCACAGTGGGATGCTACCAGTTTAGAACCAGAGTCTGTAACTTAAAACAGCTGTTGATTTCTTTCTTCTGCCCTTGCCCCACTCCTCCTCCCCTCCTACCAGAGTTGGCGAGGTGCCTGTGTTCCTTAATAAAGTGCTGGCAATCAAAACTTGTATATACGCTGAATCTTTCCCCCCTGCACTCTGCTATGTTTCAAAATTATGAAATTCTGGCATTGAACAAAAGGAAGACACAATGCCCCTGGTAAGGAGTCTTAAGGTTGGGTATTGCTTGTAACCCCTTCTATCCTGGGCAAGTGGTAATAGGGCAGAGAAGAAAGCTGAATAGAGCACACTGGGCACTGGTGTTCAGAACTGAAGGTGAGGGACAGTGCAGAGGGTAAGTAGGCATGGAGGGAAGGATGCTGCTGGCACTGAGTGTCTTTGTTGTCAGGGAAAGCAGAGTGACAGGCTGCCCTGCTGTGAACCACAGGCTAATGATGTTGAGCAGAACAAAGTGATCCAGGTGTCATTTGACGTCTTCTAGTTACCATGTTTTAAAGTGAGAAGGGGATTGGCAGTGTTATCTCAGTGGCAGGGCACATTCATGCTCAGTATTCATGAGGCCCTGGATTCAATCTGTACCTCCCCCAAGAAAGGTTTTTTTTTTTTTCTTTAAGCCGCTAAATGCTGTTGTTGATTAAATTCATGTAAGTCAAAACAGAATGTATCACCTACTCTATACTTAGAATCAGTATACAATTATTAGTGGTGCGCTTTTACTTTCTCACTATCTTATGTTTAGCAATTGAAATCTGTGCCTGTTGTGCAGTCAGCCCTTCTGATGGAAACCAGTCCCATGCCAAGTGCCCATCAGACCGCAGAGCAGGTTAAAGACAAGCCAGGAGGCAGTGAAGCCTTCCCCAAGAGTGGGCTGTGTAGCTGGACAGCCACCATGGTGATGAAGCCACTGCCAAAAACAAACTTGGCCCAAGTTATTGTATAATCTTAGGTGGCTTCCTGATTAAAGGAGATTGGGTAATAAGTAATTTTAGCATTATTTCAGTTAAAATATATCCAACAAATGATTGAGTCCTCACTGTGACAGTGCAAAGCATTTGACTGGTCCAGGGAAAAAACAGACATGTTTGGGGCTGGACCCAGGGGCTGGTCAGAAGAAAAAGGAGGCGAGTTCAGGGCCAAGAAAGGCAGTGGCCAAGACATTTGGATCTGACATTGGACGTTGTGGCACTCATTTCATACTTGCCATCATTATGGTCACATCATTGATCTTGGGGTAATTTAAAACTTAAAGCAGTGTCCTCCAATCAGTCAGGAAATAGGCTATGGGAAGCTAGTGGGGTCTTTCACAGGCATCAGGGCTCTAAGGGGGGAAGCCAGAGCTAGCTGTGGGCCTGCCACTTCCTCGCTGTGCATCCTGTCTAGAGGGCCACTTGGTGAAACAAACCAAGGCTTCTTGTCTCTGTTTCTTGATTGTTTTAAGGATTATTCACTGTTGACCTACCACCTGCAGAGAGACCCTGAGACTCTTGGTGTGTCATTGACCCCCTGTTCTCTACATACAAAACACCGGGCAAAGGTGAATGGAGTATTAGAGTCTTTTATTAAGACTACAGGGGTCCAAGGATCAGCCAAGTAGGAGCTGGGAGTGGAGGACAGAGAACAGCCTGGCAATTGGAGGCGCCTTTCACAACCTCCTTGGGGCCCAAGAGCAGAGCAAAGACCAAGTTCACCTGGCTTCAGGGCCTTCTGTTCTGGTCTCTTACAAGCCTCTTGAACAATATATTCCCTGCTCCATGCCATGCCAGCTTGATTTTACAGGCCTCACTTGGTGCTGGTCTGTGGTGGGCAGTCTGGGCATGTTTCTAGGATGTGGCAAGGGAAGGCTACCCAGCCAGGGCTCTGCACAGAGCTTCATTGCTGCTCACAACAACTGGGGGAGATTACTGCAGCTGTGGATGTCAGTTCTCTACCCCAAGATGGGCCAGCGAGGGTGGGCTGAGAGAAGAGGAATGTCTGGGTGGGGTAGGGCTCTAGAGGAGGGATTGTTTGCACTTCTTTTAGCCTCTGGAGACAGAGCAGGAAAAATGAAGCATGAAATCCCGTTTTAAAAGGAATGCCATCGAAACTCTGCAATGAACAAGGAGCTGGGTGTCTCAGGGAATCTGAGGCTGGCTGAGTGTCCCCATCCCAGCAGGTATTCCATAGGTTCTCCTCACTGCAGTTGCAGGGAATGAGGAGTTACCAGGGTCAGGGAAAGTACCCAAGCATTGAGCATGTGATATGGGCCAAGAAGGAGCCAGAACAGGATGTCTGAAAGTGACTGTCTTTTGAGCAAACAGTTGCAGACATTGCAGACAGCGTTGTCCAGCCTTCTGCCTGACACCTCTGTGACCTCAGGCAAGCAGAGGCTCCGTTTCCCCGTCTGGAAAATAGATTTGACGATTTGTGAGTACGGAGGAGAGTGATCTATACCTGGAGCTGTAACAAATACTGAGTTTTTTGTTCTGGTACTGTTACTTAGAATGTGTTATTTCCTAAAGGGTTTTTATTTATTTTGTGTGTGTGTGTGTGTGTGTGTGTGTGTGTGTGTGTGTGTATGACAATGTGCTTTCACATGTATGAAAATTGATATCACACCCAGCTTTTATGTGGGTGCTTGGGCATGGAGAGTGGGAGAAGGCGCATGTTTGAGCAGCCAGTGCTTTACTAAGCTGCCCCGGCCCACTGCGTCCTTGTCATATTTGAAGTCTTCAACAGAACAGCTAATGAGTTGCCTTACCCTGGTCTTTCTTGGCTGTCCTATTCCAGTGACACAGAGGAGTCAAATTCCAGGACTCCTTCTCCCAAGTATTATGTACTTGATGGAGCATAAAAGCATTTGTCCTTTACTCTTTATTGTCATAAAGAGCCATTTTTATCTTGTTTTGCTTTTGTAAAGTTTAGAGCATTGAGCAGCTATTTAAATGGGGTTTGAATCTTGCCTCCTGAGTGTCTTGTCACCCTTACAGATGCTGTCAAAAAGGAAGATTTAGCAACTCAAAGGGCCTTGATGCCTACAAATAAGCATGTTGTTGGGGAAACCTGTAATTATAAAGAAGTTCCTTAATTTCGATATCTGCAACTGTAATGCTTTGAAAATATGTTTTGGGTAGTTAATTTTTTATGCTCAAGAGGAGGGAGGGCAAAAAAAATAAAACAAAGAAGAGGGAGGGCTTTGTTTATTTATTTTGAAACAGGAGCTCTCTATGTAGCCCTGGCTGTCCTAGAACTTCCTATGTAAACCAAACTGGCCTTGAACTTGGAGATATCTACCTGTCTCTGGCTCAGGAGTTCTGGGATTAAAAGTATGGACTACTATACCAACTTTGCTCTTTTTTTTTTAAACTATGTTTGTGCACATAAGTGTGAGCACCTACAGAGGCCAAGAATGTTGGCTCCCCTAGAGCTGTACTTACAGGTGGTTGAGGGCCGCCTGGCATGAGTACTAGGAGCCAAACTTAGTTCCTCTATAAAAACAGCACCACCACTTGACCGCCAAGACGGCTCTGCAGCCCTCCTTTTATTTGGAGGGAGGTATTGTTTTTTGCTCTTTGGGGTGTTTTGAGCCGGGGTCTTGCTATATAGCCCAGACTAGTCTCACATTCTCCAGAATCTTCTTGCCACAGCCTCCTGAGTGCTGCTGTTACCGGCACACAGACTGACCCCCAGACCCCACTGCCCCGGAAGTATACTTGCTGAGACTGCGAAAGAATGAAGAGGCCATGAGGGAACATCTGAGTGGCTTACCTCTTTTTTTTGGAGGGGGGGGGGTGGTTGAGACAGTGTTTCTCCATGTAGCCCTGCCTATCCTGGACTCACTTTGTAGGCCAGGCTGGCCTCAAACTCACAAAGAACCACCTACCTCTGCCTCCCAAATGCTGGGATTAAAGGCGTGCGCCACCAACGCCGGCTACCTCGGTGCTTTTTAAATCTTTAATTGGACCTTTCCTTCTTCAATACAAACAACAACATTGCTTGTTGCAGCACAGTGTCTGTTAAGAACTGAAAGGACAAAACCTCAGCTAGAGTTTCCCTGACCTGGTAGGTCTGCCTGGCCTACTCCTTGCCTTGGTGACCTGAGCAAGTAGAGTGGCAGCTGTCAGCCTAGCTGTTGAGATCTAGGGTTGGCTCTTCTGTGACTTCATGGCTTGAGGCTGAAGTGGAAATCAGCTTGTGCAGCCAGACACATTGGCAATAGAATCTTTCCAACCTAGCAGAAGTCCCAGCTAGGATGTAATGGTCTTCTACTTGTTGATACTTGGGAGAGAAAGGATGGGACTATGGATACAGGGGTTCAGAACTTTTTTTTTTTTTCTATGACTGGAGATTGAACCCAAGACTTTCTTTACACATGGTAAGCAACTGCCCTACACTCGGCTACACTCCCAGCTTATAGAACCAATTCTCATGGTGGCAGTGCCTCTGGAAAGGGCTGTAGGCTCTCTGTGATTGTAGTTTTCCAGCACCCCCATTCTTCCTCTGTGACTTCACACAGTAACACGTACAGTCAAAGCTTGGCTCACTTATCCTGTCTGGTGCTGGGAAGAGTTCCCAGTCCATGGGACACCCCCACACCTACAGCTCCTCCTCTCTGTGCCTCACCACTCCCCCACACACACCTACAGCTCCTCCTCTCTGTGCCTCACCACTC
>CAJQZJ010033130.1:4713899-4725986 GCA_907164525.1 Lophiomys imhausi
GCTCCTCCTCTCTGTGTCTCACCACTCCCCCACACACCTACAGCTCCTCCTCTCTGTGCCTCACCACTCCCCCACACACCTACAGCTTCTCCTCTCTGTGCCTCACCACTCCCCCACACACCTACAGCTTCTCCTCTCTGTGCCTCACCACTCACACACACACACACACACACACACACACACACACACACACACACACGCCTACAGCTCCTCCTCTCTGTGCCTCACACCTGTCCAGCACCCATCAGTGATACTGCAAGTGGTACTAAGGGAGGCTAGGAGAGGAGAGATAAGCTGCAGGCAGCTCTCCTCTGTAGTTCCACACCACAGCTCTCCCCTCCTCCCACCATTAAGAACTTCTCTTGGAGCCTCACCCCTCCTCCCCACTGAGGTAGGACCCCAGATTCAGTGACTGGGGAAAATGCTGGACTCTGTCCTAACATGCCAAATCCAAATTGTCATCTTCTTAGCTATACTGGCTGATGTGCTAATGCAGGTGTTTTCTAAGTGACTTAGTACCTGTGTTCTGCCTTGGGGCACAGAAAGCTGTCTCTTTGAGCACCATGCTAACAGTCAATATATTGAGCCTGCCTATAGAAACTGAGCTCAGGCAAATGTCTGCCTTTGGTTCATCTGTGTGGTTCATGTATCTCCTTAAACTGTCCATTAGCAGTGTTTCCACAGAATTTCCTCACCCAACCACACCACACCCCGTACCCCCCTGGGAATAACCTAGTTCAATATGTTTTTTTTTTTTTTTTGGTTTTTCGAGACAGGGTTTCTCTGTGTATCCTTGGCTGTCCTGGACTCACTTTGTAGACCAGGCTGGCCTCGAACTCACAAAGATCCGCCTGCCTCTGCCTCCCAAGTGCTGGGATTAAAGGCGTGCACCACCACCGCCCGGCTTCAATATGATTTTGAAAAAAATAGTTTTGGTTTTGGAAGGAAGTGTGTGCTCTTATAGTTTCTTTGGGTGTCACAAAAAAAAGATTCACTTTCTCTCGAACATATTTATTTTATTGATAGCAAAGTTGGTTTGCAACATAGGGCCT
Source organism: Lophiomys imhausi (assembly GCA_907164525.1). Lineage (NCBI taxonomy): Eukaryota > Metazoa > Chordata > Mammalia > Rodentia > Muridae > Lophiomys > Lophiomys imhausi. Next base: position 4,714,952 of record CAJQZJ010033130.1, read on the forward strand.
TTTCTATTGCCAGAAAATCAAAAGACAGCCAGTCTGGTGTGTAAAAGTTCTCTCTGGCAAGTCATCAGGATCTGTTACAAAATGAAATTCTCCTACAGCCTCCCCTCACTAAGACTCTTGAGTGTGTTTCTGCCTCTTCTAAATATTTTGCAATCATTCTCTTTATGAATTTCTGGCAGGGCTGACATAGTCCACAAACCCGGGTTGAAAACTTCAGAGTCCTGGGGACCACCCAGTCAATGTCTGTAGCCTCAATGAGTGACAAGCCCAAGCCAGGATACCCTGAGAGTAGCACCAGATGCAGGCTCCACCTGCTGCCACAGGCTCCACAGAGCTAGGTGACCGCCCTTGTCCGTCAAGCACTTAGAAACAAGGTTGCAAAACCCTGCTTTTCAGCCTGGGGCCGGCTGCGCTGCTAAGCCTGGTCCCTGATGAAGACTCTACTTTTCTAGGTGATGGTTTTCCTTCCCAGAGTGTGAGGCAAAGAGGTATAAGAATTTTTGAGTGTGCTCCATTTTACCCAGCTTCACAGTGAATGCAATTATGGTTTCAAAGCAGATATGACTTTTTTGTTTGGGTTGGTTTATTTAGGGGAATGTGTTTTGTTTGAGAGGCACTATGGTGAGGGTTTTGGTTTATTGGGGGAGGTATTGTGTTTGGCATGTTATGGTGAGGGTTTTGATTGTTTTATTGTGGGGGTTATGTGGAGGTTTTGGATATTTGGTTTTTACTTTTTATCTGTCATTTCAAGCAGCTTGCTGGTGAGATACTCTAAACCAGTGGTTCTCAACCTTCCCAGTGTTGCTATCCTTTAATACAGTTTCTGATGTTATAGTAACCCCCAACCATAAAATTATTCTGTTGCTGTTTCACAAGTGTAATTTTGCTACTGCCATGAGTAGTAATATAAATATCTGATCGATCTGTTGTGACCCACAGATTGAGAAACAGTACTCTAAACCTTTTCAGAAGGGAAATGAAGGTGCCTATTATCTCAGCTGCTTGGTATGTCTGGAGCATCTGGGCCTGAGAGGTATCTGAGCTGGCCAGCCATTCTGCTCTCCTGCTCTCACGACTTCTGGCCACTCCTGAAACTAGGGCCAGCTCTACCCTGCTGCCCAGGTCAGAAGCAGGGTCCCTGGAGACCTCTATTTACCTGATTTTAACATGCTCTTCTGCGAAGTATAAGCCTGCTGGCTTCAAACTAGACTTGTGCTGGGAATAAGTGCTCTGCTCCCAGGAGTGACTGATTGCCATTCCTCCTTACTGTATCTACTGTGATTAGGACAAAATGAGCCTAGATACATGCTGGAGGATTTTAGCATCTAGGATGGTGCCCAACACTAGGAAAGATTAATTTAAAATTCTACAAATACTTCAGAAAATGTAGTAAATTACCATAAGAAGAATGAGCTAGTGAATTATTAAAGCTGGCAAGAGAAAGGCCTACAAGGCACCAGTGACAGGTCTCGTGCTACCCTCTATTTTTTCCTTTCAGGGAAGGCACAGTGTAGCTTCTGTCTTCATCATCGCCCTAAATTATCTCTGGTTCATAGAGGCCAGCGCACAGTTACAGGCTCTAGCCAGAGCTTGATAGTTTGGAACGTTTTGAGCATCCTCCATTCCCTGAACCCTCTGTGCCCCTTCCAAAAGTTCTCGTAAGTGTGCAGGCAGAGAAGCAAGAAAATGAGCCCTTTCATATTACATGTGCCAAAGGGATTCAAGATTTGTTTCTGTCGGTGGAGGCCCCGCCCTACACTCAACAGCTGCTGGAGGTCATCTTTGTTGAAACTAGAAATAATAAAATGTCACCTCACTAGTTAAGGTGAAGCAGTTCCCCTTCTTATGCACGTGTTAAAGAACATTTAAAGCATATGCAAAACACTTAACAGCAGTTTCTTAATATCTGGCCTAGGTCAGTTTACCTAATTCAGATATTTCTCATCTTTTTAAACCAGAATAACGTAAGGAGGTGGACTGGTAACCATGGTCCGTTAACTTGAACCTACAAACTCTAAAAACTAGAGTTCCATCTTCAGACAGAGGCTCTCCTCAGCTTCCGAGGTCAGCATCACGCGTGTGCTTTCAGAACTCTAACCTGATCCAGCCAAAATAGACCCTGGCCTAAAGTGCCACTGTCTGTGCTGCTCTCCTGCTTAATTGTCCCCTCACCTGTGACTTAGCCCTCTTTGTATTCTGGCAAGGAATGGATCCTGCAGTATAAAGTCTTCCCCGGAAAATGTCTCACCCACAAGGTGAGAGCTACACCAGGGGAACACATGACCAAAGCATTTCCAGTCCTTACATGTGTTCTGAGTTGTCTGAGCCCAACACTTCTATGACTTCAACTGTTGGAATATCAGTACACCCCCCTCAGAAAGAGCATTGTGTTTCCAGTGGCTGATGGGAACTGTTATTCTAAATCTGGCTTAGAGGGTGTTTCCAGATTAACAGGAGAGGCAAGAGGTGGATATCTGACAAGACCACATTCTGCTGCAGCCGCTAGGGAGCGACACACAAGGCTGCACACTCTTCCTCAGCATGTCCTTAATATGAGCTCAATTGCAACATGTGGTTTCATTATCTTTCTTTCAAGAAAAGAATGAACAACAAAGTTTATATTAACGAGTATGTAGTATAAATGGGGACAAGTTGCTTTGCCTCTCTGTAAAAACAGTAGCAACAAGATTCCCACCCTACCCCAAGCCCCAAAAGGTTTATGAGAGTAAGATGTGGTTATACAAGTAAATGGAACTCTCTGCCATCATGTGACTGTGCACATGTGCCCTGTCTCATTTGATGAATTTCCATTTAAACAGCCACATGGGATCCAGTGGTTGTAGTGAGTACAGACTGAAGGATGCTTATAACAACAGATTTGCAGAATTTCACTCTCAGGGAAGATCTAGAGATCATGGCACACACTAACTGCCCTGCTGGCTTCCTGTCCACTTCCCAGGTAGGGCTTTGCGTTTGTGTGAGCTCAGTATGTGGTTATTTTTCAGGTAGTAAAACAAGAATTTAATACAGTTACTACCAGTTCAGTTGGTAATACCAATATAATAAGTCTATCTCTGTTAAACAAATGGAGTGCTGTCTGATTTCACTAGTGCAGTGTAGACATGTGGTATTTGTTTTTGAAATGGGGTTTTGCTTTGTGTCTCCTAAGTGCCACATGCCACCATGCCCATCAGCATAGGCTTTTTTGTGTTTTGTTAATTTTCTTTTTCTGAGACAGAGTCTCGCTATGGTGACTTCAGGGATCCCAGTGTCTTCTCTTTGTACACAGTCTTTGGATGATGATGTCATACATAGATCATGTACCACCTGCAAAGATCTGCTATCCAAAATTTTTAGAATATATCTTTAAAAAAATCACTGCTAGGCCGGGCATGGTGGCGCACATCTTTAATCCCAGCACTCGGGAGGCAGAGGTAGGTGGATCTTTGTGAGTTCAAGGCCAGACTGGTCTACAAAGTTGAGTCCAAGACAACCAGAGCTACACAGAGAAACCCTGTCTCGAAAAATCCAAAAAAAAAAAAAAAAATCACTGCTAGCCGGGCATGGTGTTGCATGCCTTTAATCCCAGCACTCAGGAGTTCTGTGAGTTCAAGGCCAGCCTGGACAACTCTACAAATCCAGTCCAGGACAGCCAGGGCTGTTACACAAAGAAACCCTGTTTGAAAAAAAGAAAAAAAAAAATCAAAGGGAGTGTATGTAGCTCACTAGCAAGGTGGCTCCTTTATGCATTATTTTTATTTTATTCAGCTAAAATGAAGCAATAAAGCATATGATAAAGCTAACAGACCAATGGAGACTCTGAGCTGCCTCCTCATGGTTGTCACTCCCTTCTCCTAGATGTGACATTTGCTGCGTCACCTTCCGCACGCATCGAGGACTACTGCGTCACAATGCACTTGTCCACAAGCAGCTTCCCAGAGACGCCATGGGAAGACCGTTCATCCAGAACAACCCTTCGATTCCTGCTGGCTTCCATGATTTAGGGTTTACTGACTTCTCCTGTAGGAAGTTTCCTCGAATATCTCAGGTATGCCTATGGACCCGTTTAAACTGTAGCTACCTCTGTCAGTTTGTACAGCGGGGGGATTTTGTTGTTTTTGTTTTGTTTTCTCCAAACAGGGTTTCTCTGTGTGTATTCTTGGCTCTCCTGGACTCACTTTGTAGACCAGTCTGACCTTGAACTCACAGACATCCACCTGCCTCTGCCTCCCAAGTGCTGGGATTAAAAATGTGGGCCACCACACCCGGCTATGCCTGTTGTTTTTTTTATAATGCCTTTTCTCTCTAAAATCCAGCCTGGCCCAGTCTATGCCCCCTTGGACTGAAAGGGATCAATAGTCTTTTATTTTAGTTCAGTTTTCTGTGAGCTTTCCTGTGAAACTAGCTCATCGGTGCCTTTTGCCCATTCTTCAGTCTTTAAGATTTAAAGTTGCATGTTCACCACTCCTGTCAATGGCTCATTGTAATCTTTAGCATTGGTGTCACACCTAGGTATTTTTAGCAGTTTCTATTAAAATACTTCGGATTTTAGCCGAGCATGGTAGTACGCGCCGTTAATCCCAGCACTAGGGAGGCAGAGGCAGGTGGATCTCTGTGAGTTCAAGGCTAGTCTGGTTTACAAAGTGAGTCCAAGACAGCCAGGTATACATAGAGAAACCCTGTCTCAAAAACAACAAGAACAAAAAGAAGTCCTTGAAGTATGCAAGTCTCAAGTTCAGTGGACTTGACTCATATTTGCATGCATGGCTTTCCCAGGTGATGGATATCCCCTTTCCCACAGTCACAGAAGCCCCCACCCCACCCCTTTTTTAGGTTTTCCAAGACAGGTTTTCTCTGTATAGCTCTGGCTATCTTGGAATTTACTCAGTAGACCTTGATCTCACAGAGATCCGCCTGCCTCTGCTTCTGCTGGATTAAAGGTGTGTGCCACCACGTCCAGCCATTACAGACGGTTGTGAACTGCCACGTGGGTGCTGGGATTTGAACCTGCGTCCTTTGGAAGAACAACCAGTGCTCTTAACCACTGAGCCATCTCTCCAGCCCCGCATTCTCCCTTTTTAAAGGCTTAATTCAAACTCCTTCATGATAGCATTTCACTGTACTTCTGTATGCCCCTAATAAGGGTATCATTGAGCAAACAAGTATGATTCTTTCAGGCATGCTCACCCTTTGGACAATTGCTATCTACAGAGTTCACACTTGTGAACTGTGCAGTTGAGTGAAAAAAAATATCTCTAAATGACTTACGTAAGTTTACAATTTTGTTGGACTGCATCCGTAGCGGTCCATGGCCCCATGTGGCCCACAGGCTTTAAGTCAGACACTTGCTTGTTCTCTGTCATTTTCCTGTTCAGTCTGAGATTCACCCTCAGAAAGGCTGGCTCTGTATTAATGGAAAAGGCTGCTGTTACAGCAGACACTTCTCACACTCCCTTCGGGATCATTTTTAAATCCTCATCTTTCTTCCCTTGCTTTTGCTTGTGGGTTTCACTTAGGCTTGGTGTGAAACAAACCTGCGGAGGTGCACCAGCGAGCAGCACCGCTTCGTGTGCGACACCTGCGACAAGGCGTTCCCCACCCTGTCTTCGCTGATCCTGCACAAGCAGACCCACGTCGCTGCAGACCAGGGACGGGAGAAGCTGCAGACCAAGACCCTAACTGCTGACACCCTAGACCAGAAGGCCTTCCTGGCCTTGCTGGGCCTGCAGCACACCAAAGACCTCAGGCCTGCACCTGCCGAGGAGCTTCTGCCAGACGGCAACCAAGCAATACAGCTCCAGACACTCAAGTGTCAGCTACCTCAGGACCCTGGCTGCACCAATGTGCTGGGTCTGTCTCCTTTCGAAGCTGCTTCTTTAGGTGGCTCCCTGACAGTCCTCCCAGCCACCAAGGAGAACATGAAGCACCTGTCCCTGCAGCCCTTCCAAAAGGGCTTCATCATCCAGCCAGACAGCAGCATTGTGGTTAAGCCTATTTCAGGAGAGTCAGCCATTGAGCTAGCAGATATCCAACAGATTCTAAAGATGGCAGCTTCAGCCCCTCCACAGATCAGTCTTCCGCCACTTTCCAAGGCTCCTGCCACCCCTCTTCAGGCTATTTTCAAGCACATGCCTCCTTTGAAGCCAAAGCCCTTGGTCACACCACGGACGGTGGTAGCCACCTCAACACCACCACCTCTCATCAATGCACAGCAGGCGTCCCCAGGCTGCATCAGCCCTAGCCTTCCTCCACAGTCCCTGAAGTTCCTCAAGGGGTCAGTCGAGGCAGCCTCAAGTGCTCATCTGCTTCAGTCCAAGTCTGGCACCGCCACGCAGCTCTTCCTGCAGCAGCCTAGAGTGGAGTTGCCAGGCCAGCCTGAGATGAAGACACAGCTGGAGCAGGACAGCATCATTGAGGCCCTGCTGCCCCTAAACATGGAGGCGAAAATCAAGCAGGAGATAACAGAGGGTGACCTCAAGGCCATCATGACAGGCCCCAGTGGCAAGAAGACCCCCACCATGCGCAAGGTGCTCTACCCCTGCCGCTTTTGCAACCAGGTGTTTGCTTTCTCGGGCGTGCTGCGAGCCCACGTCCGCTCCCACCTGGGCATCTCACCCTACCAGTGCAACATCTGCGACTACATTGCTGCCGACAAAGCCGCTCTCATCCGTCACCTTCGCACACACAGTGGAGAACGGCCTTACATCTGCAAGATCTGCCACTACCCGTTCACAGTCAAAGCCAACTGTGAACGGCACCTACGCAAGAAGCACCTCAAGGCCACCAGAAAGGACATCGAAAAGAACATAGAGTATGTGAGCAGCAGTGCCGCGGAGCTGGTGGATGCCTTCTGCTCCCCAGAGACAGTGTGCAGGCTGTGCGGTGAGGACCTGAAGCACTACCGAGCACTGCGCATTCACATGCGCACCCACTGCAGCCGCGGCCCAGGCGGCTGCCACAAAGGCCGCAAACCCTTCGAGTGCAAGGAATGCAACGCTGCCTTTGCGTCCAAGCGCAACTGCGTCCATCACATCCTTAAGCAGCACCTGCACGTGCCTGAGCGTGACATCGAGAGCTACGTGCTTGTAACAGACAGTGGACTTGGCCCTGCAGACGCACCCACAGAGGCCTCTGCCAGAGAAGAGGGCAGCTGCGTCGCCTTCGGTGAGCACAAGCCCCTCACCACTTTCCTGGAGCCCCAAAATGGCTTTCTTCGCTCGAGCCCCACCCAGCCCCTGCCTTCTCACATCTCTGTCAAGTTGGAGCCAGCCAGCAGCTTTGCAATGGACTTCAACGAACCCCTCGACTTCTCACAGAAAGGCCTGGCACTTGTCCAAGTTAAGCAGGAGAGCATGTCCGCCGCTGCCCTCTACGACTGCTCCATGGAACCCATTGACCTATCCATCCCCAAGAGCACAAAGAAAGGAGGAGACAAGGACGCAGTTGTTCCCAGTGAGGCCAACAAACCAGAGCCAGACACTGGGAAAGCTGAGCAGCTCTCTCCCTGTCCACCACCCTGCCCTACCTTGTCGTTGACTGTGGAGCCCAAAGGGAGCCTGGAAAACCCCACAGGCACAGTGGTGGCCGTCACTGCGGCTGCCAATCTGGAGCCTCCCACTCAGCCCCTCCAGGGCTCCATGCAGCTGGCTGTCCCCATCTACTCTTCAGCTCTCATCGGCAACTCTGCCCTCTTGAACAGCCCAGCCTTGCTTCGGCCCTTACGGCCAAAGCCTCCCCTCCTCTTGCCAAAGCCCCCCCATGACAGAGGAGCTGCCGCCACTGGCTTCCATCGCACAGATCATCTCATCCGTGTCTTCGGCCCCTACTCTGCTGAAAGCGAAGGTAGCTGACCCCGGACCCTCGGTCACCAGCAGTAACACTGTGGCCACAGACAGCTTAGGAAGCTCCATCCCCAAAGCTGCCACCACCCCCACTGACATCACAAGCTCTAAAGAATCCAGTGACCCACCCCCTACAGCCAGCAGCCCAGAGGAAGCCTTGCCTACTGAGCAAGGGCCTGCCGGTTCATCCAGGAAGAGGGGTAGAAAAAGAGGAGCGAGAAACCGGCCCCTCTCTAATAGCAGTGGTGTGGACCTGGACTCCAGTGGGGAGTTTGCCAGCATCGAGAAGATGCTGGCCACCACAGATACCAACAAGTTCAGTCCGTTTCTGCAGACTGCAGAGGATGACCCTCAGGAGGAGGTGGCTGCAGCTCCTGCAGACCACCACGGGCCCAGCGATGAGGAGCAAAGCAGCCCTGCAGAAGACAGGCTGCTGAGAGCAAAGCGGAACTCCTATGCCAGCTGTGTGCAGAAGATCAACTGTCCCCACTGTCCCCGGGTCTTCCCTTGGGCCAGCTCCCTCCAGAGGCACATGCTTACACACACTGGTAAGAAGGCCCTCGGGCTCACCAGGTGGAGGAGGGGAGCCCTAAAGTTCGGGGCCCTTTTCTCACGCTCAATTCTGCTTCTTTTTGTCTCAAGTCACAGGCTGTTAGTGTCCCTATAATCTGTGGCAGTGGTCCAAGCCACCAAGGGTCATTGATAAACAAATGCATCAGACACAAGGGGACAGTGGTCATAGGCTCCCTCACCTCCCTTCCCACATCCTTTGCCTGACAAGTATCAAGATTTTCTACTAAGTTAAGTATCAAGGCAATTCCAGAAAAGTGGGACTTTGCACTAAGGTACCAAAGATGTTGTGAGATTGGTGCTTTGACATGACAAATCTCATCCTGCTAACTTCAGTGCCACCTTTCGTTGTGAACGTTCTATGGAGTTCTTTGCCCACCATACATGTAAAACAAATACTGCAAAGTATGATTCGACCTTTTTTCTCCCTTCACTACATCTTCCCCTGTTTTTAATTTTATTTTAGGTTTTGAAAATCTATCATAGATGATTGATAGTGTAATAAATTCTATTTATACTAAAATTGTCAACTATTAAGGAAACACTAAGTATAATTTGAATGGTTTTGTTTTGTTTTTGTGGGGTTTTTTGAGGCAGGGTTTCTCTGTGTAGCCTTGGCCAACCTGGGCTCACTTTGTAGAATAGGCTCACCTTGAACTCATAGAGATCCACCTGCCTCTGCCTCCCTAGTACTGGGATTAAAGTGGTGTGCCACCACGCCCAGCTAATTTGAATGCTTTAAATAATAGAGCTAAATTACAAAAATGATATCCCAGAAATATTTTTCGGATGTCAGTTTCTAGAAGGTGAATTTTAGAAGTTTAAAATATAGAACATTTGTTACATTATTTTATTCCAGGTACTTATAGTATTTCAGTAGCCATATACCTTTCATCATTATTATAATTTTCTGAATATTATCACAGGATTTGTATCACTGATCATTAGGCTATCTACATTAAGTGAGGTCCTTACCCTTTTGGAGTCTACAATTCAAATTTTAATAGACTGAACTAGAAAAAAAATTATTCTTACTGTATGCATAGTACAGAATTGCTAGATAAAGTATAGATCACGAGCAAGATTTGAATTTCAGACCAACAAGTAATTGTTGCAGTATTTGGGACAGACGAAAACATTATTTGTTGATCTGAATGAAGTTCAAATTTAACTGGATATCTTGTCATTTGACTTGCAAGCTATAGAAACTCCAGGTCTTTAGGACGAAAGTTGGTATGAGCAGTATTCTGTGCCTGGTGGAAACACTGTAGGTAGGGCTGATAGCCCAGGGTATCTTTAGAGATGGCCTGTGCCTTGTGATTTCCCCCAGCCCCTCACACACTCTCCTCTAGATGGTTGAGAACTCTAGGCTTCCTAGGCACCACAAATTTCTATAGATAGGCTATGTCCTAGCAAACTGACAGTCTTCTTGGAAGCCAAAGCATCCACAAATTTCTTTTCCATTTGTGCTGGCACCTGCAGAAACATGTCCCTGTGGTTGTCTGGGTTATGGTTGCCAGAAGGCCATCACTGCTGGCTTAGGAGCATCTGTACCTGTTCAGTCCCCAGGACCTACATGGTAGAAGAAAAGAACCAACTCCCACAAGTTGTTCTCTGACCTCTACATGCATACCATGGCATGTGCACGCACTCTTGCACACACACACACACACACACACACACACACACACACACACACACACATACACACACACACACACACAGAGAGAATAACTACGTTGTGGAATTATCTCAGCCTCTGTACTTTGTCTTAACACATTTCTCCAGTCTACCCACTTCCTACAACAGAGCAAAGAGGACAGATGCTGAATGTACAACTAGGAGTCCTGTTGGCTGCCAGCACAAACATAACTTTAGCCTTTTACCCTGCTTAGATTCCAGGAACCACATCTGAGGAGGAAGCTGTCATCTTTCATGTCCCCTCCTATGATTTCTACACACTCAATTCCCTCCCTCCTCCAGCTCTCTCCAACCTGTGGCTCACTGTTCTTTCCCTGAATGAGCTGTACCTCATAAGACAACGATGCACTGTTTTTGCCAGTTCCCCTCTTGAGCATCTTACCCTGTGTCTTTAGGCCACAGGGGGACAGAGTGCCAGCAAACACAACCAGTCCCTTTCAGCTTCTGTCTTCATCTCTTCCTCCTTCCCTTTGCTCTGGTTCCTTGTTCCACGGTGACGGGTCAGGATGTTGCAATATCTGAGAACCCCTCCAGCTTAACATCTGGGATTCCCTAGCTCACCCACTTTCTGATGGGTGTGTTGAGCTCTTTTGCCAGCTCCCGGGCTCTTCTCTCTCACCTCCTACACATTACTAACGTGTACCAAGCACTGCCATTTTAAATTTGGGAGCTGTCTTCACAGTGTAGAAAGCAACTTGAACCAATCCTGGCTGCCTTTTACTAAGATTTAACTCATGTTGCTGTATGTGCATTTGTCTGTGTGCCTGCACATGTGTATGGAGTTACCTGCAGGGGTTAGAAGTCGGAATTGGATCCCCTAAAGCCCACGTTACAGGTGCTTGCGACCCAACAGATGTGGGTGTTGAGAACTGATCAGGTCTCCAGGAACAGTGAACCCTAACCCTGATCGGGTCTCCAGGAAC
>CAJQZJ010033130.1:4725996-4750415 GCA_907164525.1 Lophiomys imhausi
GTCTCCAGGAACAGTGAACCCTAACCCTGATCGGGTCTCCAGGAACAATGAACCCTAACCCGGATCGGGTCTCCAGGAACAGTGAACCCTAACCCTGAGCCACCTCTCCAGCCCGAGTTTTTACTTTATTAATTGGTAGCTTTGACTGCAAAAGAAGAAGAAAAAAAGCACCAAAAGAGCCATATCTTGGTGCCTGAGGTTAGAGTTAGTGGAAAGTGAAGATACACTTGCGCTCTTACAGTCTTGTCACCACAAAAAACTCCATGTGAGTCTGTCACAGGCTACTTCTAACCTTGATTCTCTCCAGAAATCATTTGCAGCTCATCCGTTTAGGGCTTGACAAACAAGGTCCTGTTGTCCTCAGCAAACTCTTGTTCCTTCTGCCTGGCTTTGTTCCCGGTGCCCTTCAGATAATGCCTCTCTTGCTTTTTGACTGCACTGCATGAATGAACATTGGCCCATGGGTGACTTTAATCTTCAAATTGGGGTGGCAGACACACAGGCCCTGGGTACAAAAGTAGTTCCTTATGGTTACAGCTGCTTGCACGCCCATGCACACACTCACACACACACACACACACACACACACACACACACACACACACTCATACAATATAGGACAACCAATGGTTATCCAAATCATGTGATATGTGTGTAAAGTCCACTTGTGATTTTCAGATGTACATACTATAAAAGGCTCACCATTATTGCATCTTTGCAAGGCATAGAGCATACTGCTGTTTTTTGTTTGTTTGTTTTGTTGTTTTTTTTTACACCGAATATGTCAGGAATTTTTTTGGTTTGTTTTGTTTTTTTTTTTTTGGTTTTTTTGAGATAGCGTGTCTCTGTGAATCAAGCCCTGACTGTCCTGGACTCGCTTGGTAGACCAGGGTGGCCTCGAACTCACAGAGATCCACCTGCCTCTGCCTCCCAAGTACTGGAATTAAAGGCTTGCACCACTGCGCACTCATGTGAATGTGTGAGCTTTAAATGATTGTGCCACTTGCCATTGTGAAGTCCTTCCTATGACTTAATGCTTGGTCACCAAACTGTTAAGTGAGCACTAACGTGCCTCTTCATCACAGAATACAGCCTGGCTGTCCAATAAAGGAAAAGCATGTGAGAACTAAACAGTAAATCACTTAATAGATAGGAGCCTACCATTTTCCCTGAAATCTAGAATCCCAGTATAGTGGAGTGGGGTAGATGGCTGAGTGGTTAAGAATGGAGTTCAGATTCCAACATCTATGTAATAAAATGGGCACCCTTTTTTTTTGGTTTTTCGAGACAGGGTTTCTCTGTGTATCTCTGGCTGTCCTGGACTCGCTTTGTAGACCAGGCTGGCCTCGAACTCACAGAGATCCGCCTGCCTCTTTTTTTTTTTAATGTGCACTGGTAAGCCCTGTGTGGTGGCGCACGCCTTTAATCCCAGCACTCGGGAGGCAGAGGCAGGCGGATCTCTGTGAGTTCGAGGCCAGCCTGGTCTACAAAGCAAGTCCAGGACAGCCAGGGCTGTTACACAGAGAAACCCTGTCTCGAACCCCCCCCCCCAAAAAAAATGTTCATTGGTGTTTTGCTTACATATACATATATCTGTGTGAGGGTTTTGGACCCCCTGGAACAGGAGTTACAGACAGTTGTGAGCTGCCATGTGGGTGCTAGGAATTGAACCCAGGTCCTCTGGAAGAGCACCCAGTGCACTTAACCACTGAGCCATCTCTCCAGCCCCATAAACTGGGCATCTTACAAATGCTTGTGACCCCTACTCAATGAGATTCCACACCCTCTTTGGCCTCCCACTCCTGTACATGTAATGTACTCATACACCCTGAGGCACAAACAAAAAAAATAATTTAAAGAATCTCAGTATAGTAGCTTCTGGCCCTTCCCTCTTTTTTCTTTTTTAGCATCGTCTCTCTTTCTCCCACTGAGCCATCTCTCCAGCCCCATAAACTGGGCATCTTACAAATGCTTGTGACCCCTACTCAATGAGATTCCACACCCTCTTTGGCCTCCCACTCCTGTACATGTAATGTACTCATACACCCTGAGGCACAAACAAAAAAAATAATTTAAAGAATCTCAGTATAGTAGCTTCTGGCCCTTCCCTCTTTTTTCTTTTTTAGCATCGTCTCTCTTTCTCGTGCTGATAGTTGAACTAGTGCTTCAGTGTGCTACATAGGACACGCTCTGCCATTCACTCCACCCCAGCTCCTTGGGTCTCTTGTTTCATGGCTCTCTTCTCCCTTTCTGGCCAGACCAGAAGAAGGTGCCATCTTGCTTTTGACCAAAAAAAAGTAAAGGAAATTTTAAAATACTGTGTTCAGTTACTAATGAAAAGCAAAAGAGCAACCTGAAAAATACACAGCAAAATATTTTACAGCTGTCACTTCAAGCCTTTTTTTTTTTTTTTTCCTTAAATGAGGATGTTTTCTGTGCTTTTAGCAGAAAACTCCCACAGGCCCATGTCAGGGGACTCACCAAATCAGTTCTCAACTGGTGTGCCAGGGCCCCTTGTCTGTACACATGGCAAGACTTCCTTGTGGCCTTTCTAAGGTCTCTCACTGTGCTTGGATGCATACTTGATACAGGTATTCATATCTGTCTGGTTGCCCCAACCCCATACACCCCTTGTATGCCTTTCTCCTCCACGGAGTAGACATTGCTGGGGTCGGGTCTTTGTTTGGTTGTTCGGTTTCACGGTGGCCGTTGCTTCTGGTGCTCTTTTGTGTGTAGTAGTTCACGCTCAGAGCCTCATCAGTACTGGGCTGGGTGAGAGCAGTGTCCCTGGCCCATCTGCACTGACAGAGGGCTCCCTGGAGGTCTGGGGGCTTCATCTTAAAGGATATGTGCTCTCAGGAGCGAATAAATGCCCCCTGCCTTTGATTGATTATTCCTGATAACAATCTTGGTTGCGTTGTCATAGGCACCCTGGGCCTTCCTTCCCCTGGAAAACAAGAAGCCCAGGCTCAGCCCAGCAGCAGGCCTGGAGTGGGGAGGGGGGACCTCTGCAGTGCCTGTCTTGCACACTGCTCTAGTCCAAGCTATCCAGTCTTGAAGTATTACTCTAAAGGGGAGGTCCCTGGTTCGTGTTTCCTGGGAGCTGTGCCACGTGTCTTTTCCTGTTAGTTGTTGAAGGTTGCCTACAGGTTCAAGGTTCCAAGATAGCAACTCTAGGCGGCAACTCTAAGGGTTTTTTTTTTTTTTTTAGTCCAGGACACCTTGTCCCCAGTGGAGTCAGAACTAGGTCCTGGAATCTGGCAACTGGAGGGAAGGGGGTGCACACACTGGTGACACTGAATAATCCACCGTTGCTTTCTCTCCTAAAGCTGCCCTCTCCCCCTTCCTGTTTCTGTACATCATCTTTCTTTTACTTTTCACTCCCCATCTCTCTTCCTCTTTATCTTCTCTTTTGTCTCTTTCTCCTTTCCCCCTTTCCTTTTCTCCTCCTTCTCCTTCCTCTTTCCTTCCCTTCCCTTCCTTTCTCTTTTCCCTCTCTGTTCCTTCCCCTCCTCTTCCTTCTTTACTTCCATCTCCTGGCCTACTTTGTCATGCACACTCTCCCCCTGAGCTCTTGCCATCAATCCACACAAACCCACAACTAGCCACAGAGGAGCTTCCAGTGCATTTTGAAACACAATGTTTACAATGCAAACAAGGCAAATCAAATACATGAAGAACATAAGCAGGCCAGCAGAAACCTCCCCTGGGAAAGAAAGGGCCTGTCCTCCTAATACATCGCCCCGCGTGTAGTGCTGGCATGGGGTTTGGGCCAGGTAGGGTGGCCTACCATTCCCTGTGTGTCTGTGGAGCAGAGCAGATAGACTGATACAGACTTCGCTATGTGTTGGTCGCTTACCACTCAGCCTGTACAAAAGAATAAGAAACCTGGGAGCCCATGGGATTAGTGCTCCTGTCACTTGCCAGTGAGTCCACAACTACCTTGTCAAGAAGGGGGGAGACCTGCTACATTGGAAGGAGGGCTCACTCTGATATGGGCCTTGAAGATTGTTAGGGGTTCATGATCTCCCCTGGGGAGGCTTGAGCCTGCTTTCCTGTTCTTCCTCCTTACCTCTATAGTACTGCCTGCCAGACTGGGGGTAGGAAGTGGTTTTTTCCTCTGGTCATGTAGCTATTACTTGCCATGCCTTACTCTTGTGGTGTTAACATTTTTTATTGTCTTGCTTCAAACACATGTATCTTGGTTTCATTGTTAACTTTCTTTTAGTCATTTGTAACAACGCCTTCCATTACATGAAGGTTAAGGGAAAATTATTATTTCAGTCGTTTCTTGTTTTTTGTTTTTGTTAATTGCATTTCTCTTATTTTCTTAAAAGGAAAGGGTGGAGGGGTTAACAAATGCCAAAAATCCAAGGAGAATAAATCAAAGAGAAACTTTTCTTTTTCATTGCAGTAGAAAGCCAGATAAATACATATTTTTTTTTCCTGCTTCAGGTCAGAAACCCTTCCCTTGTCAAAAATGCGATGCCTTCTTTTCTACCAAATCTAACTGTGAACGCCACCAGTTGCGCAAACATGGAGTTACCACCTGCTCCCTGAGAAGAAACGGGCTTATTTCCCCAAAAGAGGGTGATGTTGGATCCCATGATAGCACAGGTAGAGCCTCCAGGTGATGGAGAACCAGAGAGAGGAGGGTGCTCCCCAGAGCTTGGTTAAGGCTGTGTGAGCTGGAGTTGCAGCTGTGTAACTGCAGCTTAGGGGGCCTCGCGAAGACTGGAAGCCTAGCCTGTACCACTGTCTGACACCAGGACCTGTGGAATTGGGAACTAGGGAAACAGTGGTAGTGCCTAGGGGACTTTGGAGCTGGCCAAGTGGGAGACCTAGCACCTTCCATCCCATTGTCCTGATCCTGGAAGGTGGGATGAGCCAGACGTTGAGCACTTGCGGCTCCTAGTGTAAACCCATGAAGGAAATGCAGAGCTCTGAGGTTTGGGGGACCCGGATTCTGCAGCCTTCCTGAGCAGCACTTGCCCAGTGGACACAGTACTGCAGGAACTGTGACCCCTGAGCTTTTAGTTGTGGGTGGGTCAGGGTGGGGCAAGGCAAGGCATTTCTTTTCCATAACTCTTCCCAGTATAAGGCTGTTCTTGTTTGAAAAAGCACCCTGCATGTTCTTTCTTTAATAACGACTCTGCTTGACCTGGATCCGGGTGTTATTCTCCTGTGCTGATGTGTGCTTCCCCCTCCAACCTTTACAGAGTAATTAACACTGCCCCATTCCTTTTATGGCACCTTCACCCCTTCAGCTTCTGTATTTACTCATGTCCTCTATTTGATACACTCCATAATCCATCTGCTAGAGTATGCTACCCACTACTCCCAAAACATGCCATACCAAAAAAAAAACAAAAACCCTAAGCTGCTGCAGGGCTGTTAGTTCAGCCAGGTAGCAATGAGGGCATTGCAGATGCAGGCTCAGCATCTGCAGTGTTGAAAGTTGGCATTTGCCCATTGCTGGAATCTAAGTCACAGATGTGTGTTTATCTGGGGTTGCAGTTGTGTCTCGTGATTTCTCCTCAGACTTGGGTGGGATAGAGCGCTGTGTAGTTTGGGAGGCACCTCAGCCCTAGTAGTCAGTGTGGACAGAGTGACAGTTACCAATCCCAAACCCTGACCCTCTTTTCCTTACCTCAGTGATGATGCATCACAGTGGACCAGACTTCCAGGAGAGCTGACCCCAGTGGGGAAGCCACCTCTCCCCTTCCCACACTTTCCACTCAATCTAGTGTAAGCAATGGAATGCCTTTGGCTTGTTGAGTCCTACCCAAGGACAAGAATGGTCCAGCTGGTTTCCTGGCTCCACACACCCATTCCCACCTCCCACTTCCATTTCCACATAATTCTCCAGGATCTATGAGTAAATAAAGGTACCCTGCCCTGGTTGAGTCCCTGTGAGCCAAGCCTGATCCACTTCCCAAGCTGCCGGAAGCCCGAGGCACTGAGGTAGCTGTCTGTGCCTCAGATTGTCTAACCTGTTTAATTGTTAATGTTTAAACATGGTTGCCACGGCACCTATTAGACTGGAACATTTTCTTACAACCTGCTTTACAGAGTGCTCCTGGGATCCTCCCCAAACCAGTTCAAGAGGGAAGGCAGCTGACAAGGGGTTGCTTTGGGGTGGGAACCCATGTCCCCAGAACAGCCCCAATCACTGTATCCTATTCATCCTGGAGGATGTTCACAGGAACCCTGCTGATGGCAGAACTCAGTCAGAATTTATGGTTTGAGCTTAGCTTTGGCACAAGCGTTAGCCTGAGGGCGTATTTATTTTTTAAGTTTACAATTACAGGTTTTCTTTTTCCAAGGCCCTGCCCCAGAAGTTATATAGATTTTCTTAAAGGGACAAAGCCTCTGGGAAGAGAAGTCACTGAAAGTTGTGTAACTAGCAAAGAGAGAAATGTTTAGTTTAATTTTTGGCACATCTCATGGTGAGGGAGACAGAGCAGAACAGGAGACATAGGAGTTGAGAGGTTTAAGAAATTTACACACCAGGTCAGTGTGATGCTAGCTGGAGGTGGAGAAACAGGTTTTTTTTTTGGGAGGGGTATTGTTTTGTTTTTCTGGTTTTGACCTTGGAGACAGGATAGCCCAGGCTATCCTCAAACTCAAGGATGACCTTGAACTTCTGATCCTCCTGCTCCTACCTCAGGTGATATATTCTGCTCACAGGAGTGTATCACCACACCAGCATATGCAGGGCTTAGGGGCAAGGCCAGAGCTTTGTAAGCCCATCAGCTTGGGTAGGTGAGCTCTCTACCAACTGAACTACCTCCCTAATCCTGAACAGACTTTGTTGTAAAGAGACAGGAAATGACAGGGAAGTTCCTGAAGGTTTCCAGGTTTGGTTTATGTGCGTAGATTGAATTCTTTTAAAATCCCTAAACATGTTTTATAATGTCAGTGTGACTTTTCCAGCTGCATAAGGGCTTCCATGAAAATGTACCCCAGGTTTTCCCCTATACCCAAAGCTAAAAATACTATAATAAGGGAAAACAGGACTGTATTAAATATTCAGTTTTAAATAAAAGGAAACCCCTCTGCTAGGCAGATGTGGCCTACTCTATTCTTGAGGAATGTTCTTGGTGCTTACTCAGGTGATTCATGAAGGAGCTATCTCATTGGTAGGCACTGAACAATATATAAACACCAAATTTTTTTTTTAGTTTTTTATTTACTTTTTATTTCATGTGCATTGGTATTTTGCCTGTATGTACGTATGTCTGTGTGAGGGTGATTTAGGATCCTCTGGAACTGGTGTCACAGACAATTGTGAGCTGCCATATGGGTGCTGGAAATTGAACTCAGGTCCTCAGGAAGAGCAGCCAGTGCTCTTATTCTGTGAGCCATCTCGCCAGCCCATTTTTCTTTTAACATTTATGTATTTTATATGTATGAGTGTTCTGTCTGCATATATGCTTGCATGACAGAAGAGGGCATCAGATCCCATTATAGATGGTTCTGAGCCACCATCCGGTTCCTGGGAATTGAACTCAGGACCTCTGGAAGAATAGTCAGTGCTCTTAGCCATTGAGCCATCTCTCGGGCTCCTAAACATGACAGGTTTTTTGTTTGTTTTAGTTTTTGGTTTTTTGAGACAGGGTGTCTCTGTGTAACAGCCTGTCCTGGACGGGACTCACTTTATAGACCAGGCTGGCCTGGAACTCACAGAGATCCACCTGCCTCTCTACCTCCCAAGTGCTGGGATTAAAGGCGTGAGCCACCACGCCCGGCAACAGGATTGTTTTTAAACAATTCCTTGATGCACTTTTACCAACCCAGCTAAAACACATCAGGAAAAGTGCAGGCAAAGGTACAGCTGTCCTGATTGTGTGGGTCAGTTGTATCTGTCACATTAGCTGAGGGACATTTCATTTCTAGGAAGCAAGAGATCCTTAACTGTGGAGATGACCAGCAAACTGTGCTGCCCTGTAGGAGGAGCTGGGTACTTATTATCTGCCAGGATTCAGTCTGCTTCCTCCAGTGATTTTCCTAGTGTCAAGGGCACTAAGTGGGGAGTGCTGGGGACAGAGAAGCAGTGTGTTCTTTTAAGGTTGCGTTGACCATGAGAAACCAGGAGCCCAGCCACCTACATTTGGAAGTAGGGTGTTGAGGACAGGCGGTAACAGGATGTACCCTTTCAAGTTGACTACTCACTCTCCATATGTGAGGAGGTTAAGTCTATTGTTCCCAACAATCATGCAGAACCACAGCCCAGGCTATCCTGCTAAAGCACTCCCCCTAGTGGAAGTCTGGAGTGCGACCAAGCCACCTTTGCTCAAAGGTATGGGCTTCATTGTACTTGGAGAGAACTTAGCTACCCTCAGAATGGGGTCACAAACAGGACGATTCAGTCTTAGTGCCTGTACTTGCGTTTGGTTTCAGAATTCATTTTTAT
The DNA here is from genome assembly GCA_907164525.1 of Lophiomys imhausi. Lineage (NCBI taxonomy): Eukaryota > Metazoa > Chordata > Mammalia > Rodentia > Muridae > Lophiomys > Lophiomys imhausi. Next base: position 4,734,413 of record CAJQZJ010033130.1, read on the forward strand.
TTTCATAAGCTAATTATAAACTTTAATACATTCTCCAATAAATTTAAATATATTCTGTCCAATTCAAACACCCTATGTGCTGGCGTAGTCCAAGCTACTCTAGAGCTAACATGGGAGAAGTACAAGTTCAAGAGACCAGCCCAGGATACATAGCAAGCTCCTGCTTCAAAAAAGAAAGAAAGAAGTCGTGTTTTTACTGAAAAACAAATAATAGGAACACTCTAGAGTATTCTAGGAAAAAAAAGTAGAATTAACTAGAAATGAACCTTAATTATAAACTGGACTTGGCTTATTCTGAAAAGTCCTTGCCACACAAGCATGAGGACCCAAGTTCAACCCCTGGCACCCATTTAAGAAAAACAAACTCTAGTGGTGTTGACTCATGCCTAAAATCCCAGCACTGTGGGAGCAAGATAAAAGGGCACCCCTGGAACTTGCTGGCCAGCCACTGTAGCCAATCAGCAAGCTTCAGGTTAGTGAGAGACTCTGTCTCTAAATAGATAAATATATAAAATAGAAAGTACTGAGGAAGACACCAGGTAGATTAGGACCTCTTATAACACATGTGCACACGCACACACACACACACACACACACACACACACACACGTGCATACACAGAATTACAAAGCAAGCAATCCAAGCATTCTGTGCTTTTGCTGTATTAGAGTTTAAACCAAAATCCATTCCATAGTTGCCCTCCACGATTCCAAAATATCAGTGTGGCCTTAACATTAGTGTACATCTCCCACCATTTCTGCTTCTTGTCACAAATTATTTTCATACCATGATTACTTGTTTAATTCTGAAGTCTTTTGATATCTAAACAGTAGCCTCTACCAGGTGCGGTCAGAATGAAACCAATGGATTGACACAGGAAGAAATGTGCCCACTTAGTTGCAAGGAGCACGAGGCCCCAGGCAGGTGTGAAGTGCACGCTCCATGCCCGAGGCAGCTTCTCTCCCAAGCACTGATCGGAGATGGCCTGTCACAGGGCGCCCTTCCTACATGTCCTCTAAAACACTGGGTTTCCTTTGTGGGGCTCACAGGAAGCACTGAACACCCATAGTAGTAAATTAAACATTATGTCTTCAGCCAGACAGTTCTTAGCTTCCCTTTCACTGTTAAAACCATTAAGAAACCATTAAGTCCTTGTTCAGCCCTATTAAAGAAAAGGTAATGTTGCCGATACTGTTTGTTTGGTTGTTTTTTTTGTTTGTTTTTTAAGACTGTCTCATAGCCCAGGCTGGCCTTGAACTCACTGTGGATCTTGGCCTGTTCTCAAACTCTTACCTACCTACTTTAGTTTCTGAAGGGCTGAGATCTGAGTTGTGCACCAGTGTGCCTGACCTTGGTGTCATTAATCTTGGCCGTGGGACCCTCTTTTAGGGTCATTTAAAGCTGGTGGACTTCCTAAGTCTGGTGTTGCTGTGGAGGATAGACAAGTGGGAGCAAGAAATCACTGTCTGCAAGAAACTCACCTGGTAGATCCTTGTCTTCATGCTAACCCACACTCCCACAGCCCCTCAGAGCCACCTACCATCCCCTTCCCACATGCTCTTGACCAGACCAGAGCTGCGTTGAAGGTTCTCCCCACAGCATTGCTTACAGGTGCAGGAGCATCTTTGGCCTCTGGCCTGTGGACCCTATACATAGAATCTGCACTTCTACGGGGTCATTTTCTGTGAAATTCCTTGAGGACCACATTTGGGAGATGGGGGTTCTTGTGTGTGTTGCATGTTTGTAAAAGCTCTTTGCACTGGAAAGATAACCTTTACCCCTTAGCTTCCTTGACCCCCTGGCACTGAGCCTCTGGAATGCACTCCCTCTCTGTCTGCACTGCCTGAGTCACTCACCTTCCTGGGGGTGGGGGCAGCTGAGTGGACCTGAGTGTGACAGGTGAGGTCAGGGGTTCTGGAGCATAAGAGCATCTGCTTTGCCTGGGAACACGAAGGCTTGTTTGGCCCTTATGACTCCAGATTCAAAAAGTCCTCAGTAGGTTTAGTATCCAGGCTGCCGGTGGGGTCCAGCCAAGTCCCAATATAGCCCTTGAAATGTGGATGCTCAGTGTCATCTCAACTGAACCCCTTCCCTGCTCTGCTTGCTTACACAGACAGCCAGTCAGACACAGACACACTGACCACCCCAGGTGAGGTGCTGGATCTCACAGCACGAGATAAAGAGCAGCTGCCATCAGAGGGGGCCGTGGAGCTCAGCCCAGCCACACAGGACCTCACTGCTAAAGAGGCCACAGCAGAGGCAGCCCCTCCTGAGAAGGAAGAAGAAAGAGAGACTGAAGAGAGTCCAGAGCCAGAGGACGAGTGTGGTGTGGAAGCCAGCACCAGGGATGCAGACACCCCGGAGGAAGACACAGCCAGCAACCAGAGCCTGGATCTTGACTTTGCCAGCAAGCTGATGGACTTCAAGCTGGCAGAAAGTGAGGCAGACACCGTAGATAGCCAAGGCACTGCCCAGCAGGAGCAGAAGCATACCTGCAACACCTGTGGGAAGAACTTCAAATTCCTGGGCACCCTAAGTCGCCACAGGAAGGCGCACAGCTGCCAGGAGCCAAAGGAGGACAAGGAGGCACCTTCGATGGAGAATGAGAGCTCTGGCAGAGCAGTTGAGGGGCCCTCGCCTTCCCCTGAGCCTGAGGACAAGCCTGCTGAATCCCCAGACATAGATCCAACACTGGGAACCAGGGAGGCCTCAGTCGAGAAACAGAACGAAGAAACAGAGGTTCCCTCTGATGGGGAAGGTGCAGCTGAGAGGAGGTGTGATGGGGACAAGAGACCAAAGACAGACTCCCCTAAAAGCATGGCGAGCAAGGCAGATAAGAGGAAGAAGATTTGCAGTGTGTGCAACAAGCGATTTTGGTCCCTGCAGGACCTCACCCGGCACATGAGGTCACACACAGGTATGAGAGACCAGACTCAGTCTGCCAGAAGAGGCAAGGATGGGCTGCAGTGGTCATTGGAAATCTCCCTGGAAGTCAGTCCTGGGGCCCACTGAGAGACCTGGCTAGGTTTCAGGGTTGTCCCTTGAGCTGGGGGCACTGGAGGTCTTAAGAAGTTGTCTCCTTGGCCCTGTGTAGAGGAATTTTAGAGTGGTACAAGCCTTCTGCAAGGCAGGAGGGTGGTCCCTCTGCAGTGGTACTTTGGAAATCACTTTTCCTCAGCCCCAGTGTTGTCCTCTACAGATAGGGAGAATGACTGCCCTGTCCACAGGCTTCTAGAACAAGAAGAGTGGGCATATGTCCGTCCAGTGTAGTCCTCAGCCAGATCCTGAGAGGACACGGGGATATGCCAGGGAAGGCAGGTGATGGCCTGGCCTGTGTTGTAAAGACCCAAAAAGAGTAGGGGGTGGGGACCTGGATAGAACCATGAAGCCGAAGATAGAACGTCTTTCCTCCGCCATCTCTCCTAAGCGAGCACCCCAACCCTTTGTGCAGATCTCACCATGGTGACCTCCCATTCACAGCAGCGTTGGCACAGCCTGCTGGGCCCTACCCTGAGGTGTGGCACGATGGTACCTTGTTCTGTCCAGAGGTGTTCTCAGCTGTTGGGAACTTGGTGTGTAAGCTGACAGGAAAAGCCCAATGGCACCTCCTTGTGCCTTAATTTTGAGGGTGTTGCTGGCCTTGCAGAGCCGGGGCAAGGACCAATCAATCATTCTCCTATAGGACTCTTTGCTTCTGGGGTTCTTTTAAGATCAGTTTGTAGAAGATCTAGGTTGAAAGGTACAGGAGAAAGAATGTGACCCTTGCCAGTTCAGGCAAATAAGGCTCTTTCTGAGCAGCAGGGGGGGCCTGTCCCTGTTCATTTACTTAGGGATGCTGCTTCCATGTGGAGTGGGGGAGGGGAGCTTGTGGCCTTTGTGTTCTCATTTTCCTTCTGTTGCTCAGGAGAAAGACCGTACAGATGTCAGACCTGTGAGCGAACCTTCACCTTAAAACACAGCCTCGTCCGACACCAGAGGATCCACCAGAAAGCCAGGCACAGCAAGCAGCGTGACAGGGACATCGAGAAGGACGACAGTGAGGACGAGTCCACCCATAGCGCTAACAACCCCGTCTCAGAGGATGAGGCCGAATCCTCTCCTAGCACCAGCAACCATGTGGCCATCACCAGGAGCCGGAAGGAATGTAGCCACGAGGAAAAGGCTGCAGCAGAGCGGGCAGCTGAGCCCAGCCACGATGACCCCAGGGAGCAGGCGTCTCCGGGTGAAACAGATCCCCAGAGCCCAGCAGCTCTCGTGCAAGACTTGTTGGAGCTGTGCAGCAAGAGGCCCGCCCCAGTCCTGACGGCCACCGACAGTGCCTCGAAGCTTTTGGGGATGGAATGACAGCCTGCCTTGTCCCCATCAGCACACAGACAAAGCTAGCAGAGCATCCCAAGTATAAATTTCACAAGGTTTTCTCGGTGTCCTTCAGCTGTCTGGAGAGAGAGAGGAAAGAGAAAGCAAAAGAGAGACAAGCAGCCAAGCAACTCGTGCCATAGCCTTACCCAGTGGGCAAGCACCGGCCCCAGTATGGCCAGCTCCAGCGCCTTAACTACTTACGGGTCCTCCCATATCATTGTGGGTGTGCCCCCCCAAAAAAAGACATTTTAACAAAACAAATATTTTAATGAATTTTTCAGAGGACCTCTTCATTTAAGCATTAACATTACCTTTTGTGTTGGTGTGTTTGAGCTTGTTTTTGTGAATCTGTGATAGTACTGTTTGTTCTGGAAGCAGAAGAAGAAAACCTTCCCTTGGATCCCCGTAGCCAATAACTGGAAGAAAATGATGTGAATTTTGTGTACATGACCAGAGGGAAGAGGGTATGAGGTTGATTTCTAAGTAGACCTTTTTTCTCTGGGGAGGAGCTATAATCTGGCCTTTGTTGTTAGTGGATGTGGTAGATGCAGGGTCCCAGTGCGGTGTAGGGCAAAGCCAGGAAGAGTCTAGCTTCAGCCTTATGTTTCCACTCTCTCCATGTTCGAAATGGTTACTGTTCAAATTCTTAAGGTAGAGAGAATAGCGACCTCCCCAGCATTGTAACCTATGGAGGACATGCCTGTATGTCATGTATTGATTTTCCCTTTTCCCATTCGGTATATGTTATTAACATTAATATTATTTTTATTTTTATTATTAGTTCATCAGTTTGCTGGGCTCTGCATTCAGCAGAAACAAATGGGCAATATTTGTCCTGGGAGACCTGTACTGCCGCCTGGTCCCCGCATAACTTGTGCCTGAAGCTTTCGTTGGCACACCAGTGACAGCTCTTCTACTGTACTGAGACAAGCCTTTCTTCCATGACTGTAGAACCCAGCAGGGCCCAGGAGTGGCTCAGAGCAAGAACAAGGATGCACGAGTAGTGGGGAGCAGGCATCCAAAACACCAGGCCACACCTGGGGTACCTCAGAGATGGCTTGCAAGGCATCCCAGTCTTCCTGCTAAGCCGGGCCCAAGAGTTCCCCCAGCTGTGCTACTGTCATTTGAAAAGCAATGAGATACTACTGCCGGTGACGAACTGAACTGCACGTGCAAGGTTTAGATGAGAGGGTTGTCTTCACCTTCCTGCAGTGTGGGGTTGCTGCTTAGAGAAGTGCTTTTAATTCCCTAACTAGCCCAAGCCCCTGGTGCACAATGGCAGGGTTCCTTTTATTCCAGAGTGTTCTATGCAGGCAGTAAACAAAGCAGCTGCCCCTGCTGTAGTGAGCTCTGTTCAGCGCCCGAGGAAGCCTGAGCCACAGTGCTTGTCCCTTGTCTGCAGAGCCACAAGACCTCCCTGGGAGAGGACTTCCTCTGCCCCACTTCTCCCCCTCACCCCAGGGCTCCATCTCCTCTGCTTAGATGTTTCGTCCACCAGTTTCTAGTGGCTAAATCCGACCACCCTGACTTCAGTGGAAGTTGATAGTCTAGAGATAATGAAAAGTGATATATTTACATATGAGAGAAAAATGTTGAGGTATATATGATCTTTAACTGTATTAGGGATGTATGAACAGTCTAAAAATTGAGATTTTATTTACTGTAGAGAAAGAAATCTGAACCAATGACCCCATGGTCTTCTAAGTTAAAGCCAGCTCCTACATCCCTTAGTTGTTTTTTTTTTAATTATTATTACAATCGTTATTGTTCTTTTCATTGTTACTATTTGGGGTTCCTTGGTTTTGTCTTTCTTTGCAACTCTCCACACTAAACTCATGGTATTGTGGGGAGAAGCCAATACTGAACTATACGCTGCGGTAAGATGTAGCAGGGATGGCCCCCAGCAGCGGCCATAGCCAGGGCTGCAACTGGCTATAATCACTATTGATTTAAAGCTTTATTTAGTCTGATCTGCTCCTTCATAGTCAATAAGGTCTTGCCGCATTTTATTAGTGAGACTGAGAGATGTATTTGTTTGTTGTCCTACCCGCCGCCTTCCCCATATTAAACTGTGAAATTTGTGATTTGTTTAAACGCTGGGTGAATCATAGTGTAGTTTGCATGTCCAGCTAATTTGTTTCTATACATTTTGTTTGATTCTCTTTCTCCTCAGGGCTTTTACAAATATATATATATATTATATGTGTGTGTGTATAAATATATATATATATGGATCTTCTGAAAAAATTTTGAGGTGCAAATTTTCTCTTTTATTGTTTGTTGTTATTTTTCTCTTTAATGGACACAATGCTGAGATTCAATCACTACATAAAATATCTGGCTGTGAAAACAAAACAAAAAGGCCCCATGGGGCTGTTTTCCAAGCAGCTCTGGGGAAACTCCATGAATTGGATTCTGGTTTGAAACAGATCATCATCCTGCATTTGTCGCTTTCCTCTCCTCTCTTTCTTCAAGAAGAAAGTTGATCTTGATTATTTCAGCCCATGCATTAAACAGGAAACAATAATAACTGTATAATTCATATTTTTCTAAAGGGAACTTAAAAACTGCTGCTACATGTTATGTACAAAACTGGTTTATGCCACATGAACAGAATCACAAGATTGGTTTTGGTACTTTTTGTTTCTCTTTGTACTCAGTTGTATAGAACTTCCAAATTCAGAATGAAAAGAAAGCTGTTCTGTATCAAACCATCTAAGCAATAAATGTTGTATTTAAAAAACAGTTCATGACAAACCTATGAGTCCCTCCAAGCCTGTAGCTCACTTGGATAATAAGGTCTTAGGGGGAGTTACCATGAAGTTGATATGGGCTGTTCCCCAACCAGTGATGCCCTTAGGAGCCTGGGCACCCAGGCAGCATCTTTATTTTATCATTTTTTGTTTTGTTTTTCAAGACAGAGTTTCTCTGTGCAGTAGCCCTGGCCATCCTGGAGCTTGCTCTATAAACCAGGCTGGCCTCAAACTCACAGATATCTGTCTGCCTCTGCCTCTGCGATCTAAGGCATGCACCACCACACCCAGTTTCAGGCAGCATCTTTAAAAGAAAGTTGGGGCTGGAGAGATGGCCTTGTCAGTAAAGTGCCTGCCACAAAGACTTGACTTCAGTTCAGATCCCTAGAACTACTATGTAAAAAATGTGCAGTGGCGTGGTTGGGGGTGGGAAGTCGCAGGGAGTTCCTGGAACTCCCTGGGTAACTAGTCCGGCCAGACTGGTGTTATCACGTTCACTGAGATCCTGCTTCAGAAATGAAGTAGGAGGCTGGTATGATGGCTCAGTGGGTAAAGGCATTTACAATCAAAACTGACAGCCTAAGATTGATCCTTGGGATCCATATGGTAGAAAACAAGGACTCTCAGACAAAAGAAATGGGAACAAAACACTTATATACTATGTTTCTTTTTAAATCAGAGAACTTTTCATAAGTAATAAAAAGCAGCCAGCTGCAGTTAGATGTTCTGTCTTGCCCGGCGGGGCGTGGTGGAGCACTCCTTTGATCCCAGGCAGAAGCAGACAGATCTCTGGGAGCTCCAGGCCAGCCTGGTCTACAAAATGGGTGCAGGACAGCCAGGGCTGTTACACAGAGAAACCCTGTCTCAAAAAAACAAAGAGAAGATGTTCTGTCTTGAGAATGTGAATGGGGGATGTCAGCAGCTGTGGTAGCATTTCACAATGAACCCAGAGGGAGAGACTTGAGGAGCAGCAGCAGAGACAGCTGAAGCTCCCACAGAGCAGTTCTTGACTCTTGTTTAGCTGAACCAGCAGGTCTGATTCCTGGGCCCTGGGAACTCCTAAGGAGAACTCTTGGCCTTCTCTAATGCAGGTAGGTGTAAGGGACCAAGTTGGCATGGTGTAGAGCAATGGTCTTCAATCTTGGGGTCAAAGAACCCTTTCACAGGGGTCACCTAAGACCATTGGAAAATACAGATGTTTACATTATGATTCACAACAGCAAAATTAGAGTTATGAAGTAGCAACAAAGACAATTTTATGGTTGAGAGTCACCACAACAGGAACTCTATTAAAGGGTTGAAGCATTAAGAAGACTGAGCTGTCTGGTAAACTGCAAGCTTAGCATTGCAGGTTTTAGTGAGCTTAGGAATGGGATAGCAGTCCCAGGGCTTAAAGACAGCTGGTCAAACCCATGTGTGGGAGCATCTGTCATTTTGAAGAGCCCCATACCCTCTCCCTGGGGAGTAGCTTTTAAAAGGCAACCCCAGAAGAAACTGATTGGTGGGAAGTTAATTATGGTAATGCTATAAAGTCATTGACCATCCTAAGTCCCAGATCACAGCATGGTGATAATGTGGAGTCCCTAAGCCTTCTCTGGCTCCTCTGTTGGCCCCAGCAACTGGCTTTGCTGAGATACCAATGAGGATACTCACATGTCCCACAGAGCTAGACAGATGCTCAGTGGTTAGAATTCTGGTGATGGTCATAAGCACAGCCTCCAGCCTGTCCATCTGGGAGGAAGGGAGCTGCCAATCACTGGGTGATGTTTAAGGACTGTAAGCATGGCCTCCGCGTCCAACTAGCACTGGACTACAGCTGGTATTCTAGTGTACTCTCTATTGCTATGATAAGCACCATGACCAAAAGCAACCCGGGAAGGAAAGGGCTTATTTCATCTTCATTATAAAGGGAAGTCAGGGAAGGAAGTGGAGACCATGGGGGAATGCTCTTTGCTGGCTTGCTCATCCTGCTTTCTTGTATAAGACCACCTGCCCAGGGATGGCACAACTTACAATGGGCTGGACTACCCACATCAATCATTAATCAAGAAAAACACACCTTTAATCCCAGTACTGGAGAGGCAGAGGCAGGCCTGGTCTACATAAAGACCCCATCTCAATACCAACAAGAGAGAAAAGGAAGGCAGGAAGGACTGCACTGAGTACTAGGAGTTCTTTTAAGTTGCTCATCCCTCCCTCAGGATCCAGTTAACCTTGACTGTGCCCTTAAAGTGACTGCCCAGCAGGCACTGGGGCAGTAAGAGATCCACATAGAAGAAACTTGATTTCTTTGTGATGTAAGTTCTAACCAGGAAACTGACGGTGAAGGAGGTAGATGAGGAAGATAGAGAAGATGTGAGTTCAACTGAAAGAAGGAGCCAGGATGGGACAGGGACAGCCATCCCTCAGGAAGTCACCCATGCAGATGTCTAGGGAGGGCACAGAGGAAGGCCTTTGGGACACATGCCACCCCCGCAGGAAGCTGGAGAGACAAGTGGAATGAACTTAGTGTAGAGCTTATGGTAGACTCAGGTAAGTGTGTGGGATTCTGGTTTCAGGTTGACACTGGGGTATAAGGATGGCCACAGGGAAACTACCAAAAAGAGGTCACCTTAGTGCTTCTTCGGGGCTGGAGAGATGGATGGCTCAATGGTTAAGAGCACTGGCTGTTCTTCCAAAGGACCCGAGTTCGAATCCCAGCACCCACATGGCAGTTCACAGCTGACTGTAATGGTAGCCCACGCCTTTAATCCCAGCACTTGGGAGGCAGAGACAGGTGGATCTCTGTGAGCTCAAGGCCACAGAGTGAGTTCCAGGACAGCCAGGGCTGTTACATAGAGAAACACTGTCTCGAAAAACAAACAAAAAAATGCCTTCTCCTAGGACTCTGAGAAAAGGCAAGTTTTTTGTTTGATTTTAAGACAGGGTCTCACTATGTAGCCCCGAATAGCCTGAAACTCATCATGTAAACCATACTAGCCTTAAACTCAGAGATATGCCTGTCTGTGACTACTAAGTGCTGGGATTTAAGGTGTGGTGAAGAGACAGGGCTGAGTATTTCACGAGGAACCCCAGGATTGGATGGTAAGCCAGAGTCAGAGTGAGAGCTACAGAGCAACCAAGGACAGACACATTTGGCTATTATTTCCTCTGGGAGCCAGGAGCTAACTTTGAAGAGAGGTTTCCCTCCTGACCAATGATCTTGGCAAGAAATGCCCATTTCCAGGAGGTGGTTGAGGGACATGAGAGACCTATTGAACCAGAAGAACCCCAGCCTCCTGCCCCACAGGGACTCTCGGGTCCTGCACACCACCATCATGCCTGTCCCATCTCTATATCCAAACTACTCCCTGGTCAGGTTCCCACCTGTCCTGAAAACCAGAAACCCAGAATGGTGGCCAACTGGTAAGGCTGTTCCCTGAGGACAGTGAGGAGACGGGCAGCGCAGTAAGGCCCGTGGAGCTGTCCTGAGCAGGAGAGAAAGCCTTAGATCTGAGGTCCAGACCTCAGCTCTGGGTGGGTCAGCCTGAAAAAGATATCTTTTTTTCCATCTCTATTACTGTGATAAAACAGTAAACAGAAGCAACAGGGGAGGAAAGGTCCTATTTGGTTTTTACTTCCAAGTCACAGCCCATCCTCCAGGGAAGTCAGAACAGGAACTCAGGCAGGAACTTGAAGCAGACACCAAGGAGTTAGGGTGCTTTCTAACTTACTCCCAAGGTCCTGCTTAGCTAGCTTTCCTGTTCAATCCCTGACCACCTGCTGAGGGAATGGTGCTGCTCAGAGTGGGCTGGGTCCTCCTTTATCAGTTATCAATCAAGACAAGCCTGAGAGACATGCAAAACTCCACTCCCTTCTCCGGTGACTCTCAATTGTGTAAAGTTGACAGTTAAGCTAGCTAGGACAGCCGGGGTGAGGGCGCACTCAGGAGGCAGAGGCAAATCAATCTCTGTTCATGCAAGAGCAGCCTGATCTGCATAGCCAGGGCTATTAAACAGAGAAATCCTGTCGCAGGAGGGTGGGGAGGGAGGTAGAAGAATTGTTAATCCTAACTTAATGATAAAAAAATGACTTGAAGGAAGAAGCGTGGTTAGTCAATGTAGTGTAAGCCAGTGCCCAGCCTTGATTTGACTTCAAGGCTGGTGCTTGTGTTGGTGAGCTTCTGAGGCTCACAGCTTCTAAAAAGAGGCTTATTGGAGCATATGGTTTCAGAGGTGTTGGCCCATAGTTGCTTAGTCCTTCCCCCAGTCTGCTTACTGTTGCTGTAATAAACACCATGCCCAAAAACAGCTTGGGGGAGGAAAATCTGTTCTTCTCACAGATTACAGTGCATCCTCAAGAAAAGTCAAGGCAGGAAGTCGTGGCAAGAACTGAAGTAGAAACCGTGGAGGAATGCTACTTCCTTCAAGCTCATGTTCAGCCACCTTTCTTACATCGCTTTGTACTGCCTGTGTTGGGGTAGTACTGCCCACAGTGACTGAGCCCTCCTACACCCATCAAGAAAACACCCCACAAATGTGCTCACAGGGCAATCTGATGGAAACAAGTCCTCAATTGAGGATCCCTCTTCCTAGACATAGTTAAGTCGGCCACTAAGATTAGCCATCGCAACCCTGTTGCCTTTGGACCAGAGGTGAGGCAAAGGCATCATGGTAGAAGCATATAAAGGCTTCTGATCACTCCTAGCACCTAGGAAGAAAAGAAAGAGCAGGGAAGGGGCTTGGATTTCACAACCTCCCTTTAGGGCATACCTCCAAAAACTGCCTCCTACCAGGTCCTACCCCTTAAAGGTTCTACTACCTCCCAATTGTACTGTAGGCTCCCAACCAAGCTTTCAAAGCACAGGCCTATGAGGGACATTTACCCAAACCACAACAATGTCCTTAACCCACAAGGAGGCCATCAGCCTATGTTCCTCCTCCACACCACCAATTCTCCATCAGAGCCTCATCCATAGGAGAGCTGGCCCATATGGATCACCCAGGACAAGGCCTAGTTTGGGCTGTTAACCCAGGGTGTGACTGAGGACTGATCGCATCCTTGTTCCTTGTGAGCTGCTTAGAATGAGAGTTAAGGCCTACCCAGACCTGCTGTATTAATATCCCTATTTTAACACAAAACCCCAGGGGATTCGTAAGTTTATTAAAATTAGAGAGGCTCGGGTCTAGAGCTTAAAGTTTGCTTCAGAAGATAGGTCCAGCAGTCAGCTGCACAGAGCTCTTAATAGACTCCATCTGTGTTAGCCACTTTCCCAATACTATAACAAAATACCCAACTTTATAAATTATAAATTATAAAACCTTATAATAGCCAGGTGTGGTGGCTCACGCCTTTAACCCCAGCACTCGGGAGGCAGAGGCAGTTGGATCTCTGGGGGTTCAAGGCCAGCCTGGTCTACAAAGAGAGAAACCATGTTTCAAAAAACAAAACAAAGCAAACAAAAATCCCCCCAAAACAAACAAACAAAAGAACTTTATAATCAACTTATAAAGAAGAAAAGGGGTGGAGAGGTGGCTCAGTCATTGGGAGCACTTGGGTCTGGGTTCAGTTCTCGGCACCCACATGGTAATGGCTGGCAATCATTTATAACTTCAGCTCTAGGGGATCTGATGCCCTCTTCTGAACTTTGTGGGCACCAGGCATGCATATGGTTCACAGAAATACAGGCAACAAATTCAGCCACATACAATAAAATAAATCTAAAGCAAGATAAAATATCTAGAGAGAGACTGAGAGAGAGAGAGAGAGAGAGAGAAAGAGAGAGAGAGACTAGCCAGGCATGATGGTGTAGCCCTGTAATACCAATACCTGGAAGGCTGAGGTAGGAGGGCCTCATGTTCAAGGCCAGCCTCGATTTATTACATAGCAAGAAGCTCTCTCAACAAAAATAAGAAGTGGGGTTTGTTTGCATTCATAGTTTCAGGTTTCCAGCATGGTTAGTCCCATTCCCAGCTGTGGCAGAGGAAGCCTCTTACCCCACAGCAACCAGGAAGCAGAGAGACGGGAGAACCAGTGTCCCTGTAGTCTCCTTAAGAGCACATCCCAACAATCTCACTTCCTCCTCTGCCTCCCATAGCATCATGTGTGGGAACCAAGTCTTTACCTCAGAATCCTTGGGGAGAACCTCCAGATCCAGATGATGGCAGAGTTTGAGGTGAAAGGAGTATAAAATGAGAATGTAGAATTAGAGTGACGCTCTGAGCCACGCTCCTGCCTCAGTTGCTGGCAGACCTAACCATAACTTCATCGTATAGTCACCCTGGAGTCCTGTTCGTGGTGGGCATTAGTTACTTTTCTGTGGCTGTGATAAAACACCATGACCAAGGCCACTTATAGGGGGGAAAAAGTTGATTTGCGTTTATTGTTCCACAGGGATAAGGAGTCCATTGTGGCGGAGGGACACGGAAGCACTCAGCAGGCAGGGCAGCTGAAGCAGCAGCTAAGAGCTTACATCTTGAACACAAGTTTGAAGCAGGAAAAGCCTATGGGGGACATTCTCATTCCGACCACTACACGGTCCCTGACATTTGCCATGCCTAGAAGCTGCCTGCCAGCCTCACTTGAGCAAATACACAGGCTCCAAGCAACTGGGGCCTCTCCCTTGCCATAAGCAACTCCCAAGGAGACTGACCGGGACACAGGGAGAATGGCTGGGTTTATTTTAAAAGTATAATTGAAGGTTGCTCGTAAACAACAACAAAACTGTGCCCTCCAAACCTGGGCTGCCAAAGTCAGTGTCCTAAATAAGGAACAAGCAGTCACTCCTTCCCTGCTTTGCTTTCAGAGGAAGAAAGCTGAAGCCAAGTGGGGAAGTGACCCGCCAGGCTTCGGCTGTGAGCTCTCCTGAGTCTTGCCTGCCTCCCACAGGAATTGACAACATGCAGATGGCCGAGGCCCAGGCTCCCAGATGAGGAGGGCTGGCCACCGAGCTGCTCATCCGCCCTCCCTTCCCACAAGGACCCCACACAGCTCTCTCACATAGATATTAGACCTACTGTGCATGAGAACAGCAGGAGCTTCACCAAAATGGGAAGGGTGGATAAATCAATGAAAACTGACAGCAGCCAGGTGTAGTGATACTCCACTTTAATCGCAACACTGGGAAGGCAGAGGCGGCAACTCTCTGTGAGTTCAGGCCCAGCCTGATCTATAGAGAGAGTTCCAGAACAGTCAGTGCTGTATAGAGAGATCCTGTCTCAAAACACATACAAACAAACAAAGACAAAGAGACAAACAGCAAGCCTGAATGCAGTTATCTTCCTTTCCTGACAGTTTTCGAGCACTGTATAGTGCTAATTTAGGTTGACACAACACCACCCCCCCACACACACACACACCTAGCTCTCACATGTTTCTTCAGGACTTTGCACATGGTACCTCTGTGTTTTGCCTTCAACCTCAGTCCAGTGAGCTGAGAAGGAGTGTAACTCTTTCCTGTCAGAGCAGGGGTGAAGTCTGAAGTGATTAGCCTCAGTCTGCCTCGGTAGGATGAAACTGCCTACCAGGCACAAAAGCCAGCATATGCGTGGTGTGAGGTGCTCACGGCAGGAGGACCTGTGCCCACTAAAAGGGCAGTGACTGGAGACGAGGAGCAGACATCCACGCAGGCAAAACACTTACATACTAATGTACTGACTAGGTTTGTGTGTCAACTTGGCACAAGTTAGAGTCATCAGAGAGGAAGGAGCCTCAGTTGAGGAGATGCCTCCATGAGATCCAGCTGTAGGGCATTTTCTCAGTGAGTGATGAATGGGGGAGGGCCCGGCTCATTGTGGGTGGTGCCATCCCTGGGTTGGTGGCTCTGGGTTCTGTAAGAAAACAGTCTGAGTAGGCCATGGGTTCCAAGCCAGTAAGCAGCACCCCTCCATGGCTTCTGCATCAGCTCCTGTTACAGGTTCCAGCCCTGCTGGAATTCCTGTCCTGATTTCTTCCAGTGATGATCTGGAAGTGTAAGGTAAATAAACCCTTTCCTCCCAAACTTGCTTTTTAGTCATAGTTTCTTTTCACAGTAATAGAAACCCTAAGACAACTAATAACAGTTATTATTATTATTATTATTATTATTAATTATTTAAATGGCATGTTTTTGTAGAATTTGTGCACATCTCCCCATAATTTCTTTTCTACATCTTTATTTAGTGTGTGTGCACACATGTGTGAACATAACATGATGTGCACATGGCGGTCAGAGGACAGCTTGCAGGAGTTGGTTTTCTTTTTTCATATTGTCGGTCTTAGAAATCTTCTTGGAGCCGGGCGTGGTGGCGCACGCCTTTAATCCCAGCACTTGGGAGGCAAAGGCAGGAGGATCTCTGTGAGATCGAGGACAACCTGGTCTACAGAGTGAGTCCAGGACAGCCAGGGATACATAGAGAAACCCTGTCTCAAAAAAAAAAGAAAAAGAAAAAGAAATCTTGCTTGGAAGGTGATTGTTACCTGCTGAGTATACAAAGCAACTTCCATGGGAGTAGTTGCTTACTATGTTAAGGACTAATGACAAAGGGAAAAAATCTATTATATCTTCAACACAGACAATATTTTAAAACATTTTTTTTCCATCTTCTGCTGGTTACATCTGGGGATGTGGACCGCAGGGATTCAGGATGAGTACCTGTAGTTGCCTCTCAGGACAATGCTAAAGCAGATTCTATGCAAACCTTCGACTTTGGGGTATTGCTCTGGCTGGAAAAGCTCTCTGAGATGTGGTGACAATGCCAGCTCTTCCCCAGCCTGTACAGGTACTCTGTGTCAGCAGAGTGGGGCCACCCCACCCCAGAATCAGCTCACTATCCTTCTGGAGAGAACTCAGCACCTTAGGCTCTCCTGGAAAGGCTATTTGGTTTGGTAAACAGAATGGTGAGGCTCTGTCCGGCTGGCATTCACAGCTAGGT
>CAJQZJ010033130.1:4756037-4844612 GCA_907164525.1 Lophiomys imhausi
GGGGGGGTGCAGTCTCTTGAGCCAGCCCCCTGAAATCCCAGAGTTTGACTTAGATTGGTAGAGGAAGGGAGGGGCTGTTTCCAGGGTGCTGGGATTAAAGGTGTGCGCCACTATGCCTGGCACCTTTATCTTTAAAATGTGTATAAAATGCCTTTTTCCTAAAATGTATGCACACAGAACTCAAGTAAGCATGTGCCCATGGGCTAATGAGTTCAAGAGACAGATCTTCAGTCCCCAATTTCCAGGGACATAGGGGGACATGGTGGTCCTTTCAAACAAGATGACTTGGGGACACCATGATGACTCAGTGGGCCTGGGCACCTGCCATCAAGCCCAATGAGATTGATTCCAGGAACCCACGTAGTGGAAGGAAAACATGGGATTCCCACCAAATTACCTTTGTCCCTCGCTCCCCAACACACAAACACACATTGGGGGAAGCCGGTATTGTAATTTGTGGTGTAGTTGCTATTGTGATGCTAGGTGCTAACATCCTGTCAGCCATTCTTGGAACTACACTCCATCCAATAGAGCCTGTTGGAGTTCTCCAGCTCTCCATTAGATGGCATGAGCCCTTCATCACAAGTCACACTCAGAGAAGAGGGAAAGCACCCAACAGATTTTCAAGGAGCAATGGGAGTCTGATTGTCCCTACATCATCATACTATCTGCTGGGTCCTGAGTTCAAATTTCAGTGTTTACTTGTTCATTTATTTGAGATGGGTCTCCGCTATGTTGCCGACCTTGGTCTCTAGCTCCTGAGCTCAAGCATTACCTGGGACTTCCAGTGGCAGCACCTTGGCTTCTGAGTTTAATTTTTTACTAGCATTAGAGAAAGGCTCCCAAGAACTAGTTCAGAATCCAAAAAACGGAAGAGCTTTCTGTGTTCTCAAGAGCTTGGAAAGCGCATATATGTTAGTTTGAATCTAAGATCAAGGGGATCATGAAGTTAGGAAAGGCAAGTGGGGTGCTGGCAGCCCTACTGAGATACAATAGCAGCCCATCTCCCCAGGAGTTCTTTCAGATTTGGGGGGTGCAGTCTCTTGAGCCAGCCCCCTTAAATCCCAGAGTTTGACTTAGATTGGTAGAGTAGGGGAGGGGCTGTTTCCAGGGGATCCAGACGCACGTAGTTCACTGGAGGGGTTAGTGGTTCACTTTGTCTGTATGTCACTGTGTATGAACAAAGGTGACCCTGTGTCATGGGTCAGATGCAAGGCTGCTTCCTGCAGCCAGTGTGTTGCCTTCACCTCCTCTCACATTCCCACCCAAAGTTCCAAAGTTACTCGCTCCACAAGTCCCACAGCACGGTCGCTGGACACACATAGGAAGACCTCAATGACTGCTTTCACCTTTGACCTCCCGAGGCCTGGCACCCAGCAAAGATTCAAACATGTCTGTAAGCCCTTCACATTGATTTATTTCCATCCAACTTGATTCAAAGCAATTCAGCTCAATTCACATCAGCACAATTCAAGGTCTTGGTGAGCATCCACACACAGAAACCACCCTCTGAGAGCCAGCTGGGGGAACCTACCTGCCTCCAGAGAACTCACATTTGCACGAAGCATTACTCAGCTTAGGTGCCTGGCTCACCTCCACCTGAGGGCCTGTGGCTTCGGAAGGCGACGACCACTCAACCTTTATGAGGCCACCTGTCAGCCCTGAGGACACTCATCATGGAACATTTCCTCAAATGGTCATGGAAGCTGCTGAGGTGCGTTCAGTCAAGGAGGTATGCTAGCTTGCCTCACGCAGAATCCTCTGTCTCCTGCCATCTTTGTCATGAGGCCATAGCTGATGTGGAGACTTGAGAGTCTGCTGACTCAAGTGGCCCTAGAACTTGTCCTGAGGTCCTCCATTTCTGGCTGGTTGGGCTCCTCCCCTCCTACACACTAGCTCTAAGAGATCCAGAGTTTCCTGAGAATACTCCACCCAGAGACAAAACCCAACAGCTGTTATTCATGGGCCACAAAGCCCTAGTGGCACAGCCATTTCCCGCAGTGACTTGGTAGAGGACCCACATGAGGGGCAGCTGGTGCTGTTCTGAATTTCACAAGCTTGCGCAGAGAAGACATTCAGGCCACTGTTCTAGGCGACTTTCTGAAGCAGTTGAAGCAGGCATGTCTTGCACCTGAGACCACAGGATGGCTGAGCTACCAGGTCTGTCCCCTCAGTGTGCCTCTTTCTTTCTGCACCTGAAAGAGCAAATGGAGACGGTGACCAGAGAAGCAGTGAGATGTGTCCCCAGCCACTGCCCCAGTGTCTGAAGCTTGCAGGACAGGGCAATGGGGCCTCGGGCCATCCTATTAGAAAAGCGCCTTTATGCTGCTGTGTGGATCCAAACACTTCACCCTTCAAAGAGCCAGGAGATTCTCCCCACCATGCCCTTCCTCCTATGAAGAGTCAAAGAGAAAGGTCCAAACTGGGAGTTCAAAGTTATGAAAACTGGTCCAGAATATGAGTCCCTCCCAGAAAGAACGCCAAACAACAGTGCCTCTTCACTGAAATTGCATCGTTTCCTGCTTCTGGAGGAACATGGTATGAAAAAAAAAAGCTTCACCATGCTGCGGAGTGAGAGAGGCCACAGAGGACTCAACTGGAGAGGTATGGAGCTTTGCTCTATAAATCAAACCAGGGCCTGACCACTCTCATCCCTTTGTTCTCTCAACACATTTGCATGCCTGCTGTGCATCAGCCACCAGACTAGGAGCTGCTGTTGTTGCTGTCCTAGTGAGCAAGACCTGACCCCCACAGTCAGCAGAGGCATACACACTTCGAGAACTTGGTGACAATGAAGCCCTGTGCCTGGAATAGACACCTACCCTCATTATGAGGTAGGGAGTCTAAGAAAGCTCCCTTACAAGGTGATGAGAGGAGCTAGGGAGATGGCCCAGTGCATGAAAGGCTTGTCACGCATGTGTGGGCACCAGAATTCGAGTCCCCAGAATCCATGGAATAGTGGGTGAACTCGGGAGGGACTAGAATGGCAGGAGAGTGAGTCAAGACTCTGGCAGTGCCGTGAGCAGGGACCATCACCACCACTTGGGGACACTGGCATCTGGCACAAGCATGCAGGAACCAGGTGTTTCCATGCACAGTTGTGTAGGTCCAGCAGCAGGCAGTGTGGCTGACTGGGTGCCTGCACAAGTGTAAGATCTGAGATTGCTTGGAGAAGAATGAAGTGAGGGAGGGTGGAGGACTAAACCTTTTAAATAGGTCATGGTGTGGAGAAAAAAGCCGAGGTGCTTCTAATGGCAGACATACGACCACTGTTTATATGGGAAGAAACAAAGAAAGTTACTGTGGGTCAGGCATTCAGATCATTTTTTTTTTTTTGTCATGCTGCATTTTAAAACGTGCAGATAAATTAAGAGATTTAGAAATCTCCAGTGGATTAACCAGTGACTCTAGTTACTATTACCCCCATTTGACAGGTGAAGAAACAGGTAAGATGAGTCAGGGGATTAGCGGAAGGTTATCCAGGCAGTGAGTGGGTGGCTGGATTCAAGTAAGGGTTCATCCCATTAGCTCATCCATCCTACTGTACTGCCAACCAGTGAGTGGGAACGGGTGTTCTGTTTCTCACACCATCATGTACATAAATAAGGCCCTGTGGCAGGCAAAGCAGAGGAGTGGCTGGCTTCCTTTGTTCAGCCTGCCTGTTGGGGAGGCAAAATGAGTCTAGAGAGCACATGCTGAGTGTGGCTGGTCGCTCTTTGGGTGGCCCACGTGGGAAGGATGTTTATCACGGCGGTCATCTTCCTACTGACAAATCATCCCACTAACTTAACCATCCAAGACCATTTCACTGCTGTCTCAGTAAACCAGTATTCCCCACTCTGCTATGACGTGTAACTTGGGAGTGGGGTGCACCACAGGCTTGCTGTGCCAAGGGCCAACTGGACTAAGTAGCGTGTTTAGAAGTGAAGTCTTCCCAGGCTCTGCCAGCTTTGAGACAATACCAAGGGCCTGGGAGGCCCTGGAGAGTGCTTGTCACTGCCAAACCCTCCGTGGACAGCAGGGGGCAGCAGAAGTTCATCTGTCCAGACTAGCTTTAGGGGAGTCTGTGATACCACGTACATTAAAATGTTGTAAAATTTATTAGTTAGTATTGTTACTGTGTTTGCGCCATGGTATATAGATGTGATCAGAGGACAACTTAGTGGAGTCTGTTCTTCCTTTCCATCACGTGGGTTCTAGGGTCCAACTGAGATTGTCCGGCTTGGTGGCAAATGCCTTTGTTGAGTCATCTTGCCTCTGGCCTGCTATACTTTCTCATCATATGGAACATTCCTGCAGTGGAGGGTACCATCTCTTTAAAGTTAGGAAGAAAATCAAGCAAACAAAACCCCCACAGAGAAAAGGAACTATCTCCTACAAGAAAATTACTTTTATGTGCATTTAGAAATGTGTACATTCTTTTTTTTTTTAAACCTAAAGTTTATGGTGTGTGGACATGCACATATGTGGAGATCATAGGTCAAACTGTGGGGACTTGACTCTCTGCTTCTCCTGAGGTTATTGGCTGAGTCATCTCACTGGCCCTAATTAGGTTTTCTGAGACCAAGACTCTGTAGCTCAGGCTGTCCTTCTAATACCGGGCAAGCCTCCTGCCTCAGGCTTCTGATTACTAGGACTGTAAGTGCGAGCATCCGTGACCAGCTGGCACTTAGTTTTAACTATTAGTGACGACCACTGTTCTGGCCAAAGGGGTAACCGTCCACAGACAATCCTGCTCTCTCTCTCTCTCTCTCTCTCTCCTGATGCAATCACCGCTAGTGATTGCAATAGTGATCAGTGAGATTTTTGCTTGGCACCGTTTGGTAATGCCAGGTCATTATGCACATGGCTACACATCAGTGGTTTTCGTGCCTTTTGTAGATCCACCTGATGAAATTCTCAGGAACCATTTACCATCACTCATGTGCACGTGGCTGCCATTTCTTCTCATCTTGTTTGGCCCTTACAAACACCTGAGCAGCAGTCTTCGCTCCAGATGCCATCAGCTCAGCTCCTTGCCTACATCAAGGTCCTGCCTGCCTGTGAATCCCAAGCATGGCATGCAAAATCCTCCTCTCCCCTCAGGATTTCAGTGGATAGTGACCAGCAGGTTCACCCTCAATGTTATGTGGAAGGAAGCAAAATCACACGACTGCTTGCGACATACACAAACCCGTGTTTGTATCTTGGTTTTGCAGCTTAATAGTGGAAGGGTTTTTTTTGTTTGTTTGTTTTTTTAAGATTTTTTACATATACATTGTTCTGTCTGCAGGTATGCCTGCAGGCCAGAAGAGGGCACCAAATTTCATTATAGATGGTTGTGAGCCACCATGTGGTTGCTGGGAATTGAACTCAGGACCTCTGGAAGAGCAGTCAGTGCTCTTAACTTCTGAGCCATCTCTCCAGCCCTGTTGTTGTTTTTCAAGACAGGGTTTCTCTGTGTAGCCCTGGCTGTCCTAGAACTCACTCTGTAGACCAGGCTGGCCTTGAACTCAGAGATCTACCTGCCCCTGCCTCCTGTGAGCTGGGATTAAAGGCGTGAGCCAACACACCCAGCTTGTCTTTTTTTTCAAATTATCTTGTAGTTTTAGTTTCCTTATTTGCAAATGTATCACAGTGTGGCTGTGTTAAGAATTTCTATCACCAAACACCTACCATTCAGGTACTGTTTGTAGACTCCATCTGATGACTTTGTTTTGGCTGGGCTGGGTATGCAATGTCAGGCCATGTGCGTTGGAGGCACTTGACCTACCACTGAGCTACATCCCTAGTCTTTGAACAGTTCTGGTCCTAAAGCTCACATTTCTCAAGAGTGAAAACAACATAAGGAGCAGGCATAAGACCACAGGGCAACATGTTTGATGCACCCCAAAGGGAAGCACCCCAACATAAGCCAGTAAGGCCCTGCTGCAGGGTAAGGGTAGGGGCCGGAAGATAGTTGAGAGCTTTGGAGAGGGTATTTCAGTGACAGCAAGGCAAGAATGCCTAGACCCCGGCATACCCTGCAGGACACAGTGGAGCACTACTCAGATTTTGAGCAGGGCAGAGTCAAGGCCCTGACTTGGGTGGGACAGGGATGTAGCATTAGACATGGGGCCTGGACCAGTTCAGAGCAGAGATGAGAATGAGACACTGATGTTCACAGGAGGGAGCCGGGCCCTATGATAATATCTGCTGGGGGCTTCTGTGAATAATTATCTGACCTTCAAACAGGAAGTATGTTAACAGTTTAAGGATTGGCTGTTTTTTTTTTGGGGGGGGGGGGCTACAGGAAAGCCAACTGTAACTGCTTTGAGGATCACACTCATCTTTGGAGGCCCAGATAAAATCAACATTCATATTTATTGCTTTCATTATAAAATATAAGCACTTTACAAACATTTTGAAAAGAAAAAAAAATACTTCACCACCCTAGCACAGAGACTGCGTCAGCGCTTTGGTATGTCTTTCCTTAGATTTAGCATACAAAGGTTAAACTGAAACTTAATACTGTTCCAAGCACTTAAGAGAAAACATAAAATACTGGTTCTTATAGGCCTTGCTTTTTCTAACTCTTCAGAGCATGCTTGTCTTTCACAGAGAAGACTGAAAACATTAGTGACAAAGCCACATTCTCCAAGTTTTTTCAGTTTCTAGTCGTGACCTTTCTGTGAGGGACAAAGTGTAACTGTGCAGAGCGTAGCTTGCAGAGACACCAGGTGCTCCCTCCTTAGAGGGTTCCTGGATGAAGGAATGCCTAACCAGCTCATCTGTGGTGTGTGTGATTACTGGGAACCCAAACTCTTAGTATCAGTGGGAACGGGGAGGAGGGAAGGTCTTTAAACCCTCTGTGTTTTTATGACCATGATCTGCAAAGTCAGCAGCCCCACAGCACATGTGAAATGTGTGCATGTGGGGAGAGAGGGAGGGAGGGAGAGGGAGGGAGGGAGGGAGGGAGGGAGGGAGAGTAAAACTATGATCAAATTTGTAATTCCTTTTTAGACAAGATCTAAGTACATAGTCTAGGCTGGCCCTGATCTCTCAAGAGATCCACCTCCCTCTACCTCCCAAGTGCTGGGATTAAAGGTATGTGCCACCATGTCTGAATGAGTTTTTTTGTCTTCTGCTTAGTATTTTAGATACCTTTGTGTGTCTCATCTCTCAAATCAACCAATGACATGGGCTAGTACTTGAGAAAGTTTTCATATCGCAGAATTGCTTTCCCAATCAGTTGTACAGCAGAATATACATACACCTTGAAAACAGAAACCAGTCTAGAGGCAGCATCTTTCCGTCTTGGCTTACCAGACTTTGCACAGCCATCTTGACACTCGTGAGTAACACATTATCAAAGATGCATGAGGAATACTGGTTCATTACTCACATTTTCACTGAATAGACACAAAAAAAATACCCAAAGAACACCTTCAGACACATCACCACGAAGAGCCTCATACTGTAAAGCTTCTTAATAAATGAGCCAGCATAAGCCACACTCCAGGAAACCACAGGACTAAGCACAGAATTAAAGGAGCAGATCCAAGCCTTCTGAAGGAAATCAAGAAACAGGAAGCAATGTTTTGAATCAGAGGTATCTCAGAAGTAGAGAGAATAGAAACCTAACATTAGTTCTCAGCAGAGCAAGGATTAGCTGTCATTCACTAATAAATTAAGGCTGGATAAAAGAACATGCTTGCTAAGAACTGTCACAGGAGCTGGAGGGAGAGCACACCTGTTATCCGCCTAGGAAAAAAGACTAATGTCACAAGCAGTTGGAATGGCCCCGAAGGAAATAATTTAGATTGGAGAACCCAGGACTGAAACCTGGACCAGGAAAGCTACAACGACCACAGGAAATAGTGGTGAGAAATGCCAGAGCTAGCCATTATCCAACAGCATGGCTCTAGACGGGAAAGGACACTTAGGTTGGTGGAGTTCAGGGAACTGAGTGAAGGTGACTCCTCCCACGTGGGGTGCCACTGGATCCAACAAGAGCAGCTTTGCTGGCCAGGCCTAAGTCTGAGGGAAATTTCAAGACTGCGAGCCTGGTGAAGGAAAGCAAGGCAGTCAGCAACACGGAGATTCTGACAAGGGAGAAAAAGCAGACAGCAGGAGGAGAATCTGCAGGACTTCAGACCAGGCTTTCAAGAAGCAGGAAAGTAGATAGCCAGAGATGGAGATAAAGGTGAGAGAGGGTTCAGCCACAGGCTCAGTAGCTAAGTATCCCGTGTGTCCTGCTGTCAGCCAGGCAATCCTAGTGTTGGACTGGACTAGAGTTTGGTCAGGACCAAACCCCGAAGCCCTACTTAGGTCATCAGACCATGTGTAAAAAGCAGCAAGGTGACCACTAGGTCACTCTTCTCTGTGGATCCTGAGATGCAAGGACTTCTCTAGGGAAGGTTTCAGTATAAAGCAAGTGTGTGTGTGCACATGTGCGGACGCATACCAAAGGAACCAAGAATATTCCCATGCTGATGCTAGAGTGACCCTCAGCCTCTGTGGTACCACAGCCTCAACTTGAAGCAAAGGGGCCTTGAAGCCTGCTCCAGCTCTCTCATTCCCTGCACTACAGCTCCTAGCTTGGAGGCTGGACAAACAAGTATCAGTAGGAGTCAACCAGGGAAGAACTGATGATGAACCGCACAAGGTCTAAATGCAAGACTGCCTTAAAGTAAACACATGCAACTCTACAGGCTGTTCAGGAGACTGAGGGGATGGAATCCTAACCTCATATGTGGAGCTCAATGCTTTTAGTCTCCCATGGGACAATAGCAAAGAGTGTGAAGAGCTCACTCGGAGTGGCTGGAGAGATGGTCCAATGGTTTAGAGCATGCGCTCTTGCAGAAACCCAGGTTCTATTCTCAGCACCCACATAGCAGCTCACAACTGACTCCAATTCCAGTCCCAGGGAATCTAATGTTCTTTTTGGACTGTAGATTGCATGCATGTGTGTATACACACACAAAGAGGCAAAACACCTATACACATTTTAAAAATCAAAACAAAACAAAAACTCACCTAGGAGTATTTATTTACAAATGTAGCTTGACTCTGGGCTCTTAACAGCCCAACACAGAAAGCCCTTGGGAAGCCTTGGGGTTCCCGCAGTCCTGAGGATTGCCAGCCACTGGAACAGAAGAGCCTACTGTGTGCACGGTGAGCGAGCGCATGCTCATGAAAGGACTCCTTACACCTCCAATCAAGTTCAAGGCAGCAACTGAGCACAAAAGTGGGAGTCCCAGACTCCCTGAGGCCATGTGGCACAGCTGATAACTATCTGTGAACAAACACAGAGCAAGTGGTTGACAAATCCAACTTGAACACTTTTGTCTCAGTGCTGAGAACTGTACTCAGGGTCTTGTCTACACTAGGCAAGTGTTACACTCTATATACACCATTTTCCAGTATTTCTCTTCTTCTTGTCTAGAATGCCTACAGATGTCAAGCACCTCTTCAACAAATTTAAGATGGCTGATTAATTTGATTTCTGAAAAGTCTTCACTCACAAACAAGACAGACTGTCTTTGGATGATGATGTGATAGATGGTGAGAGGCTTTTTTGTTGTTTTTTTGAGACAGGGTTTCTCTGTGTAGCCCTGGCTGTTCTAGAACTCACTCTGTAGACCAGGCTGACCTTGAACTCACAGAGATCCCCCTGCCTCTGCCTCCTGAGTGCTAGGATTAAAAGCATGCGCCACCAATAGGTGCTGAAGAGAATTCTAAAAGGTAAGTTCACAATGTTCTGAACGCCAAAAGCTTCACTGGAAACAGCTGCTTCAAACATTCTAACAGCCACCAGTCTACAAGCAGACATGACAGAACCTGCCCTGCTAGCCTTATCCCTCTGGCTCATCATTAACCCACCAGGTAGGCACACTGCATGCCCTTCTTACCCCTTTTCATCTTTTCCTTTCGTCCTTGAACTGGGGACTGAACCTAGGGCCTCACCCACCCTAATCAAATGCCACTGAGCCACACACCCTTAGCACATTTTTATTCTTCATTCAAGAACCCTCCTTATGGGCTGGAGAGATGGCTCAGAGGTTAAGAGCACTGGCTGCTCTTCCAGAGGTCCTGAGTTCAATTCCCAGCAACCACATGGTGGCACATAACCATCTATCTATAATGAGATCTGGTGCCCTCTGCTGGTGTGCAGGCACACATACTTCAATACAGAGCATTGTATATATAATAAACAAATAAATCTTTAAAAAAAAGAACCCTCCCTGCGTACTTAGTGGACTGTATCGCCTTACATCAAAGTCCAAGCAGCACACTGTTCCCCTGTGCTCCGTGTGCCCATTCACAAGAAGAGCCATCAGTCGTGGCCAGCTGTCTACAAGACACACTGTAAGCTCGTGACTCCAGAAACACCTACCCATGGGGGAGGACAGACAGCAACCTGTCAGAGCACACTGTTCCCCTGTGCTCCGTGTGCCCATTCACAAGAAGAGTCATCAGTCATGGCCAGCTGTCTACAAGACACACTGTAAGCACGTGACTCCAGAAACACCTACCCATGGGGCAGGACAGACAGCAACCTGTCAGAGAGGAAACCAAAGTTGTCTGTAGCAGAGACACTGGGAGCCGAACCCTGGCAATAAAATGTGATACCCCATCCACCTCCCTTTCTAAGTAAACAGCTATTTTGAAAAACCATTTGATACTGCAGTGCTAACTAGAGGTTTGTAGTTAACAGAACCAAACAATTAATAAACAGTATTTCAAGTTCTCACTCAGCTTATGAAGAACCAGAGACTGTGGATAAACCAGAGAATTTGGTTAGTGGCCACAGCCCAGGCGTCTTCTACTTTCCAAGTGGGCAGATCAATTCATACCAGCTCTCCACTCAGCTTCATGGCTAATGACTTCATCACTAGGAATATTTATAAGAAATTATTTCTTTGTAACCATGTATATGTCTGGGTCTGAGTAGTTTTGAACAACCCAATATGGGTGCTGGGAACTGAACTCAGGCCCCCTGCAAGAGCAGTAAGTTGCTTTTAACCATTGAGCCCTCTCTACAACCCTATCATTATTCTTTTTCTTTTTCCTTTTTTTTTTTTTTCAGGTTTTTCGAGACAGGGTTTCTCTGTGTATCCTTAAATGTCCTGGACTCCCTTTGTAGACCAGGCTGGCTTTGAACTCACAGAGATCCTCCTGCCTCTGCCTCCCGAGTGCTGGGATTAAAGGCATGCACCACCATGCCCGGCTTGCCATTAAAGTATTTATCTATCGGCCGGGCGGTAGTGGCGCACGCCTTTAATCCCAGCACTTGGGAGGCAGAGGCAGGCGGATCTTTGTGAGTTCGAGGCCCACCTGGTCTACAAAGCGAGTCCAGGACAGCCAGAGATATTCAGAGAAACCCTGTCTTGAAAAAACCAAAAAAAAAAAAAAGTATCTATCTATCTATCTATCTATCTATCTATCTATCTATCTATCTATCTATCTATCTATCTATCTTTCTTTCTATCTATCTATCTATCTATCTATCTATCTATCTATCTATCTATCTATCTATTTATTTTTTGGTTTTTCAAGACAGGGTTTCTCTGTGTAACAGCTCTGGCTGTCCTGGTCTCACTTTTGTAGACCAGGCTGGCCTCGAACTCACAGAGATCCGCCTGCCTCTGCCTCCCAAGTGCTGGAATTAAAAGCGTGCGCCACCACCGCCCGGCTAAAGTATTTATGAACTATGCCAGTCACCTGGCAAAATGGCAAAGTGAAAATGGGCCTGCATTTTCTTATGAGGATGTGTGGAGGCCAGAGGACATTTTCATTGGGTTCTGGAGATCAACCACAAGTCCTTATGCTTGAAAGGCCATACGTCAACTGAACAGTGTTCCCAGTCCTTGTTGCCTTTTTTCTTGAGACAGGGTCTCACTATGTAGTTCTGGCTGCCCTAGAACTCACTAAGTAGAGCAGGCTGACCTCAAACTCAAAGACCCACCTGTCTTTGCAGTCTTATGTTTCTACCGTGAGCTAGAGACTGAGTTCACAATACTCAGGGCTCACCATCTAGCAGAGGGAGGGAGATATGCTAACAGGACAAACTGTCACAGACACCCACAGAAGTCTCTATACAGGAAAGCAAAGGAACAAAACAGGCACAAACTACTTTGTCTTGAAGACTACAAAGCTATCTACACCTCAGGGTTCTCAGGAACACTGGATTTTCTTTGCGATGTCTTACTGTGCGTGTGTCTAAAGAAAATCCAAACTGAACTGAAACTACATCAGAAGTCTTATAACAATCCCAGACCTGTCCCCAACTGCCTGTATAATACAAGCAGATACTCCATCTCTAACATGAATATGGATATTTCAGAAAAAAAGAAAAAGAACCAATCAAATAATCCAAAGAAACTGTTTTTCTTTTTAAAACAGGGACTTACTATGTAGCCAGGATAGCCTTTCTCATGATCCTTCTATGTCAGTCTCCCCAATGCTGGGATTACAGGCACACACCACACACACTGCCATATCTTTTAAAGAACATGACTGCTTACTAGGGAAACATATAAAGTATATTAATGAAGACTAAATGGGGTATTGTGGTTTACTAAATTATAAACATTAACTTCCAGCTCAAGAAATTCTACACACACACACACACACACGTACAAGCATACAGAGATGCATTTCTCCCATGGCTATCAGCTAAGTGGCAAGTGTGTTCAATGTGTGCATGATACAAGCTCATCTGTATATTCAGTACCAAGACTATCTCAACTTTCTAGCTGCTGGATTCTGGAAAATGAGTATTTGTAAGCTGCCCAAATGGTTGGTTTTATAAAATTTCTGAAATGTTATATGGAGTCAAAGGAAAGAACACTATGGTTTTTAAAAGCAACATCTCTGAAGACATATTTAACAGATAGCCTTCAAGTCACTTAATTCAATGGCTCTTTTTTTCCATGTAGAAAGTGAGAGCAACACACTTGTCCCAGGGAGCTACTGTAAGGGTTTATAAACAGAAGGGCCCAACAGAGCACAGCTCACAACTTGTGCACCCAGCTTCAGTTTGAGTTCCCACACATTTCTAAGATCTGGAAGAGACTCCCTGAACTTCAGGTATTACCACAAGCCTAGGTTTGGTGTAAATGAAAAAGGGACAGAACCATGCAGACATCAGTAAAACTAATGCCCTGGAGCAACTATTATCTGCATGTGATTGCTGAGTCCTGTTCACCTTCTTAGGAAGTACTCTGCAGAGGTGATTTTTTTTTTCTGGACAAATTAGCTCAACCATGAAACCAAACATCACATACATACACTGCTAGCAAGAAATGTGACCATTAGGTTGCTCTTCATCAAGCTGAGTAAGGAAAGATTTATTTAAGATACAGACCAAGTTTACTAACATCTATGGTAGTAAATGCCTTCCAACACTGTGTAAGTACTTCAACTGTACCTAGAAATAGTCTGTTTGGTTTTTCAGAGACAAGGTTTCTCTGTGTATCCTGGCTGTCCTGGACTAGCTTTGTAAACCAGGCTACCCTTGAACTTACAGAGATCTGCCTGCCTCTGCCTCCCAAGCGCTGGGATTAAAGATGTGTGCCACCATACCTGGCCAGAAATAGTCTTAATTTAAGCTAACATACAATTTTGGAACTCAAAAGAAAAATCAAAGATCTATTCTATCAAAATCTTTCTGAGAGCACATACTTTGTTCTGAGTTAAACTGAAACTATTTTATGCATACTGAAGGAATTCAAGACCATCCTGAGCACAGCTGTAGGATCCCATCTAAAAACACACAAAATTCATGACTCAAACCCACTACCATGCACATTTCCTTTACACCAAGAGTAGGAACACCTTTCCACTACAGGAGATGAACGCCCACACTCCTGCATGTAACATCATCTACCTCCAAAGTATCAGCACGACAGTTTCAATGTTCTATCCCTCACCTCTCCCCAACAACTCTAGGCTGATAAACTAGTCACATTCTAAGGACACCAGCCCTTCACTGCCTAAAAAGTTGTATTTTCTCGTGTCATCATTACTTCTCATTTCTACCTGACGCTTTCCCTTCAGCCTTTTACACTGAGATTCACTTCTCCTTTCCAAACTCCTCAGACAAAGGTTTAGTGGACAATTATCAATACCAAAGCCCCTTACTACAGCACATGATTCAAATGATGAGGTTATACAACCAGCGTGAGATCCATGCTTTATGACACATTGTTCTCAAATGTCTGGGTGACAGGGTTTGATATACAAGATCCTTAAATTCATTTAACAGACTTTAAAACCAGCTTGTCCAAAAGATAAATTCTAAAACCAAGGCTGATGATGCAAATGACTATATTGAAACAAAGAAAAGCTTCATCCAAGTATTTACATTTTTAAAAGACATTTAAAAGTAGACTACTTATTAAGTGTGCTTGAACAAACCATGTGTGGAATTGAATTCCATTCATTATGGAGTTAGTTTCTGCTAAATACTTACTGATGCTGTAATAGACACACCTGGCACCTGAAGACTCAAGTTTTCAACTGTTCCCAGTCTACACTAAAAAGTAATATATTCTACACTCCCGAGGCTCTAATCTGGGCCTCAGAAACGAAAGAGCTGGAATATAAGGCAATTACTCAGGGGTGAGCACATGGTAGCTGTAAGTGTGCTTTCTGCAACTGCCCATGTTTTATCAGGTGTTTAGTCAAACTCTATGGGCCATTTAAAGGTTTTAATTACGTATACCTTACTATGGCATGTTACAGTAGCTTACCAAACTTAGATATTCACAGACAGTTCTGGAAAATGTTTCTTGAGAATGAGAAGCCTCCTATACTACATCAAATCAAAAACCAGTTCCACAGGCCTCAAAGAACCTTTCAAAATAAACTGATTATACAGCTCAATTAAAAACCCACACACATTATATTACAGGCATAAAAAGTTTACAGTCCAGCAATGCAAATACATGCAATTTGACATTTCAGCCCCTTTGCAAAGTAATTAACAATTACAGAAGACCTTTAACATTATTGGCTTTGGCTCACATGTTAAATAGCTTCAGTTTTGTTTCTTTGTGTATTTTGTTTTGTTGTTTTCCTTTAGGTGTGTGTGGAAGGGATTGGACCACAAGAAAACAAGAATGAAAAGAGAGGCCAGAAATAAAAGAGCTACTAAAATTACCACTTCTTTATAATACACACAGGGAGAATATGGCTTAAAGACACAGGGAAGCTTCTTACCCATTCACACAAAATTTATTTCTGTTAAGTCTGACAATAATGCCAAACTTAATTCACAAGTTCAGGCAAAAGTAACTAACGGGATGTTTATCAAATCCAACTTAATTTTGGTCTTGAAATCTTAAGTGCTTGAAATTTGGAAATTTTTTCACATTAAAAAATACAAAAAGTAGGTCAGCAATCAAAATTCCCAAAAGACCAGGTTAAAAGATAAACCTTGCAACTACTTTAAAACTTTCCCAATTAATATTTTTGTAGATTAGGATTAGTTAAAATGTATCCTTTCCTCTAAAACGTGATTCCTTTGGTCTATAGACCATGACAATTTTTCTTAAGATTATTTCTACTGAGAACAAAATTCTCTTCTTAAAGCCAACAACAACAAACAAGCAAAGAAAGGAGGTCCCTCCAAAGCTCTCGGGGTCACACAGCACATGGACAAAACAACCACCCAGTTTGCACAAACATACTATTTTTTGTTTAAAAAAAAAAAAAAAACAGGCATAGAAGGCATAGAATTAGGATTTATATACTAACATCAGAAGAATTGTCAGGTTTCACAATTTTGTTGCTAGAGATTCCAAAATTCCTCAAGAGCACTGGTAAGTTCTGGCGTGGCCCAGTAAACAGATGCGGATACCCACATGCCTCTGCTGCCCACACAGCAGCCACTCCTGCCCTTACAATACAGGCCGTAACAGATGGCAAGCAAAGGGTCGCTTTGTGCAATCGGTTTGGATATTTGATCGATTCCAAGATATAAGTTATTTCCTCAAAACAATTCCAGGCAGAACACCTAAAACCACAGTGCAGACAAGTATTAATTGAGCTTGGGGGCGAAATTCAGAAAACATTACCAGGGAAGCGAAGCGGCAACAGCGCTTTGCTGAGTGTTCTAAAGGCGTGCTCAGGCCGTCAACAATGATGCTGGGAAGACAACTGCTCACAGTTTAATGGTTAAAACCCCGAATTTGTGACTTTAGAAAATTGATGCAGCGCATTTTCAGCAACAGCATGGCCACAGACTCTGATTGCTCAGTCCACGCATAGGCAGTGGCTGCCTTCTGTGTGACAGGGCTTCTCTGCACTAATGCCCATGAGGCCGAAAAACATGAGGGCAGGGGAAGCAGAGACTGAACTGCTGCACAAAGGTCATTTACTCATCAGATCCCACCGATCTCTTCTGTGCCCGCTTCCTGGGCAGCCTTCTTGGAGAAGCTTTATCTGAAAGAAAAGAGCAAGTCAGAATCTAAACATCTCAAGAGAGTTTTGCCTTCTCAAGCCACAGTAAACTCAACAGGCGCACACACAGTAACAACCTAGCTCTTGGTTTTTAAAATAGCCTTTAAAACATCCTTCAAGGGTAATACCAATTAAAATAAAGTTTTCTTATCTAAGGCCCAGCATGGTGGCACACACCTTGAATCCCAGCACTCGGAGGCAGATGCGGCTCAGCTAACTCTCACAGTGATGACCTACTGAGGTTGGGCAGCACACACACAGAGCAGCCTGTAGGACTCTAGAGTCATTTGGTTTTGAGAAAAACAATTTCAATTACCTTAACAGCAGAAAAAGCACTGTGTTTAAACAGAAAGTAATCGTAGATGTGTATCATGATTTTTTTCAGTTATCACCGACAAAAATTTACCATTACTCCCCATCAAGGGGTGGATAGAGCAAAACAAGCAAAATCTAAGGAAGAAAGTTATGTCCAAACAACTTTGTCAAAATAGTTTATCTTTCCAGAGTAAACTTTAAACTGAATGTGGAGGAAAAGAATCATGTAAGTGAAAATAATCCTCACATCATACTTCATAAGACAGAAAGTGCCCAAACCACCATTTAAAACATGCTAAACAAAAGCAAGCATTTCCCTGTAGCAAACTGCAGCAGTTCAAGTCTCTCCATTTTCAGTGAAGTCAAGAGGCCACATGTTAGCCAACACTCAGCTCTAGCTGTCCTGGTCTCCTTCCCTGCCACAGACAGCGTGAGTCTACTTTCTCCCTCACCTGCCCATCATGGAAATCAACTTCAGCTCACTTCTGTTTGGTTTTGAAGAGAGAATCTCAGTATAGAGCCCAGGAGGGTCCTGAAGTGTGATCCTCCTGACTCAACCTCTTTAATCCTGAAACTAAGGCATTTACCACCATACCTGAAGTGTGATCCTCCTGACTCAACCTCTTTAGTCCTGAAACTAAGGCATTTACCACCATACCTGGCTTTAATTCTTTTTTAAATTAGTAATACAAAAGAGTGTGATATGTGTGCTCATAAAGGGTTATGTGTGTATTTAAGACAATGTTGGGTGTTGTTCCTCAGGAGACATCCACCTTGATTTCAGAGACTCTCACTGGCCTTGGAGTTCATCAGAAGTTGGGCTGGCCAGCAAACCTCAGAGAGCTACCTGCTTCTGTCCCCCAAGCACTGAGGCTACAAGGGTGTCCCACTGCCCATGGCTTTTTAAACATGGGTTCTAGGATCATAGTAAAGGTCTTCATGCTTGTTCAACACACAGTTCACCAACTGAACTATCCTCCCAACCCATTTAATGGGATATCATAACAAATTTTCTTTGTATTTACAGTTTGTGGTTTTGTATACATTTAAAACATTATTAACCAAAGACCCTAGTTCTTTTCTATTAAGAAAAAAGCAGCTGACCTGTAAGTTTATAGGTTAGAAAAAATACTTGGGGAAGTACACCCACTCTACCTTCAAATGTAAAACAACCATCAAGAAACCTGATTGGTTGAAGCTTAAAGTACCTCAAAGTGACCTACACTGTAAGGGAGCATGCTCTGAAAGCATGAGCCTGAGGCACAACATCATGTGAGGCCATGGACATTGTGATCACCGTGTAGACACAACATTTACAGAGGAATAAGGATGTGCAGAAAATCATTTTAATATGTAAATACAAATTATTTATAGAAAATGGGATTAGTGAAGTCAAGGACAGAATTTTGTATTTTTGTACAATTTAATTTTACAATGACGCTAACTTGAATGCTTTTTTCCCCCTCCAATTTTTCTCTCTCCCTCTTTTTTCTTTTTAATGTGTATGGTTGTTTTGCCTGTATGATGTCTGTGCACCACATGTATACAGTGCCCGTACAGGCCAGAAGGGTTTGGATCCTCCAGAACTGGAGTTCCAAACGGCTGTGAGCTGCCATGTGGGTACTGGGAATTGAACATGGTTCTCTGGAAGAGCTGCCTGCTCTCTCTCTTTTGGTTTTCACCACAGGGTTTGTCTGTGTAACAAGCCCTGACTGTCCTGTTCTGGCTTGGTAGACTAGGCTGGTCTTGAACTCACAGAGATCCGCCTGCCTCTGCCTCCCGAGTGCTGGGATTAAAGGCGTGCGCCATTACTCATGGCTGCAGCCCACTCTCTTAACCACTGAGCCACCTTCCCAGATCCACAAGTACTTTAAAAGTCACTCACCAAAGGGGGAATTTCTTTCTATATTCCTTCATAAAAATTAGTATCTTAATATTATTTTAGATTCACTCTTTCAAAAGTAGTTTGTAGTCATTTTCTCAGAACACACAGTTCCATTAACTAAACTTGCTACATTCACACAAGAACTTCAAAACCGCAGCAGACTACCAAACAAAGTAATCATCTCACCTCGTCTGCTCTGCACTGATGCAACAGGAAGGAAAGAGACAGGAAACAGATTAGAAAGAGAAGTCAGACATTCACAAATAAGCTGCATGTTTGAAAAACTTCTAAATTAAACCATAAAGCACCACAAACAGGACAAATCATTAAGTGGTCCAGTAATCACCATCAGAGTCCACAAGTAATGAAAAAGATCAGTTAAACAGTACTGACCAAACGTTTCTGGCTGAAACTGTTTAATTTCCATTTTGATAAAACTTTCTCACCAAGCTTGTAGGCTACTTACTGATTTGATTCAAAGTTTCCTGAGGAATCCAACTCATGTCAACATCATTTTGACTTGATGTACCCATTTCTACTTTCTGTATGGGTCTCTTCCGCTAGAAGAACATAAAAAAACATTTTTAAAAGACACGTCACAGCACTGTTTATTCGAATTTTGTTGTTTTTTCTTTTCTCTCTTTTTTTTTTTTTGGCTTTTCAAGACAGAGTTTCTCTGTATATCAGCTCTGGCTGTCCTGGACTCGCTTTGTAGACCAGGCTGGCCTCAAAATCACTAAGATCCACCTGCCTCTGCCTCCCCAGTGCTAGGATTAAAGGTGTGTGCCACCACGCCTGGCTAAAATAAGTTTTCTTTTCCTAAAGATTTATATATTTTATGTATATGAGTGCTCTATCTTCATGTGCACCTGCAGCAAGAGGGCATCAGATCATACTGTGGATGGTTGGGAGCCACCATGTGGCTGCTGGGAATTGAACTCAGGGCCTCTGGAAGAGCAGCCAGTGCTCTTAACTACTGAGCCATCTTTCAGTCCCTTGTTTTTTTCAAAGCAGGGCTTTTCTGTGTAGCCCTGGCTATTCTGGAATTTGCTCTGTAGATCAGGCTGGTCTTGAACTCAAAGATCCACCTGCCTCTGCCTCTCCCAAGTGCTAGGATTAAAGGCATGTGCCACCAATGCCTGGTTGTGTATTCTAATTTTAAAAACATTGATCAACTACATAATTGAGTATCTTAGCAGAAAAATTACTTTCTTTTCTCGTTTTAAAACACCCTAACATATATTTTATCTGCTAGAAGGATGAAAACATGCTTAAGTATACATAGTCAGTCTGGGGCCAGTAAGATATCTTCTTAGTGAATAAAGATGCTTGCCACTAAGTCTCATGACTTGCATTTGATCCCAGGGATCCAAAGGGTAGGTGGAAAGAATCAACTCCAAGTTGACCTCTGACTTCTTCACATGTGCCAAAGCGCACACATGTGAGTGCAAGTGTACACATGCCATGATAGGAAAATGCTTTGAAAGAATAAATCTTCTTAGGCCAGGTGGTGGTACACGCTTTTGATCCCAGCACTCAGGAGGCAGAGGCAGACGGATCTCTGTGAGTTTGAGGCCAGCTTGGTTTACCAAGAGATTCCAGGACAGCCAGGGCTTGTTATACAGAGAAACCCTGCCCCAAAAACGAAACCAACCAAAATACAACAAAACAAAAACTCAAAAACAACTTGACTATTTTTAGCCTGTAAAGATCCTTACCCTTTCTGTTTGGGAATCAAATCAAAGAATAGATTTCCAGTCATTGAAATTCAGGATAATTACTGTAATGTTGCAACCAGGAAATCTTGTATTTTTAGCTAAATACAATTAAAGAGAATGTACAGACACAACAAAACATATAAAACCTCATGTAAGCCAACACTACTAAATTCATTTAAGAGTGTGAACATTTCGCCGGGCGGTGGTGGCGCACGCCTTTAATCCCAGCACTTGGGAGGCAGAGGCAGGCGGATCTTTGTGAGTTCGAGGCCAGCCTGGTCTACAAAGTGAGTCCAGGACAGCCAAGGATACACAGAGAAACCCTGTCTCGAAAAACCAAAAAAAAAAAAAAGAGTGTGAACATTTCAAAGCATAGTGGTATGTACATATAATTCCAATACACTGGAGGGAGAGGGAGAAGGATCAGGAGTTCAAAGCCAGGCTAGGCTACGTAAGACCTTGTCTCAAAAACAAATAACCACGAGATTGGGGGGGGTGGGGATTTTCTCTGTAGCCTATTTGCTGCAATACTGGAAACAAAAACCATTTAATTCCATTATCTTTAGCCTTGCTCTGAAATTTAAAAACCAAAATCTGCACAGGCAGAAAGGTGAGCATGGTGGTGTACACCTTTAATTCCAGCACTCAGGAGGCAGAGGTAGGTTATCTCTGTGAGTTGAGGCCAACCAGATCTACATAGTAAGACTATCTCAAGATTCTCTGGGGAAGGTTGGCAGAAGTTTGTAATCCCAGCACCTGAGAGGACACAGGAGGATCATGCAAGGCCAGCCAGAATT
Organism: Lophiomys imhausi; assembly: GCA_907164525.1. NCBI lineage: Eukaryota > Metazoa > Chordata > Mammalia > Rodentia > Muridae > Lophiomys > Lophiomys imhausi. The sequence goes on from CAJQZJ010033130.1 coordinate 4,777,181, forward strand.
ACACAGCAAAACCCTGTCTCAAAAACCAAGGGCTATGGTTATAGCTCGGTCTAGAACTGCTTGCCTAGCAGGTATAAACTCTGATAGCTAATTAAACAGTTTTACATAGTTCATAAATTCTGAATACACAAAAAGTACCACTCTCACTAAGAATTCTAACCAAAATAAATTGGTTGATTACAGATAATACAACCCATCCATAAGAAAAATGTATTAAGTGAAACAACAAAATCTTTCTGAACTCAAGGAACATTACGTTAAGACAGTAAAGATCATTTTAGAGAGGGTAAACAGTATACTAGCTGGATGTATACACACATCTCAACAAATTCAAGTCTTGTCTCAGGGTATTGTTTTAAAAAGATACAAAGTCCAAAGTTCACAAAGATATGGTAGAAATGAAAACCCTGAAGAACTCTAGTGTAGTTAGTACTGTAACTTTTGAATGTGGTTTTCAGAGTTGTTCATTCATAATTACCTTTCTAGATTCTAGGAGTTGATGAAGGCCAACAACAACTAGAAGCCCAAGACCAGCAAGGAACATATACATAAAAATTCTGGCACAGAAAAAGAAAATACAGCTGATGTTAATTCCTAAGTACAATATGTAATTAAAAACAAGACCTTAACACATGATACAACAGCTTTCCAAATAATTTGTAGGAAAAAGAAATACAGCATTTTAATTAACTCCGGGCAATGAGCTTTACAAATTTCCTTCTATTCAGTTAAGAGACTTTTACAAATAAAAAATTCTACCATTGGCCAGGCATGGTGGTGCACACGTTTAATCGCAGCACTTGGGAGGCACAGAGAGGCAGATCGCTGTGAGTATGAGGCCACCCTGGTCTACAAAGCGAGTCCAGGGCACCCAGGACTACACAGAGAAACCCTGTCTTGAACCCCCCCCCCCAAAATTCTACTCTCTAAAATGTTTTATTTTAAACTCAGTTTAAGACAATTTCTGTAGTTTTGTTCACCTCATAATTATATCATTTTTGATAACTGGACTCAAAAACCCTTTCAAGTGAGTCACATTTAAGTTCACAGATAATTCTTTACTCAGTAAAAAACATTTTTAAAGGAAAAAAAAGCCTCCTTGTAATTTATGTAATTATCTTAGAAGCATGTAAGTTACATGGGCTAAGGATCACATTAAAACATGGAGCCGAGAAGATTTTGGGAAAAGAAAAAGTCAACTACTATCTTATAAAAGCATTTTTTTCCAGTTTCAACCATCTTCCCTGACATGTATTAATAGGCCCAAGAACCACATTATACTAGACCCTGTAGTATGTCATCAAATCTGTAGGGGCCATTACATTTGGACAACGTAAAGACAGACGCTCAGCAATCTGAGCACAGAACCTTCAATTCAGTCTGTGAGCTCCAGATCTACAGGAGCGGCTTGACTTACGTTTCTCCATCTAAGCCATCCTCTCTCTCAATTACTGTGACTGTCTGATTGAAGACGGCATCCTGGAATACATTGCCCTGTTTAAGAAACAGATGTTACAATTCACATGTGAGATGTGCCAAAAGAATAAAAAAGCCTGTGTTCTTAAAACTGGTACCAATAGACTTGACTTTCCTACCATTAGTCGTAAGAGACAACAAAGACAAATGTAACTGCAGTATTCAATACCAGATACAAAAACTTATAACGTTATTTTTCCTATAAAATAAAAATGCCTACAAGCTTGCCAAGACCACCCTCTACTTTCTGCAGAGAGAGAGAGCTGGGAGGTGGTGGTTTCAGGAGCCAGCACAGCAGGGACGGTCACAGAGCTCCTCAGTGGCTCCGGCTTCTACCTAAGGACCGACCGCAGCAGCTACAGATCACTTAAGAAGAGACACGGACAAGCTTAGGCCCAGGCTCTAAACTGAAACTGCGACAGAGACCAATTCCACTTTAAGGTGACTCCCAGCACCAAAGTGTTTTTTTCCATCATCGTCTTAAAACAATTCTGGCAATTTAACGAAACTTTAGTTTCCAATGCGGGAACCGTCAGGACACACACAGCTGTTCTTCCACAAGACAGCACTTTGGAATCAAGACTGAACTCTGTTCAATCCTACTTGAAAATGATGAAATGACAGACACAATGAAATGAAATAACTTTAGCTACTTAAATACCACATTGAAGACAGAATGAAAATCTTTTCTCCTGCATTCATTTACAGGAAAGCATATCACAAGGCCAGGCCAGGCTGAAGATGAAGGCATTACCATGGGGTAAGAGAAGATGTGAACCACTCCTCGAAGGAAGCCATCCCTTGGGAAAGGAGATAGTATAAACACACCCTCATCTGATAGAGAATGTAAGGGTTGTCCTCGGGGTCTACTCCCTGTAGTAGTAGATTCCTCTCAACCATATGTGAAATTAACACACGAGCCTTGCTGCTAAGACTGTATTTAAAAGTGGGCTGTATTTACATGAGTATGCAAAAGATCAAAATAGTAACAAAACCTTTAGAAGCATTTAAATGGGCAACAGATCTACAATAAAATGGACAGAACAAATGGCGTACTATTTAACAGCATCTAAGTAAGAGGCAGCAGACTCCACACTTACTTGCCGTTGTCAAGACCCAGCTCAAGTCACTTGCCCACACGTCCAGCAGCACCGAGCAGCACACGGCTCGGTATGCATCCCTTGCACCCTTACCACGGGCTACTGCTCATCTCTCTCACCACCTTATACATGTACACAGACAGAGACAGATACGCCATTCCTTTTATATTCCTGGTACCTATTATAGTTTGAATCACAAAATAAGCACCTGACAGAAAAGTATTTGACAATGGCCACTGTTCCCTGCAGTGGGGACAAAATACAACAAACAAAACACAACTCAAAAGATCTTACATTCAAGTCTTTGTAGTTCAGATTGATGACCAGACCAAAGGGCCGTCCCCCCATGGGCTCTGCGGGAATGAAGGAATACTCAAAAGTTGCCTGTCTCTGGGGTGGCACTATAGTGTTCAGAGGGAGAGCTGTGAAATTCTGGATGTAGAACTGGTAGTCCTGAGGATAACGGAATGAGGCATCTAGCGATTCAACAATAAAATCTTCTGTCCCCTTGTTTGTGAAGCCTACCAGGAACTTCACGATGTTGTTTGCTGGAAAATCTAAGACACAAAACAGGAAGGGTAGGTGTGGGGTCAGAACACATACAGAATTCAAAATGAAACAGACATGGGCTTGGCTTGAGAATTCCCTTCACCAGAGCACTCTAGTGCTCAGTAGATATGACTATTCAGAGCTGTTGTCTAAATTCAAAATCATTTGTTCTCTGGGATTCCAATATAGAAGATAAACTGGGTATTGCAATTTCAGCCAAATCACATCGAGATTAACAGGCTAAGAAAATCGTGGCAGCAAGATTATCATGCAAGAGGATTATACAACTCAGTATGTTACTACAAAAATTAATAGGGAGGAATCACAAATGCAAATTCCCTTTTAAGTGCTGAGAATAGATAAGTGGCTTTGTACAATCTAGGTATATGAAAAACTATTGAGTACATCCCCAACAATGAATTCACTTTTCTAGGAATAAAGTTAGAATATATAGAAAACAGAACACAGCCAGGCATGGTGGTGCATGTCTTTAATCCCAGCACTCGGGAGGCAGAGGCAGGACGATCTCTGTGAGTTGGAGGACAGCCTGGTCTACAAAATGAGTGCAGGACAGCCAGGGCTACACAGAGAAACCCTGTCCTAAAAAACCAAAAAGAAAACAGAACACTTAAGACCAAGAAAATTATTGGTTTCTGATGTTAAGTCTTCCTCCATAACACTGCACGTAGGCTGAGCTCCACCTAGTACAACACAGGCTATAGAATAGACAGATCTGGGTTTGAATCCTATCTCTGCAATTAGCTGTCCACTCTGGAGACCCTAGAACAAGTTTCTCACCCTCTCTAAGCTCAAGATCAACAACAACTGTGCCCTCAGGGTTTGCTGGGACTAAATAAGCACTGCTGAGTATTAAGAACCACGCTCTCCACAAAGTCCTCAATAAATGAATGTCTCAAGAATTTGAGTAGCCCTAACCGGAAGAGTGGAAATGCTCCAAAGTCTAAACCTTTGTAGGCCAACAAGATGTAATAAGTGGAAAATCCAAGCCTCAAGTAATGAGGTACACATGATGTAAACAAACTCCATCCTCCATGTAGCTCATTATGTATATACATATATTCTAAAACTCAAAAAATAAAAAAATCCCAAACCACTTCTGGTCCCACACATTTGGGGCCAAGAAATACACAACCCAAACTTTCTTTTTTAAATTAATGCTATGCTATAACCAAGGCCTAACAGTGGATATTTAGCATTTCCCTGATATTTAAACATTCAAAAATACCACCAAATTCCAGAAAGGCCTGATAATACATGCCAGTAATCTCAGCACTTGGGAAGCTGAGGCAGAAGGATCTTGAGTTCAATGCCAACAAAATAAACTCCTTTTAAAAGTTAGTATGCGTGTGAGCTGGCGTGCCCACATGCAGAGGGAGGGTCCCTTCTGGAAGTCGGTTCTTTCCTTCACTTGCTGAGGAAAGAAAGGGCTCTCTTGTCTCTGCGATGCTACCTACTCCAGGCTAGCTGCCTCACATCTTCCATGAACCACCCTAACTGGCTTTTTCATGTAATTGCTGGCTCTTTAACAGGGGTTCCACGGCTTAAACTCCAGTCATCGAAACAAAACAAAATGATATTCTGATACTGACACAGCCTGGGAAAAGCTCACGAATGGTACCTTTGGGGCTGGTGGGATGGCTGAGTGGGTAAAGTGCAGGTATGTACATCTAAAAGTCTGAGTCTGGTCCCCAGAACCTGTAGTGAAAGGACAGGCCTCCTACAAGCTGTCCTCAAACCTCTATATGTTCCCAGTGGCACATGTGCACCCACATACACACATGATTTTTAAAAAGTACCTCTGCAAAGGTTTAATTTCTAGTAAACCAAATAGCATTTATTTTCCCCTTCAAATACCAGCATTACTACACATATCACTATTCATATATGTAAGATTGAAATTAAGACAAACAATTCTGTATTACCTTCTCCTTTTACAAAGAGGATAGTTGTGTCTGCACTCGGTGAAGCTTCTGGCTCACCAGACACATCTTCTTCTTCTTTATCTTCTGCCTAAAGGTATCAACATTGAAAATAGATTGCTGTTAAAGGGGTGAAAAGTCACTGAAGTACAGACTTCACTAGACTGGGATAATATACTGCTTTGTTGGTACTAGTGGCACAAATTTCTTTCTTATTCTTTTTTTTTTTTTTTGGTTTTTCGAGACAGGGTTTCTCTGTGTAGCCCTGGCTGTGCTGGACTCACTTTGTAGACCAGGCTGGCCTTGAACTCGCAAAGATCCGCCTGCCTCTTCCTCCCAAGTGCTGGGATTAAAGGCGTGCGCCACCACCGCCCGGCTTTCTTCTTTTTAAAGAAGAGAATATGAACAGTCCTCTAATGATTACAATTTATACAGTACAGTACAACTACAGGGCAGGGGATGAGCCTCTGCCTGGAAAACTACCTCCTGATCACAGTTCTCTCCTGCCAAGTATAATGACGTTACTCTGCTCTACTCATTACTTAAACAGAACTTGTAGAACAGCTCATGAAAACATGGACACCAAGCCACAGGGAATCTGGTAGCTCTACCTCAGGTAAAGCCTGAAATTCTGCTTCAGTTTCTCAAAGCAATCAGGAAATGTCATCGTGGCTCGCAGGACAGCCGCACTGTAAAGTGCGAAGCTTCTAGAAGAGACCTGCAAGGTGGCCTTCTTTCAGGAAGGACCGTAAGGTCCCTCTCCTGTCACTGCTCACCTCTGCAGCCGCTGTGGAAAAGCAGCCAGACAATAAATGGATGAGCTGAGCTGGATCTGGTTCAGAACCACATTTCCCCGGCCGTGCTCAGAAGTACCTTATTAGCAGTCCAGAAAGATTTCCATTCCAATTAAAATTTCCTCGTGACAATCAGTCACACACCACTGAAATGGTACGGACACACACAGACCCCTACAGAGAAAGAGATCCCCAAGGTGAAGAAGCCACAGGTGGGATATGACTTTTGGAGGTTGAAGCAGAATTGCTTAAGCATAGGAGTTTGAGGCCAGCTTGGGTAATAAAGTGAACACTTGTCTCCAAAATACAAGTAGGCAAAGATACCCGAGACAGGGAGGCCAAAAACATATTCTGTAAGAATAAAGCAGAAAAGCCTATGAGGATGGGGGAAGAGAGAGCGCAAAAATCACAACTACAATTTGATTAATGGACTTCAGAATAGAACATCAAACAGTTCAACCTACTGGAGCTATATAAAAGCAGACAATTACTCATAACTGGTAAGTGCCATACTCCATTGTGCACATATAAAATTCAAGGTGGTGCTATCCTGAGAAGTGGCGGAAAAATAACGTGGACCTCTTAAGCCAAGGGGCCAGAAAGAAGACTTGAAAGTCATCAATAAGGCTGTAGTGGTTAAAATCAATGTTCAACAACATTAGGGAGGAAGCAGAAGAACGTAGCAGAGAATCACAGCAAGTAGGCAGGAAAGATAAAGGGGGGACACAGAAAGCAACACAAAGGGATTCAAAGTGCTAACAGCAAATGCTAAAAAGGGTCTAACTATGTAACCATGAAAATGTCAAGTAGGTTGCTGGTGCCTTAGCGACTTTCATTACACATACAGAACAGATCCTGGAAGGTAATGGATATGAAGCTAAAGTAAGAGAAAACTACAGATTACTCTTTCAGGAACTACTTGATAATGGCAAAGGTAAAGAGTGAGTAGCAACTGAAGGGAGGAAGATAGTGCATCAGCATGGTGTCGCTCTGGACCAGAAGGCCCATAAGAAGGGCCAATGCTTCCAAGGTTACAAAAGCAAAGAATCCTGCACGATGCACTGGAGAGGATGGACAGTCTTAGAGTGAGCACACCTCCCTGTTGGGAGAAAATGCACAGTTGAACTCTGATAGGGTTCACTGCTGAAGGCCCTCACTGACACCAAAGCCAATGTTGATGCCAGAGGACTGACACAGAGGTTAAAGCAATCAATGTTTGGAAGAGCAGCTGCAAACACAGAAAGCAAAGTAAGATAAGTAACTCATCGACCTCATCATTTGCCTCATGTTACAAAGTCCAGTGCCTACTACCTGGTACAACAGCAAATTAGTCCATGTATCTCAGAGCCCTTCCATAAGCATAGGAGAGAGTAGGCAGCATGGGTGGCCCCTACAGGGAGACAAGTTCAGTGGCCAGGCATACAAGGACAATACAAATGTATCTGAAAGAATAACCTTCTAAGGTGTTAGTATAGGTTAATTAAAAAGAAAACAAACTTTCAAACTATACCTCAACCTCCGGCTTTAAAAAATGTACTCAAGCCAGGTGTGGTGGCGCACACCTTTAATCTCAGCACTCAGGAGGCAGAGGCAAGCAGATCTCTGTGAGTTTGAGGCTAGCATGGTCTACAAAGTTGAGTCCAGGACAATGAGGCTACACAGAGAAACCTTGTCTCGAACCCACCTCCTCCACCCCCCAAAAAAGAAAGACCTGCCCCTAGAGGCACTGCAGATGTGGCTGCTGTGTCACATGTGCATCAGTATGGGCAGAGAGGAGAGAGGCTATATCTACTACATTCAGTGTTCTTACCTATGAACATCTGAATGAATAGCAGCCTAACATTCCTGGAAAAAAAAGCCACAACGTTATTATCATGGGGTAGCCTGTGATAACTACCAGTATCAGGCAAGCACCAGATGGGCTCCCAGGACAGGAAACAAGCCAGAAACTCGAAGAACTCTGCCTGGCCCTGGATGTTGGGATTGTGGAGACCCAGTGGTGAGATCTGGCCCAGGTGGGGTCCCAAGAGCAGGAGAGCTGTCCCTGACCCTCACATGCTGCAGCATTCAGGAGAGCAGACTCTGTACCTTGCCTGGGTAGCACACTACAGCTGGTCCTGGATATGGGGGTTGTGGGTGAGCCAGCCCTGCTTCTGTCTATGTGGTGGTGTTGGCTAGGGAGAAATCCCATCCCCTCCCCTTTTGCCCTCACCACTAATGGCCAAAAGATCTGGCCCAGATGGGGGTCACAAGAGCAGGAGAGCTGTCCCTGTCCCTCACATGCTTCAGTATTCAGGAGAGCAGGCCCTGCATCTTTCCATAGAACTGGCCCTGCAAGTTGGGGTTGCAGGTCCAGAACCAGAGCTATGAGTTGGCCCACCCCAACATCTACCCCATGGATGAACTGCTGGAGTACAAGAAGAGGTCAGTTCCACAACCCAGGACTGCAGGATCTCCATGACACAGGATAGTTAGGGCATATCTGAGAGGAGTTCCAGTGAGGTTCCAGTACTGATGGAGTAGTGGAAAACAGAGGCCTCATACCAGACCAAGGAGTCATTATAATGAAGATTTGCATGCAGAATATGTGGACAAAGGGGAATACTGTGGGACACACTGAGACACACTGAAGCTTCCACAATGAGATTTTATTTTTTATGCTGGGACAGACTGCAGGGTGGAGAGTGGGTCTGAGGGGAGGTGAGAGATGAAAGGGAACAGGGTGCATGATGTGAAATTCACATAATAAAAATTTTTCAACAAAAAAAAAGAAAGAAAATGTACTCAAGTGTGTGTGTGAATCTCAAGACAACTCAGGATTTCCCCACAGACTCCCAATTCCTCCATGCCTTGACATGAGTGTAAGCTGCTCATACAGAATTTGGGGAGGAGTGAGAACCAAAGTTCTAGCTCACTACTCCAGAAGTAACTTCTGTGGCAGCTGTAGCTAAGAGTCCATCTTCCATCAACAGCCTATACATAGTGGAGGACACTTCTGCTTCTTGTTTCAACCCATCCTGACCATTATTTTCTGACAAGAAAAGCTCGAACCAACTTAACTCCTCCCTTTCTGATCTCCTTTCTCCTCAATAAGTACATTCCAGTGCCAGAAAGCTCAAGTAATTCAGAAAAAGGATACAATCCATTTCCAAATGTCCATGTATGCCCAAATTTCAAAGGCCTAAACATTATCTTTAATCCTAAATTACATTTCAATATACCCTAAATTATCTTACCCAAATATTGACTTTAGAACAATCAAATATTTACAACTCTTAAGAATGAATCTATTCAAGGCTGTTCATCTAATGAGATGGATTGAAGATGATAGAGCTTCAGAGTGTAAGGCTTGGCATAGATCACCAGTGAAGATCTCTTAAAGTTGGAGGAATCTCTTAAAGGTGGGAGAATCAGAAAAGTATACAAATTAAGGGTCTTCTACTCAGATGAAACACTATGTACTTATCAAAAATGTTAACTCAAAAAAAAAAAAAAATAAACAAAAGAGTAGACCACCAGCTTAAGTGGAAAGAACATCCATAAAAATAACAATAAACTTTAAAAAAAATTTGTGGAGGAAGATTACTATACTTCTGGGCAGGAAATAAAATTAGCAAACTAGCAGAAAGAATGTTGCAATGACCCTAATTTGAGCTTTTTTTTTCTTTTTCTATTTTTAACTTTATGTGTGTGGGTGTTTTGCCTACATGTATATCTATGGACAATATGCATGCAGTGTCCATGGAAGCCAGAACACCGCACCAGATGCCCTGGAACAAGCATTACATATGTTTGTGGGAAACTATGTGGGTGTGGTTTGGAGAGAACCCAGATCCTCTGGAAGAGCAGCCAGCATCTTAACTGCTGAGCCATCTCCCCAGCTCTGAGCCAGATGTTCTTACTGTCATTATTAGAGTACACATTCCAGAGCTAACTTCTATGAGCTCTCTAACCTTTACTGTTCAGAAGGCCTGTTTTATCACCTGCTCTTCATTCCCTGCTCCCAACACACACATCACCCACAAGCACATGAACTTTAGGAGAGCAGAGAAAATATATCATTTGTTCAATCTAGGACCCAGAACAGTGCCTTGCTATATGGCAGAGATGTCACCCTGGGAGTCAATGGTAGGTGATTGGATGAAACCAGGCAGGCAAAAAAACAGAAAAGACAGACCTAGAAAACTAAGCACCATGGGCTCCAAATGTGATTGCTCAGGGTCTGGTGTCAGCCCCACTACACTGTTACCCTCCTATATTCACACATGAATGGTCTTATTCAGTGCATCCCCCATCAAATCCTTGTGCTCATTTTCAATGACTTGCCCTTAGGCCATCTTCAACCCAGGGGAGATGGCTCAAAGGCTGAGAGCACATACTGCTTTTGCAGAGGACCAATGTCTAAAAGGTCACAACTGTTTCTAACTCCAGCCCAGGGGATGCAACGCCCCTGGCCTCCCCAGGCATTTGCACCATGTGCAAGTACCCACACAGAAACCCACACAAACATACAATTTTAAAAATAATTACCAAATTTGCCTACAAGAAGAATACATTCTCGGGCTGAGTATCTAGCTCAGAATATAGATATTCTAGATGGGACTAACCAAATCTGTGGGTTCATCTTCTTCTACTTCAGCTTCATCATCTTCATCTTCAATTACTGAGTCTTCCACTGTTTCTTCATCTTCTGTAAGATCTTGAGCCATAGCTAATGACCCTGAAAATAAAATAAAAAACGAGCAGTTAACCTTTCTTTATCAGTGTCTTTAAACATCAGATCTAGACAAGAAAATGTTCTACCTATAGTAATACAGTCTTCATGTATTACTATGGCAGTTGAACAATACCACTACATAAAAATATTTATATCATTTTACTAGTAGTCTTAACTACTGCATGTTTTTAATATTAAAATTTAATGGGAATTTTTTAATAGTAAAAGGCACAAAAAAATAAAATAAAATAAACAGGACAGACCAAATAGTTCAGTGGGTAAGGGCCCTTGCTGCCACGCCTAACCATGTGAATTTGATCCTTGGTATGCACCCTGCAATTGTCTTCTAGCCTCTCTCTGCACAGGCACTGCAAGACAGACAAACACACACAGGCAGATGTACACAGACTAAATGTAACTTAAAAAAATTAAACAGTGGTAACTTCATTAGTAGCAAAGAAAAAAATCCAATTATTTTTGCACATGACTTCAAGCACATTTTCAGATAGGTTTAAAATATCAAAAAATAAAGTATAGTCATAACGCTAAGTTGTAAGTCGTAGTTTTATAGACAAAACTTCTCAACAAGTCACACTACATCTATTTCAGGCAAAACTCTTAAAAGTCCTTCAAAGTTCTAGCAGTTCTTCCCCACCACTTCTCCAACAGTGATGATGTGGCAATTCGGTAGGGAAGGAAAATGTGGGAAGAGCCACACATGCGATACGCAAGAGAAACATTGTCATTAAGACCATGCATTTTAAAGTCGTTTCACTTTTCTGAGTTAAAACGGTTCATTCATAGTTTACAAGTCATTTTCAAAAGCGAGTTTAAAAAAAAAAAAGAAAGAAAGAAAAAGAAACCCCAAGGGGCCTTTAGCTCAGTTAGCGTCCACGACTTGCATGCCAGACATGGCTGGCATCCCTGGGTTCATCCTCACGGCTCCATTCACCCGGTGTGATGACAGAAAACTGAAACCCAGAACTGCAGAAGGTCGTGCTAGGCTACAGGAACTTCGAAGCCTGCCAGGGCTATTTGAGAGTCTGTCTCAACATCAGTCCGTGTACACACTGCACCCCCCAACCAAAATTTCTAACAGTCATAACTCAAAATCATACTAACCACTAAAGAAAAGCCAATCACTTCTGTTTGCTTGGACAAACAGCTCATGAACACGGATCTTTATTTCTTATGCCCTGGGCCACAGAAACTTAAGAGAAAGGAAGGGAATCCTGGCGACCACTCAAACTAATTCTTTTTATAAATTAGAAAGATCAAAGTTCATGAGGGGCCAGGGAGGAAAGTTTGTACGTTTTTACATTCTGCAAAGTTTTTACCCCAGGTTAATCGTTGGAATGAATAAACTTATAAAGTTCGAAGTAACTTTTCCCTAGCACATTTCCAAACAGCAAAAAACTGGCAGGAAAGCGGAGCAGGGAGGAGATATCAGAAAAGGAGGAACCCATCCCGCCGGGACTCTTCGGTAGCGGCTGACCAACAGCAGGAAAAGGGACGTTTTTGGACACCGAACCTCGCCGTCCACATAGATCGCGATAGGCGAGCGAGGGGACCGAGCGAAGGTGATCCACGGCGCCGAGGTGGAGAATCGGCTCTGGGCGAAATGAATGGAGGTGCGCCGGCGTGGGGCTAGGGCCACGTCAGCGCAGAGGCCGCGGGCGGGCGGCTCGAGTCCAGCGAGGCGAGGTGAGGCCGGCCCCGGCGTGGGTCCCGCGGACCGAGGACTACGGGCCGGCACTCGCCGAGAGCGCCGAGCCGCGGCGGGTCCTGGGGGGCTGCACCGGCCCGGTAGCCGAGTCCGGGAGCGACCCGGGGGGCGGCCGCGGTGCCCGGCCCATCCCCCACGCCCCTCACCTCCGGGACCACCGCGAAGCAGCACGGCGGCGGGGAAGGCCAGCAGGAACAGCAGCAGCAGGCGGGGGAGGAGTCTCATGGCGCTGTCGGTCAGCGTCCAGTGTGCGTCCGCTAGGACTCTCGGAGGCTCGGCGGTAATGGCGGTGACTCTTCATCCGGGCCCTGCAGAAGGGGCGGGGCACGCACGCGCGTCAGCCGTCGCCCCGCCCCACCGACGTGGCCTCTGGGCGCCCAGGGGCGGGGCCTGAGAGCCGCGGGATCACGTGTCCGGCGGTAAGGCCTCGGGGCTCCCGCGAGAGTGTCTTGCTGAGGAAGCCAGCCCCTTCCAGATGCTCAGCGCCTCCAGGGGCCGCTTTGTGGGACCGACCCTTGGTAAGTAACAGTGACATAAGGAACATAAACTTCCTCCATGTGTGGCAGTTGAAAGACAGAAAGGATGTGGGTAACGGAAAAAAGAAAAAGCCAACAGTGATGCCTCACACTGTAATCCCAGCGTTTGAGAGATTGAGGCAGGAGGGTGCACGGAGTTCGAGACCAGCCTGGGGTGTGTAGCGAGTTCTAGGCAAGTCTGGACTACAGAGTTAACACCTTGTCACAAAATAAAGCAGATAGAAAGGGAAACACACAGACTGGAAAATCTACCCCTATCCTCTCCAATAACAACGGGCGTTCTGGAGTTTTATCCTTTTAAATTTCACTCTGTGTGTGTGGTGTATAACTTCCAGTGCACAGAAGTGGCGGTCAGTCAGAGGACAACTATTTCTGGGAATTGATTCTCTTCCTTCCACGTTTATATGGGTTTTGGGCTTGAACTCTGATCATGAGGGTAGGCTTGCACCACAACCATCTCCCAGGCTCGGTTCTGTAATTTTCTTACATAAACCTAGACTTAGAAGTCACCTACCATTTCTGATGTTTCTATGCCAGAGATCTCACTTCTGACGACTTCAACTGGCCAGTGTGACTCTAAGGATGTGACTGTTGGGCTGAAGCCTCCAGACACAATCCTATATCAGGGTCTCTCTTAGTTATTTCTCTGCTGCTGTGAAGAGATACCATGACCAAGGCAACTTAGAAAAGAAAGCAGCTCATTTGTTGACTTGTTTACGATCTCAGAGGATGAGTGCATGACCATCATGGCAGAGAGAATGGGAACAGGGAGGCTTGGTACTAGTACAGTAGCTGAAAGCTGATACATTGAACCAAAAAGGACAAGACAGAGAGATAACTCCAATGGTGTGGCGTTTTTGAAACCTCAAAGCCCAGACCTAACGACACACCTCCTCCCATAAGGCCAGACCTGTTCCTTACCAAACGGTTCCACCAACTGGGATGGAGCATTCAAACGTGAGCCTATGGGCGCCATTCTCTTTCAAACCACTACAGAAGCTAAGCAACCACCAGGATTTTGGGAGCCTCTGAGCCACACAGGGAACAAACTCCCCTTGGAATTGTTGGAGATGACTGGGGTGGAAATCACATCTTACATCTAAACAATTAACCTCAGCAGATTGAAAACGGCTGAAACATGTCCTGAGAACAAGTGGGAGAAAGTGTCTATAAACTCTATGAACATTAAGGAACCAGAAGTTCACCTTCTGAAGTTAGACCTCAAAAAGGGAGACAGTCCAGGAGGTCCTTAGACACTGACAGTGTATCTGTAACTTCACCTCAGTTTCTTGTGCCAGGAGAGAGCACCAGATTAAATAAAAGGACATAGTTGAAAGGAAGGACAAGCTTGTCAAAACAGCCACAAAAACAAACAAAACCAAACCAAAATGAATGAACAAGAAAACTGGTGGTCTGAATGAGAATGGTCCCCATAGGCTCATATATTTCAATACTTCATGATCTGAGAGTGGCGCTATTGGAGAAGCATTAGGTGGTATGGCCTTGTTGGAGGAAGTATGTCACTGGAGGTGGGCTTTGGAGTTTCAAAAGCTCCATGCCAGGTCCAGTTCTGTCTTTCTCCCTGCTGCCTGTGGATCAGGTATAGTGCTCTCAGCTACTTCTCCACCATTTCATCTGTGTATGGCCATGGTGCCTGCCATGATGATAATAGATTAAGCCTCTAAAACTAAGCAAGCCCCCAATTAAATGCTTTCTTTTCTAAGAGTTGCCTTGGTCATGGTGTCTCTTCACAGTAATAGAACAGTGATTAATATGAAAACCTCTTGGGTATCAGCAACCCAGAGCAGGTTGGAACAGTTGCTCCTGACACAGTGTTTATTGGAAAGTCCCATCTACTAATTTAAGCCTTCCCTAATATTCCCTCTCATGTCTCCCTGTCCCCTCCCAACATCTGACCCATCTTTTGAAAGGTGTCTGTTTTCTAGGGAAATGGGACATCCAGGGTCATCACATTGGTACAGTTGAGACAGATCCACAGATGATTCTCTGGTTTGGTAATTTGATTCTTTATAAATTGTGGGAGCAGAAAAATCACTTCCCTTGATACTTAAGTTTGCCTCAGTACCTTTCATTAGCTCTGGGCTTGTTCCTTGTATCTTCCAGGTGACTGCATGTCCTTCAGAACGTCACTCATCTGTCACCTCCTGCACTTACTCTGACCTGCTTTAAGATTATGAGCCTTGGATTGGAGCGGTGGCTGGTCTTCTGACCACCCAAGTTTGGTTCCTAGCATAATTACAACCTTCCAGCCTCTCACTCTGAAGTCTCCCCTGATCACATCATAGCATTTACTATCTTCCTAGCTCTTGGGTCTCCTGTCTGTTAATTCGCCATGACACAGTTGAAGAATAGCCTTGACACCAGAAAACTTCATTTTGTTTTGAGACAGGTCCAATTTGTGTAGTCCAGGTTGGCCTTGACCCTTGGACTGGACCCTCTTGCCTCAGCCTCCCAGGTGCTAGTTCTACAGATGTGTGCCCTCATCCCCAACTGGTTCATACTCATTGAATCCATGAGATACGGTTTTGTTATAGTTACATCTTCCCTCCTTAAAACTGTAATCCACTTTTCATGTAGGTCTAATAAAATATCAATCAAAACAGTTGTGTTTGTTGTGTATGAACAGATGCTTAAGTGTTCTTTCATGTAGCAAAAAAATTCTGCTGTATACCTCTCAGGGAAAAACAAATCCATAGGAAAGGGGAACAGAAAAGAAGGCTGTCTTGGCCAACTTCTTAATTAGCAGGAGAGCCTGCATTCCTTGCCCAGCCCACACTTCAGAAAGAACATGGGCAATCCAGCCACCAGATTGATCACCACAAAACCCACCACTTAACCCGCCTCTGCCCCCTCAGGCTTTGCCCTCCTCTCTCTTACAGTAAAATGTTTAGAGGCCGATCAAAAGCCAATCATTGTTTGTGGTTTGGATCCCATCACCTGTGTAAGATGTGCTTCTAGAACACTCCTCTCTGGGCCACAGTGAATGCTGCTCAGTGCATCATTCCGTCAGCACGCTACCCTCTAATGCCACCTCTCAAAAAACTACAGTCTCATATCCCTAACAGTGAAAGGTCACCCTCATTTTGCAATTTTCTTCTCAGTCTACTCCAACTATGCTTGGATTGTCCATGTGCCATTAAAACCTGATAAGTCTAATGACACTCCTATAAAGCTTCCCTCCCCACCCCAGCACTAATTTTTCTAGGCTCTAGACTCCCACTTCTTCTCTGGAGGACTGCTGAGCCTCTGAGAATGTACACTACATAGGAGTGTCAGCCCCACCTGCTTTGGTTCTCTATGAAGGCTTGCAGGACACTCGCTTGCAGAATGGGAAGGAAGGCCCTGGCGAGAGGCTGTGTGAAGAAAGTAGCCAGGTGCAGTTTGGCAGCTAGGGCCAAGTGCAAGAAATCCTGGACAGAACTGGGCCAAGCAAAAGGGCTTATGTTCATCTCCTTCTTCCTCCGTCTCAGACCCAGTCTAGAAATGGTTCCTTCCAGGTCAGGTGGTGTCGCGTCCCCCTCGACCAGCAAGGATGACGCAACTCGCAAAAGCTCTTCTCAAGCAGTTTATTCAGGTCCCTTGAAAACAGTCTTCCGAAAATGCCCGGGCAGACCCAACCCACAGGCTAAATACTATATGAACAGCCAATCAAGTAAAGCCACGTGGTGCTATCTTAGAGGCCCACGTATGCGGAAGCAAGCCAGATCAGCGGTCTTAGCCAAATATGGACATGTTTACCACTGAGGGCGCTCACCATCGGGCTGATGGAAGGTGGAAACCGGCGCCATCTTTAGGGCGCGGCACGTCGCAGCTCTCTACAGTTCCTCCTTTTTTATTTTTTCTAAAGTTGGTAGAAGTCCCTGGAAAGGCTTCATAATCCCCATATCTGGGGATCTCACGGGCTGAGCCTGTAGGAGGGCGATGCTCAAACTCTTACCCGTCTCTGGGTCAGCCTCCCCACTCGGGGCTGCCCTGTCTTAGGTGGCCGACACTTACCCGTCAACTCCGTCATTGACTTGCCAGACCCTAATACCCGTGGAACAAATACCTCAGTGGGCAAGGACTATGCTCAGTGAAGATTTAAGGCTTCATGGCAGCGAGCCATACCTGAGGGGACTGGCCCTCCTCAATGGCGACAAGGGCCTGTATAATCATGGCTGCATTACGCTTCTGTGTGGCTGTCATCTTGTAGATGCACCATAGGCAAACCAGAGAGGCTAGTATCATCAGTATCGCCAAAGAGCCTACGCCCGCCCACTCCTTAAGATGATCCATAGCCGTCTGTATCCAGGAAGTCAAACCAGTAGCCAGGCTCAGATCCACCCGAGTGGAGTTGATGTGGACGATTGTCGCTCTCAGCTCTCTCATCAAATTTTCAAATTCAGCCGACCAATCCTGTAAGAGGAACTCTGACAATTGTCTAGACAAATTAGCAGCCTTTGTAAAATTTCGATACTGCACCGAAGTAACACACAAACCTTGCATTTTCCACTCATACCCCAATTGTGCTAGTTGCCAAAGAGAATCAATCTGTTCTTGTATTAAATCTATGCGTTGATTAACTATCATAAGGCCTCCTTTGAGATGAGAATTCATAGAGGTCTGGGTATCCAATGCCTGTGCTACAGTGGCTGAGATGTTATTCAGGGCATTGGCAGTCTGTATAGAACTAGACAAGGCAATAGCTGAGGCAGTAGCCCCCACAGCAGCAATAGTGATGGCAGTAACAATAGCTGCAGTGATGCCAAAATCTCTTTTAAACCTGAATAGCATCATGGTATTAGGGGCCTCTACAGGAACTGGTACATATCGAGGCATTCTAGTCACCACAGCCACAGGAAAGGCTGTGGCATTCCAGCACAGGGCATAAAAACATATGCCCGGAGTGCATACTAACTTTTCTTTACCCAAGGATGCACTCCCATTACTTACAATCCACAGAAAAGGAGGCCAGAGACACACTGGTGAGGCTGAAAAGGTATTATTGCGGTAAGAATGAAACGAAGAATTCCAAGTACCAGAGCCACTACCACTAGAAAGATTCAATTTGGTAGCAGACCCTAGGGAAAAATTACCTCTTTGATAAATTCCTCCCCCAAGCATAATGACAGGTCCCAAGTCCATGCACCTTCCATTTACCCCACACAAAAGCCACAAATTAAAAGGATTGGTGGCAGTCTGCTGAGGATCCCTAGTAGATATATCAAGCATTCCTGTACAAGACTTATTCACTATATTACTAATCATGGGGCTAAAGGAAAAATAATCTTGTTGAACCCAAACTGCTCTGCGCTCCTGACATCCAGTCCAGGGAAAAGGTCCTTCCTCTCCTGTGGATCCTCTACAAAAAGGTGCCCAGCGTGGCTGTCTGGGGGGGTCCCGGTCAGAGACTCGTGTGGGCCACCATCCTTCAAGGTGAGAACCGTTGCCCAAAAACAAACCACTACCCCTACCCCCAAATCTCAGTTGTGGTAAAAAATCTGCTGACTGCTGAGACAATTTAATGCATTCTGTATCATCTGACCTATTGAAGCTCATAAAAAAGCACAGACTACCCTTCAAGATGACATTTCTATTACCCTCTATAGGGTTTTTCTGATCATCAAAGGGAAGGGAAGGTAAGCCTAAGCTTCTATTACTGCTAAATAAGCGTGGAAACACAGTTGCATCATGTCTGACCAGCATCGGCTTTGGGAATATCGACAGGATCCCCCATCTCGGCTCGGTCATTCCTGACATACTCACTGCTACTATCACCAGGATCCTTAGGAAGGTCTTCATGACGAATCTTCCTCACAAGGCGTTCAGGCACCCACACTGGATCTTGTTGATCCTGAGGAAAAACACAAACAGACCCTCTCGCCCATGTTAGCACGGGGTCAGGCCCTCGCCAAGAGCCTGTCAAAATATCCTTCCACTTCACCATGCTTTTAGGTGGACCATGGGAATCCTGATGTCTGTCCGCTGCTGAGCGGCCTTAAGCATCCAAATTTAAAAAATTTAAAGTAAATAAGGCTAAAGACATTCTCTCCTTGGGGGTACGGCCTTGGCCTATTCCTCCTTTCTGTTTTTGCAAACATTCTTTCAGGGTGCGATGAGCATGCTCCACAATTCCTTGTCCTTGAGGATTGTATGGTAATCCGTGATTAAGCTGTACCTCCATCTGGTTGCAGAAGGAGACAAAGGATTGAGCCGTATAGGCTGGTCCATTGTCCGTTTTCAGCTGCTGTGGTTTTCCCCATGCAGCCCAGGCTTCTAAGCAATGCCCTATGACATTGCAAGCCTTTTCTCCACTCGTAGGTGTAGCATGTATGATACCTGGGCAGGTATCCACAGACACATGAATATATTTTAAGGTTCCAAACTCTGAAATGTGGGTAACATCCATTTGCCAGATTTTGAGTGGCATCAACCCTCTAGGGTTCACTCCCACACTGGGAGGATGATGATGAATCACACACTGAGGACAGTCCAAAACCACTTGTCTAGCATCTGCTCTAGACAAATGGAATTTCTGCTGTAGAGTTTTTGCATTTACATGAAATAATTGGTGAAACTGTCTGGCTTGGTCCAGGAATGAGCTCCAAAAAATGCATTCCATCCTAGTCCATTGATCAACTTTATCATTACCCTCACTTAATGGTCCAGGTAATCCTGTATGTGCTCTGATATGTTGAATATAAAAACACCTTTTTCTTTACCAGATTAAAACTTGTAACTCTTGTAATAAGGCACATACAGTACTACTATTCGTAATAGGACCTGCTAATTCTAATACTTTCACTGCGTTGACCACATAGACTGAATCTGAGACCAAATTGAATGCAAATTGACATCTTTTAAACACCTCAATTACTATTTTCAACTCTACTATTTGGGGGGAGCCCAGTTGAAATTGGCATAGCACGGGCTCTTGTCTTTCTATCAAATAGGCTCCGCAGCCTGTCTTTGAGCCATCAGTAAACACATTTGGAGACCCTTGAAGTGGTACTGCTGAAGTAACCTTAGGGAATATCACTGGGTGCTCCTTAAAAAACGATAGCAATGGATGCTTAGGATAATGGTTATCAATCACTCCTTCAAAGCTACATTGCAATATTGCCCAATCATCTACAGTGCCACACAAAATCTTAATTTGATGACTGGAATAGGGCACTATTATACTGGCAGGAGCAACTCCAAAAGACTGCAAACATTGTTGGATACCATTTAAGACTAAAGCAGCAACTGCAGTGGGATAATGTTCTATGGATTTTTTTGGAGAAATCTTCAAATAAGTCCATAATAATGGTCCGTCCTGCCATAACAATCCTGTAGGTTGACCATAGGTTGCAAACATGCACAATGCAATGGGCTGTCCTTCCTGCCATCTCTTTAGGAAGGCACTCTGCAACCTTTCTTCCACTTTACATAAAGCTTTTCTTGCTTCTACTGTTAATTGCCTAGGAGAATTAAGTGCTGAATCACCTTTCAAAATATCATATAGGGGTCGTATTTCATAATTTGGTAGCTTCAAATAGCCTCTTACCCAATTGATATCTCCTAACAACCTTTTAAAATCATTTAGAGTCTTTAAATTATCTTTTCTTATCTCAATCTTTTGAGGTATTACCTTTTCAGGTCCAACCTTTGCTCCTAAATAATTAACCACATTTTCCTTTTGAACCTTATCAGGAGCTATAAACAACCTTTTCTTTTTTAATAATTGAACTAATTCTTCATAGGCCTGATCTAACATTTGTTCACTCTTAGCTGCCAGTAAGATATCATCCATATAATGAACACATCTCAAATCTGGAAAATTCTTTCTCAAGGGAGCAATGGCTTCCCCCACATACAGTTGGCACATAGTGGGGCTGTTTGCCATGCCCTGAGGTAATACTACCCATTCAAACCGCTGATCAGGTTCCTCATGGTTATAGGATGGAATAGTAAATGCAAATCTCTCACTATCTATAGGGATGGAGAAAAAACAATCCCTTATATCTATAACTATTATGGGCCATGAGGCTGGCAAAGATGATAAAAGTGGCAAGCCGCGTTGCACTGGGCCCATGATCTGCATTTGTTGGTTTATGGCACGCAGGTCATGCAACAATCTCCATTTTCAAGATTTCGTTTTAATGACAAAGATAGGTGTATTCCAGGGAGATACAGATGGTTTTATATGCTTTAAAGACATCTGTTCATCCACCAACTCTTTGGCCGCATTCAATTTTACAGAGGAAAGTGGCCACTGAGGAACCCATACTGGGTCCTCCGTCTTCCAAGTTATGGGAATGCCCTCCTCAGTGGCCCCTAGGAAAAACCCAGGCCCTGTCTCTTTTGTCTTTGCTGCATAGATATGGGACTCTTCCGCCCCTGCAAATATTTTCCTATTCCAAAGCCTGGAGCATATCCCATATCTTGCATCATATGTTGGGCTGAATCAGAATAGTCATTACTCAATTTAAATCCCATATCCTTTAAAAGGTCTCTTCCCCAAAGGGAGATAGGGAGTTCAAGTACATATGGCTGCATTTCTCCTGAGTGGCCTTCTTGGTCCTGCCACTTTAATAATCTTGCATTCATATCTGGAGTCTTAGCATAACCCAGGCCTTGAAGTGTTTGAGAAGAGGCTTGTATGGGCCAACCTGAAGGCCAGTCTTTCTTTGCTATGATACTCCTATCAGCCCCAGTATCCAAAAGGCCCAGGATCTTTTTACCATCAACTTTTAACTCCAAGATGGGGCGTTGGTCCAAATCCAAGGAGAGAAAAGTCAGATCCGTGCCCGTGGACCCAAAACCATCTTTTCCTCTCTCTCGATCCTTTGCCGCATAGCGATCATGTAAGCTCGGCAACATGATCAACTGAGCAATTCTATCTCCAGGAGAGATAGCTGTTATACCACGGGGGGAGGCTACCATGATCTTAACCACTCCTGTATAATCTGGATTTATAACCCCAGGATGGACAATAAGTCCTCTCAAGGCTGATGATGACCTCCCTAACAGCAAACCAACTGTACCAGGTTCAAGGGGTCCTTTAAAATCTGTTTCAATTAACTGGACCCCCATTTGGGGCATTAATACGAGTCTGGTGGTGGAGCAGAGGTCCAATCCTGCTGAGCCTGTAGTGGCTCTCCGTGGTCTCTCGGATGGCGGAGGGTTGGCCATCTCTCTTGATTCTGTTCTTTGTCCTGATTCTCTACTGCCCCATATATTTGTGGGCCCTGGGGTCGTGGGCCCCGCTGTCCATTTTTTGGATGAGCACCACCATAACCTTGAGTCAAAGGCTAGCCATGTATGTCTGTCACTGAACGGCATTCATTAGCCCAGTGGTTCCCTTTTTTACATTTTGGGCATAACCCTGGCCACCTGGGGCGTTGTACACTTGCTGTACTTTCTGTATTCCTTCCCCCGGGGCATTGTCTTTTAAAGTGTCCCATCTTGCCACACTTAAAACAAACTCCTGGACTTCCTCCACCTTTTCTGGTCAACTGTACTACCGCGGCAGCAAGACCAGCATTAGTTAACGGCCCTCCAAGCTCTCTACACACTTTCATCCAGGCTTCTAGTCCTTTGTTCTTGTAAGGGGTGATAGCGGCTCTACACTCTTTGGTACATTGCTCATAGACCAACTGTTTTATTAGTGGCATAGCAGCATCCGGGTCACCAAAAATCTTCCCTGCCACTTCCACCAATCGTGCCACAAAGTCTGAAAAGGGTTCCATGGGGCCCTGTAGAATCTTAGTTAAGTTCCCACTCACCTCCCCTTTGTTAGGAAGGGATTTCCAAGCCTTGATAGCTGTCTGGTTTATTTGTTCATAAACCTGATTGGGATATCCTGTCTGCTGGTTGGCAAATCTCCCCTGCCCAAGCAGCATATCTCTATCCCAGGCTGGATTTCCATTTCTCTGATTAATGGCTGCTTGCTCAGTGGCATACTCAATCAAGAAAGCTTTCCAGTCTAAGTATTGCCCTGGACTTAAGCAGGTGCGGGCCAGACCACTCCAATCACTTGGAGTCATACAATGTCTGCTTAATGCTTCTACTTGAGCCAATGTAAAAGAAGCGGTAATGCCATAGGTACGAACCGACTCTGCAAGGGATTTAACTACTTTAAAATCAAGCGGTTCCTCGTACCTGTTCCCTTGTGGGTCTTGGTATACCAGATAGGAAAACTGTAATTCTGTTCTTACTTGTGTCCACATCCCCGGGCAGAAAGATCTCCCTACTTTCAGGGACTGAACAGGCTGATCTATCTGAACGGCTTCTGGGTATGGAGGGGGAGTTGAAGGCGCTGCGGCTACGGCTTTACTTACACCAGCCGCCGCCAACGTGTCTTTCTCTCTTACCTTTTTCTTTTCCCTTTTTCTAATAGCAGT
The DNA here is from genome assembly GCA_907164525.1 of Lophiomys imhausi. Lineage (NCBI taxonomy): Eukaryota > Metazoa > Chordata > Mammalia > Rodentia > Muridae > Lophiomys > Lophiomys imhausi. The sequence goes on from CAJQZJ010033130.1 coordinate 4,800,407, forward strand.
CCTCTCTAACTGTTCTATTTGAGCATGTAGCTCCCCTTCAGAATCCGTGCCCTCTGAATCCTCAAAATCTCTAAAATCTCTAAGATCGGGATAGAGAGGGACCTTCTTTTTGCTTCCCTTTTCACTGTCTACCTGCTCAGATCTTTCGCCTTTGTTGCTTCCCTTTTCACTGTCTGCCTGCTCAGATCTTTCCCCTTGCAGCAGTTTGAAGGCTGATTCTCCCTCCTTGATTGCGTTACAGCATCTCTGATCTTCTAAACAACTCCTCACCATCTTCCAAATTGGTCTTACTCCATGCTTCAGAGTACCTTGCTCCCAAGCAAAATCCAAGTCTCTGCCTAATTTGTCCCAGCAGGATACCGTAAGATTCCCAGACACCGCAAACCACGGAGCCACGGAGTCGCATTCATTCAAAAATCTCTCTAGGGTAGACTTCTTAAGTTTCAAATTCCTAGCTAAAAGTAGCTCCTGAAGAGCCAGAAAAATTGGATGTGACTGAGACAATCCCATGATTAAAAATTTACTTTCGGTTCGCAGTTTCCCCGTGACACTTTACCTTTTGTTCGCAACTTCCGCGAAACTTTACTTTTTGTTCACAATCTCCGCGAAACTTTACCTTTTGTTCACTATTTCCGCGAAACTTTACCTTTTGTTCGCTATTTCCGCGAAACTTTACCTTTTGTTCGCTATTTCCATGAAACTTTATTGTCCCAATTTACCCCGGGAACTTATCAGTGCACTGCCCCTGACTGCAGGAGTTCTGAGTCTTTTCTGGTTCCCCATACGGGCCACCACTTGTCGTGTCCCCCTCGACCAGCAATGATGACGCAACTCTCAAAAGCTCTTCTCAAGCAGTTTATTCAGGTCCCTTGAAAACAGTCTTCCGAAAATGCCCGGGCAGACCCAACCCACAGGCTAAATACTATATGAACAGCCAATCAAGTAAAGCCACGTGGTGCTATCTTAGAGGCCCATGTATGCGGAAGCAAGCCAGATCAGCGGTCTTATCCAAATATGGACTTGTTTACCACCGAGAGCGCTCACCATTGGGCTGGTGGAAGGTGGAAACCGGCGCCATCTTTAGGGCGTGGCACGTCGCAGCTCTCTACAAGGTGGTTCCTCTCCACTCACTTAACTAATGTAAGTAACCAACTACTTCCCAGGCTTGTTCACAAGCCAACTAATCTAGACAGTCCCTCATTGAACCAACCTTCCCAGGTGATCCCAGATCCTGCTTAGTTGACAACAGAGGTCTCAGCAGGGGTACTGCCTAATTTATGCAATTAAGGGACTCAAGTTCACGAAGCTGAGTGCTATCCACTCTTAATTTTTTTTACTTTTTAAAAAAGGAGGGTATAACGCCTCTTTGTATCCTAACATGGCAGGAATGGATTATCTTTTTAATTTGTATTTTTTCATTCACCCATTCATTCATCTACGTATGTGAGTGTGTGTGTGTGTGTGTGTGTGTGTGTGTGTGTGTGTGCAGAAGAGAGTGTTGGAGCTATAATTAGGTGGTTGTGATGTTGGGAACTGAACTCATGTCCATTGGAAGAGCCACAGGTGTTCTTAAATGCAGTACTTCCCCCTCTTTTTCTCAGGGTTGTTTGTTTTTGCTTTGAGGCAGGGCCTCCTATAGGTCACACTGGCCTCAAATTTACTTTGAGGCTGAAGATGACATTCAATCTAGTCCTCTTGCCTCTACCTCCTGAATTCTGTGATCATAGATGTGTGCCATCACGCCCAGTTTATGCAGTGCTGGGGCCTCCTGAGATGATGAAGCCGTATGGGTATAATGGTCATAAATGCAGTCAATGGACCTTACAGGAGGACTGCAGGGGAGCTAGTGAGGCTCCTTCCCCTTCTGTCTTTTTGTGCCAGGTAAGAATACAGCATTCAGCTGGGCGGTGGTGGCGCACGCCTTTAATCCCAGCACTTGGGAGGCAGAGGCAGGCGGATCTTTGTGAGTTCGAGGCCAGCCTGGTCTACAAAGTGAGTCCAGGACAGCCAGAGATATTCAGAGAAACCCTGTCTCGAAAACCCCCCCCCCAAAAAAAAAAAGAATACAGCATTCACCCTCTCTGGAGGGCACAGCATCAAAGTGCCATTTTGTCAGCAGTGACTGGGCCCTCACCAGACACCAAATCCATCAGTGACTGCATCTTGCACTTCCAACCTCCAGAACCATGACGAGTAAATGTCTGTCCATTTCCAATCACACAGCCTAAGATATGTTGTTGTAACAGCAGAACTAAAATAAAACTGACACCCCATCTACACCTGAGCCAATTCCCAATGGTAGAACCTAGTAACTAAAGGAGAAGCCTGGCTTCTGTGACATCCCTGAGATACCACAGCAACTGCTGTTCAGTATAACCACTCCATTTTCCCTACAGAGACTCAAGGTCATTTACACATAGTGTTTTAGTCACTGTTTTATTGCTCTAGAGAATGGTGAAGAGACTCCAAAATCAAGGTAAGTTTAAAGCATTTAATTGGGGGCTGGCTTACAGTTTCAGGGGCTTAGTCCATTATCATCATGGCAGGGAGAATGGTGGCCAGGCAGATAGTGCCTGAGAAATAGCTAAGAGCTACATTTTGGTCTGGTGGAGGAGGAGGGGGCCATGGGCTTTTGGACCTTAAAGTTTACCCCCAGTGATGCACACTTCTTCCAGCAAGGCCATAGATACTCTAACAAAGTCACACCTTATAATCTTCCTAACCCTATCAAAGAGTTCTACTCCCTGGTGACAAAGCATTCAAATATATGAGCTTATGGGGATCGTTCTTATTCAAACCACCACACATAACAACCATGCTTTGGAGAAAGGAACCAACAAAGTTTCTGAGGGTTGGTGAGTGTACCCAGGATGCAGAGTTCCAGCGTGTTCCTTTTAGAGTGGGAGGAGATCTGTAAGCGGGATGACACAGTCCCATCTGATCTACATCTAGCCCCTGAAAGTGTACATGGGATGAACAGACATGCTGGCTGGGTTATGGAAAGAGCCTTCCTATCAATTCCCAGCAAGTGGGGTTGATGAAAGGCTAACACTTCAAATAGTGGCCTCGGTAGGTACCTCAAGCAATCCCAAGACTTGAACCCAAGACTTAAGATTCGAGCAGAGTGCTCCTTTTTGCTGTTCCTACGGTCTCTTGTTCTATACTTTAACCAAGGCTGTACTAAGTGCCACTACAGTCAGATGGACTGGTCATGATGGTGCATGCCCCTAATCCTAGCACATGAGGGACAGAGGCAGGAAGATTATAAATTCAAGGGCAGCTTGGGATACATAGTGAGACTTAAAAATTAAAAGGAAAGAGGTTTACTTTCAGATATTTAGACTAAACCTTGAAAGATGCATGTTTTAAGTATGAGAAATTAAAAGGGTGCTAGAGGTGAAGGAAGAATTTTTTTAGAAAGTAGCATTCTCCCCCCCCCCCAAGTAGCATTTTAGGGAAAGAAAATCACGTGGACAGATATATATATATAGGGGCTGAAGAGATGGCTCAGTGGTTAAGAGCAGTGTCTGTTTTTCTAAAGGACCTGGGTTCAAATCCCAGCACACACATGGCAGTTCACAGCTGTCTGTAATTGCCAGGCGTGGTGGCACCCATCTTTAATCCCAGCATTTGGGAGGCCGAGGCAGGTGGATCTCTGTGAGTTCAAGGCCAGCCTGATCTACAAAGTGAGTCCAGGACAGCCAGCAATACACAAGAGAAATCCTATCTTGAAAAACCAAAAAAAAAAAAAAAAAAAAGTATATACATCACTTGGAGCCAGAGCATTTAAGGTGATAGATGTTGGATTATGGAATGAGGACTTGAAAATCTGTCCACAAAACAGAATCTAGTATATATGTATTCTATGGAATACTATATAGCCTTCAGAATGAGTTATGAAGATTGGCAGACAATATGAGAAAATATTAGAAGCACCCTGTGTTTAGATTGCCTACTTACTTAAGCCTATATCAAAGTGTTTTGTGGCTGTAACAGTCTCTCAGAAGGTTTAATGGGGAGTCAGAAGAGAGGAAGCATGCATGAAAAAAATGTAAAGGTAGGGTAACTAAGGCTGGAGAGATTGCTCAGCCATTAAAGGCTAGACTTACAACCAAAAATATAAAAGGTTGGGTAAGTATTCGGTAATTGTAATGTCGAACCACAGGGGACTGTGGGGAAAACACAGTAAGGGAACAGGAACGGGTGTGGGAGGGGCTCCTGAGGTACAGCGGGGCTTGGAGACATGAAAGTAGAAACAGGGGCTAAGGCCAGCCTCTGCCTTGCCCCTGAGACTCTTAGACCCCAGCTGAGAGGTAAACTTTCAGCCTCTGGCTCCCTCTTGGTTCACAGCCTGGCTTTCCAGTCTCCCAGCCAGTCTGTAGGCGATGCTGCTCGCTCTTCGGCCTCGCTCCATCAACTGTCATCACTTCTCTTTTCTTCGGTTCCAGTCCCAGCGCAGGCCTTCTCAGTATATGCTGTGCTGATCCTTCAGCGGCCTCTCAAGCTCGGCATGGCTCTGCAAACGTGCTGTCCCTTTTGCCTGTTTTGTTTTGAGACAGAATTTCGTTGTGTGTCCCAGTCTGGCCTCAAACTCATGGCAGTCCTGCCTCAATCAGGCAGTACCGGGATGCACCATCCCACCTGACCTTGACCCTCATATCTTACTGCCGTAAGGCCACCGCCATCTATTCAGAGCTCTGCTCAGCAACTGGAATCCTTCTCCATGTCCACAGCTAACTAGTAACCGTGTACTCTTAATTTACCCAGGCCATCATTGCGCAGCCTCACCTCCCCATTTATGTCCCACCAGTTCTCGGTCACAGTTACTCTTGCCTGAACATGTAGCTTTATTGTCTTCCTGATCTAGTTTCACCTCCACAATCTTCCCCGTGTATCACTACAAAGGGGATCTTTCAAAAGAGCACACTCCGCACTACTCCCCGACTCCAGCGGCTCCTGGGATCAAGTTTAAGTTTTCTAGGTTAGCGTGTATTGCTCTTCATGATCACCCTCATCTCTTATGGAGCTTGGGTTGCAAACCTGGCTTGTGGACCTGAGATTGTCGGCCATCTCTGACCTGCATTCACTGGGCATGTGTGGCTGTCTTCTTTCAACCTGGAACTCCCCAGTTGGAGTTGAAGATCCCGCTCAGCTGCCAGGGTTTCTATAAAGTCTCTCCACAGGCTTCCTTACTAGCCACAGCCACTTCCCACCAGCTCCTCCAGTCGCAGGACCATCACTCTCAGGGTTCCTTTTTTTTAAAAGTTTTTTGAGACAGGGTTTCTCTGTGTAGCCCTAGCTATCGTGGAACTCCCTCTATGGACCAGGCTGACATTAAACTCAGAGATCCACCGCCTCTACCTCCCAAGTCCTGGAATTAAAGGCGTGCACCACCGTGCCCAGCACTCTCAGGGTTCTTAAACAGTTCCGCATCCAACTTCCTATATGCAAGTACCCTTGTGATCGATCGTTACCTCGTTTTCTCTGCATCCTCAGCATCTCACTCATAGCCTGCCACACAGTTTATAAAAACATCTAATGCTTCTTTCTCCTTTTAAACACCTTTGCTGCTATATTTTATTATGGAAATATTATTTCTAAATAATATTATTTCTTATTGAGAAAAGATCTTTCTAGTGTAGTTCTGGCTATCTTGGAACTCACTCTGTGGATCAGCCTAGCCTCAAACTCACAGAGATCCACCTGCCTCTGCCTCCCCAGTGCTGGGATTAATGACACCATGCCCACCTTCAGCTGTCTTTTTACTAGTTACCTTCCCCCCAGTATGTCAGGTTATCCTAGAGGATCCCATGACACCAGTAATGTCAATTATGAAGGAAGTCTCTTCTCACACTTGCATCATTCCACAGCTTTCATGTTCACCTCAGTGAAAGAAGACACTTCTAAGCCTGCAGCTCTCTTAACTGATCACAAGTTATATTCAATGATTTCATTGGGATTCAGACCCAGGACCAGCGGCTGAGGTGCCTTAACACATCAAACTGGACCTAGCCTTCAGGTTCTCCCAGCATCCCTCATTCCCAACTGAACTTTCCAGCCCAGGGGCTGGGCTTACTCTTCCCCAGAGGCTCCTCACTATATATAATCCAGACATTTTGGTTGTCTCTCTCTCTCTCTCTGTTCTCTCCCCGCTTCTGTGTCCTCATCTGCATGGTGACTTCCCTGACTTCCTCCTGTTGAATTGCCAAACATATCAATCTCAGCTTACCCAGTGCCTGGGTCTCCACCTCCCTTGCACCTCACCTGTTCAGATTCCTCCATGTCATGCACCCAGCCAGGTCATGTGACCCTTTCTTGAACGATAGGGGCTGTCCCCCCCACCCCCCAAAAAGGTAATTGTCCCAGAGTTAGGATTAGGGCAGGGCTCTGTTCCAGGAGATTTAAAGCATCCATTCAAGGAATCCAGGGACAACTGGGCAACGGAAACCTCAGCAGAAAACAGATCAGACACCAAAGAAGACAAGTAGCCCAGACGATCCAGCCTTGCAGACTCCTCAATAGCTGTTTCCTCAAAAGTCTACAACCACAACAACTCGAAATCGCTAAGATCATTCAGCTTCACAGACTGCTCCAGTGAGAACTTCAGTAAACCTTTGAAGTTCAGCTTCTGTCTACGAACTTCTTAGGACATCTAAATAGCTGAGCACAAAAGGACTGAATATCAAATGATTCTATTATCATTTTTAACCATTTTTCCATTCTTATTTGGGCCCCAAACAGGTTTACTACGTCCCAAATCAGCAGGAAGTCATTTTAAGAGAGTGACATCCCATCCCCAGAAGGTGGGGAGGGTGTTTTCCCCCTCTTTGGTTATTTGAGGGATAATAAAAAATTTTGCTATTTAGGGAAATAGACTACAAGCTGTTAAATGGTCTTGTTAAATGGGTTTTTGAGGTTAGACCCAGAGACTTCTCTCTTTTTCTTTTCTGTATCCTTCTTTCTCTCCTATGTAGGAGTGAACAGACTTGAGAAAAATGGGACATAGACATAGTATAGGAAAGATCAAGAAAAAAGGACAGATTATTGAATATACCCTTATACCTTTGTATATTGATACAAAATTAATATTATATTTGGCTAAATTGGTATTGATCATTGTATATTAATGCAAAATTAAGATTGTATTGGACTACATCGGTATTGATCTTTGTATATTGGTACAAAATTAAGATTATATTTGGCCACAATGGTATTGACCCTTGTATATTGATGCAAAATTAAGATTGTATTGGGCTACATAGGTATTGATCTTTGTATATTGATACAAAATTAAGAGTATATTTGGCCACATTGGTATTGATATTTGTATATTGATACAAAATTAAGGGTAACGCTTCTTAAAGGTATTGTACTTAGTAATGCTTAAAAATGAAATGTGAAGTTTTGGCCTTTTGCTACCAACCGTGATAAACTGTTTAGGATAATTAAGAAATGCAAACTAATAGTCATGCAAGCATGTCATTTTGTTAGTTACTATGACAGTCTATCACAGTTATTTTCTAAGCTACTCAGAAATCAAGTTGCTAAGAGACAAGCAATATTTGCTTATCTAAATATAAGAGATAGATAGGGCGTCTTCAAAAACCTCAAGAGATCTGCAGAATATAGCATTCAAAGATGTTCTCTTAACTTAAGATTTTTTGATATTGAGACATATCAACTCCTGACAGCACCCCCTATTTTACTCGAAGTAGAAGATGAGCATCGAAGAATCTCCAGTGGGAGATAGTTGAATTGGTGGTAAGCCTATCTCTTGGCAAGAAAACCCCCCTGCTTCAACCGTAGACAGACTGCTGTCCAAAAAGGACAAAACTTGGAAGCAGGTAAGTCGACAGCCTAGCTCTGCCAAGACAGGGTAGGTAAGTCCTTCATAATTCCTGCTCTACAATCAATGTCAGAGAAACGGGGCCAAAAGGCTGAAGATTGATGCTGTAATGTATGGAGAGAAAATGGGAACTGTCCAGGCAGCCACTGGTATGTCATTTTTTAGTTTTGGAAGCTGCAGGCCCCGCACTTCCTATATAATCAGATATATTTATCCCTCTCAGGTCTCTGAGGTGGTTGAAGAATAGATAGCTAGAGTCTCATAGTTAAATTTTGAGTTGTTTAGGAATCAAGAGGGTGTTCTGGATCTAAGAAGATATTTTTAAAATTGTGAGGCAAGTTAGTATGAAAGCTGAGTTAGATATAGAACTTTAAACTCATGGAGATGGTTAGATAGCAGAATGTTAAAGTCAGGTGCCAAATACATATGGACTGGACATTGGGAATGTATACTAAGCCATATAACTCTCATAATTGTGGCCTATTTATTTCTGTTGTTTTGTATTGTATTTATTGTTATAAGAGAAAGAACCATTTGCTGGACTGAAAGGGGGAGCTGTTGGGGGGAAAAGTTAAGGAAAAAGATATACCTTAAACTAAAAAAAAAAAAGGGTAGAGGATGGGGGGTTGAGGGGGAAGAGGGTGGAGGGGGGAGTAGGGAGGGGATTGTGATTGAGATGTAACTTGAAGAAATAAAAAAAATTATAAAATAAAATAAAATAAAATAGTTTTTCTCACATAAAAAAAAAGATAAAAAAAAAAAGGCTGTCTGAACCCCTGTGAGAGGTTCTGGAGGACTACTTTGTCCAAGTGTTCCAAGGCCTGAGCAAACAACATATTTTCCTGTTTCCAAGTTCACATAGGAGCTGCCTTATAGAGAGTTCTCCAACAGACAGAAGTGGTGAGAATGTGACAGGAACTAGTTATGTATGCACCCCACATCCTCCCTCTTCCACCTGACTGACTCATTTAGGTGAGATGAAACAGTTTTTGCATTTCTACCAACAGAATATGTTGATCAAAAGCTACACTTTCAGCCTAGTTTGGAGATTTGACGAAGGGATGGAAGGGGTGGGGGGGGGTGGAGGTGAGCAAACCTGGAGGCAAGAAACTGAGTAGGATATAATGTCAATAGGTCACATTTGGTGTGTAAGCACCAGGATCTGAGGTCACATTCTCAGAACAAGCATTTTTATTTTATTTTATTAATATGTATTATATTTATTATTTATTATATGTTGTCTGCATTTACACCTACATGCCAGAAGAGGGCACCAGATCTCATTATAGATGGTTTTTGAGCCACCATGTGGTTGCTGGGAATTCATTTGAGTACCTCTGGAAGAGTGGTCAGTGCTCTTAACCTCTGAGCCATCTCTCCATCCCAGAACATACATTTTTTTAAAAAAAGCCAGGTATAGTACATGCTTGTAGTCTCAGCACTGTGGACATGGAGACAGGAGAGTTTCTGGGGCTAAGTGGCTAACCAGCCTACCCTATTTGGTAAGTTCTAGCCCAACGAGAGACCCCATGTCGAGGAACAACATGGATGACTCCTGGGAAGGAACATCCACATTTGTTCTCCACCTCAGATACTCAAGCACACACATAAATAAATGAATGTAACGTCAGGAGTGAATATTCAATCATGTATTACTGTCAGTTCACATGGAAATAGAGCACTCTTTACAGTGGCCATCAAGATGACCTATTAAGGTCATAGACTTTGGGTGGTTTTCTAATCTTGGTCTGTAAGAAAAAAAAAGAAAATTATATATAAATGGGGAGAGAAGACTAAAAGAGTGATTATGGTGAGAAATGCACCATTAGGTGGCATATTTACCTCCCACTTTCAAGAAGTTGTCTTTTAGGATTAAGCTATGACCCTAATTAGATCCAACTTTCTAACACATAGTATAAGGACGGACCATCCTCACTGTGGACCATGCTCCCGTGGATTATCCTCAATGCATGTGAATAAATATTGAGCTACAGTCTCATGATATTTAATAGGCTCCTGATTAGGTCAAGATTTAGCTTTGAAATGAAATCTATAGAATCTATAGAATCTCCTTGCAAGTAATGAATTAGAAGCAAAAGTTAGACACCTCGGGTGGAGGCAGCTCAGTGTCTGAGAGCAATTGCTGCTTTTGCCGAAGCCCAGAGTCTGACTGCCAGCACCCACATCGGGTGGCTCACCACAGCCTATAACTCCAGCTCCAGGGAGTGCAAGGGCCCTGGCCTCTGAGGTCACCTGCACTCACGTGCACATACCCAAACACAGACACATACATACGCGAAATTAAAACATATTTTTAAAAGTTAGATATCAGGGACTGAGCTGGGCATGGTGGTGCACGCCTTCAAACCCAGCACTCGGGAGGCAGAGGCAGGCCTGGTGTACAGGGCGAGGTCCAGGACAGCCAGGGCTGTTACACAGAGAAACCCTGTCTCAAAAAAAAAAAAAAAAAACAACAAGAAAAAAAGGTGTCTGGGAGTGTGTCTTTCAAAGTTCCACTGGTGCCACTGCCAGAGATAAGTGGACAGATCAGCACCATAATTTTGAGAAGAGGAAGAGGAAGTCTCAAGCTGAACTTCTGATGGTACACTGAAGTGAGCACGTCAATCAAGACTTCAGAATTAGTCATGGCTGAAGCCTGCAGGGGTCTGGAGTTCTCACACAAATGAACTTCACAGATGGGAGCACCTTGTGACCTCTTTCCTTGTTTCAAAGTCAATAAACTCATATAAATAAGCCTCAAAATCAGTGTAAAAATAAGCTATGTGGTAAGGAAACAAATGTCTCAGCTGGTAAATGTGTAAGATTATACACACAAATTTCTAAAGATAATTCTAGAAAAATATCCCATACTTTGTTTCTACAACTAAGAGAAAATTCATGCCGTTTTGGAAATCAAAACTCTTGAGCAGATTTAAACTAGTGTTTGCAAAGTGATCATATAAAATAACTATGATTTCTTTTCTAAATTTCCAATTTTAGTATTTGTACTGCTGAAGCTAGGACCCAACTTTTCTTATTGTCAACCCACATGATTGTGTACATACCCTACAGCACTCGGCTACACTACATGACTTTTCTAAAATTAAAGACTTTACCATTTCATCTGGGTGTGGTGGCACACGCTTTTAATCCCAGTACTAGGGAGGCAGAGGCAGATGGAGCTCTGTGAGTTCAAGGCCAGCCTGGTCTACAAAGTGAGTCCAGGCCAGCCAGGGCTCTGTTACACAGAGAAATTTTGTGTCAAAAAACAAAAAAGATTTCATGTTAGTGGAGGGAGTCGGTTTATAAACATGAAGGTAAGTGTTTTTATTGAAGACAAGCACTTCAGTTTATAACTGTCTAGAACCCTCCTTACAGCTTCTGTGAGGACAAGCAGCCTGGCCTTCTAATTCAGGCAACTATTTTATACTAGGAAATGACAAAATATTTCATATTTATCTGAAATAAAAATATAAGGGGCTGGGGGCTGGAGATATGGCTCAGCGGTTAAGAGCACTGGCTGTTCTTCCAAAGGACCCAGATTCAAATCCCAGCATCATATGGCAGTTCACAACTGTCTGTAATGGCTGGGGCATGGTGGCACACGCCTTTAATCCCAGCACTCAGGAGGCAGAGGCAGGTGGATCTCTGTGAGTTCAAGGTCAACCTGGTCTACAAAGTGAATCCAGGACAGCCAAGGATACACAGAGAAACCCTGTCTTGAAAAACAAAACAAAACAAAAACCAACCAAACAAACAAACAAAAATATATATAGGGGCTGGAGAAATGTCTCAGCAATTAAGAGCACTGACTGCTCTTCCAAAGGATCTGGGTTCAGGTTCAAATCCCAGCACACACATGGCAGTTCACAGCTATCTATAATTAATTTCCTCGTGTGGTGTGGCACTCCATTAATCCCAGTACTTGGGAGGCAGAGGTGGCTGGATCTATGTAAGTTCAAGGCCATCCTGGTCTACAAGGCAAGTCCAGGACAGCCAGGGCTTGATACAGAAAAACCCTGTCTCAAACAAATAAACAAATATATATATATATATATATATATATATATATATGTGTATATAAAATTTAAATGTATTATTTACTACATGTGTTTTAAAGACATTATCTTTTTTTAAAGAAAGGAAAACTTACCTTGGCCTTCTGGTTTTCTCTCTGGGCATTCTAATTAAATCTTCTAAATGTCTATTTCTCTCTTCCAAACTGAAGGAAAAAACAATTGCATTTTACACAAAAATGGACTTTTGCAGATGAATGTTTTGTAAATTCTTTGGAGATTGTCTTAGTTACTGTTCTATTACTGTGAAGAGACACCATGACCAAAGTAACTCTTACAAAAACAAACAAGCATTTGACTGGGGGCTTGCTTACAGCTTTAGAGGGTTAGTCTATTATCATCCTGGCAGGAAGCGTGCATGCATGGCACTGGAGCAGTAGCTGAGAGCTTTACATCCTCATTTACAAGCAGCAAGCAGAGAAAGAGACACTGGACCTGGCATGGGCTCTTGAAACCAACAAGCCCACCCCCAGTGACATATCTTCTTCAACAAGGCCACACCTCCTAGTCCTTCCCAAACAGTTCCACTAACAGTGAAGCAAGCATTCAAACATATGAGCCTATGAGAGCCATTCTCATTCAACCCACCATAGAAACTGTGAGTAGATATTATAAGAATTATGAATTAAGATTTTTATCTATAATAAAATTACCCTATTAACATATTTTATGATCATATTTTCCCATAACTAACAATAAATCCAAGATTAATCATATCATCTGTCCTTCTTATAATATAGGAATCTGGGTCTTTTCCTGCAATTCAGAACACTTGGTCAATTTTTTCCTTTATAGGTTCCAGGGCTAAAGATAGGAATAGATAATAGCCAATATATGGCATGCATTTGGATACTCTAGTTTGTTTGCACAGTGGGCACACTGTGATACAGCCCTAGAGGTGTGTGTGAACAGAGCTCCTGAGATCTGGGCTGCTTTACTGCAGACAAATGCTTGGTAGTGTCACTGTATGGTCACAGCATTCTGTTGGTCTTCTATTTTTATGCATTTAGAAAGAGACAGAGAGAGACAGAGAGAGACAGAGACAGAGACACAGAGAGAGAGAGGAGAGAGAGAGAGAGAGAGAGATATCCAAGCAAAAGAGACATTTAGAATCTCGAATGACTCTTCAGGACACATAGTCAACATGCTAAAAATGTTCAAATCAAACAGTACTAAAAGCTAGAAGGGGGGGGGGGAAGACCAACTCACCTCCAAAGGCAAACACTGTACATGAAACCTCTGAAAGGAAACCCTAAGATCCAGGAAAGAATGGAATGATACATTTCAAGTCCTAAAAGCAAATAACTTCCCAATAATTATGATTGATATATCCAGTGAAATTGTCTTTCAGAATGCTAGAGAAATAGGATGTTTGGAGAGAAACACAAACTAAAATGATTCAGGGCCACCAAGCCAGCATTGCAAAGGATAATTAAAGGAACCCTAAATATAGATGAGGAAGAGCACCCAAGGAGCATAACAAACCCACACCCCTAATATGAACAGGAGAGATAGGAAAGAACAAGTAATAATCCAATTAACCAGAGAAACAACCAACCAAGTTACAGGAATCAGCATGTAGCTCTCCACAATAACCCTAAATAGAAGTGGTTTAAGCTATTCAATTAACCACTTAAAAGACACTGACTAGACACTGGATTAGAAAGCAAAGGCCAGTTTATCTATAGGAACTGCATCTCGATGGCAAAAACTAGTCACAGGCTGAAAGTGGCAGGATGGAAGGCAATTTACCAAGAAACGAAAGTCACAAACAAGCTGGCATTGCTCAGGGAACACTGAGGTGGGGAGAGTGGAAGAGGTCAGAGAGATGGTTCAGTGGACAGAAATTCTTGGTACAAAAGCCTCAACCTGAGCCTGATCCCCGAACCCACAGTAGAAGGAGATAACTGACTCCCAGAAGTTGTCCTCTGACCTCCACACACACGTACATGCGCACACATACACACAAATGCACAGGCATGTGTGTGCACATATATGAACATACAACAAATAATCTCGAGAAAACAAAAACCCAAACGAAATGTTAGGGATGTAAAGCAGATGTGTTTAGCTGATTTAGGTCATGATGTAGATCATTCTGTGCCCTTAGAACCATGACTGCCATTTAGTACCATCGTTTAGGCTGTTAGAACATTTTCTATACCTGCATTTCTTCCTCCTCTAATGGTAATAATCATTTTGAAAGTGAAAGAACACAGGATGATCTCTGTATTTACATTGTTATCATAGAAACAATTTAAGGGATTTCTTGTCTTCCCTCTCCCTAACTCAGATCTGATATAAACTCTGACACCCCAAACTTCCAATCATCCCTGGCATTTTGTAAATCCAGATGTTCAAGTTGGATTTGGAATGGGATTAAGACGGAGCAGCTCTCAGTCCCCAGCTGTTGATGTTTGTATTCTGGATTCTGTCTCCAGCTTTTCCAAATTCACAATGAACCATGCTAGGCCTCAGTTGGTTCATTGTAGGGCTTGTTAGCTAGGCCCCTTCCTCCTTGGGAAGGATGCAAAAGGCTGGGGTGGGGTGGGGGCACACTGTGAGTTGTTTCTTTGGCAGTTCTGTTGTTTGAGATTGCAAAATTAAAGACATGGCACCATTGCCAGGTGCAAAATGACTCTTGAGGTATAAGGTGAGGTAGTCCCACTGTGAGAAGGCTGGGTCACACTTCTGACATTGGAAAGTCCATGCCCTCTCTACTGCAGTAGTGCCAAGGCCATTTCATTGGAGCCAGCGTGTCTACCCATAGCTGCTCCCATCAGGGTAAGGTTTCTCAGCTGTGTGGGTTTTCCAGGTTGGATAACTGTTCTTCCCCCTCTCTGGTTAGAGATCTTCTGGCAGGCAGAATCAGGTGTCAAGAGCTCTTGGTAGTGGAGCTGTGGGGCAGGTGACACCCTGACAGAAAAGGGTTAACTGTGGGGTGGCACCCTGGGGCAAGCATCTGGTCAGGTGACAGTCTGAGAGTAATCCTGCTACAGAGCTGTGGTTGCTGCAGAGGGAAGTCATGTACACTGGTTCAGTTGCTGTGGTCTAGCTTCTAAGTGGGCCCATAGGTTCCCACCCAATGTGCAAGAGACCACTTGCACATTTGTCCCCCCCCCCAATTCTGGAGCACCGGGTGGCCTTTGGCAAAGTTGATGACCGACCGACTGCCATGCTGGCTATCAAGGCTCTCAGCACCAACTTGCCCAGGAGTCTGCCCTGTGGTGGTTGCCTGGCCACCAGGTGGAGGGGTCAGTGGGGGCGGTGCCAACAAGGACAGGTCAGATCTGTGGATCAACTGCTCACGCTGTAGGCATAGGGCACTGGCAGGGTGGCAGTGACATCCGGAAGAGGAAAGTGAAGCTGATGCTGGTGGGGACTCAGTGACAGCCACTGATTCCTCAGGGAGAATTCCAGTGGGTCAGAATAAAGCCTTTGAACACCTGGGTCTCCTTTGGGGCCAGCAGCCGAGTCACCACTACAGCTCTACCACCCTCCAGGGTAGGGCCACGGTAGCTTCTCGTAAGAGCTCTTCCAGTGACTAGATGGCGGGGAGGACAGGGACAGCACCTCACTCACAGCCTACCGTGGAGGTTACCATGGAGGTTACCAGAAGCCCAAGGCCAATGAAAAGTTAAAAAAAAAAAAAAAAAAAAAAAAAAAGAAACTGAAGACCGGATTCTTTTCCTTTAGATTAAATATAAACTGGTGGTACCTTTTAAAGACACTGGTTTGTCAAGAAACAGACAGCTGCTTACCCCAAGGTAATCCGCAAGCATGTTAGTTCATTAGTCAACAGTTTACCTTGTTACCAGACCCAGAAAGAAACTAGTTTGTGCCAGGCTTGGTGGAGCACGCCTCTAGTCCGAGCACTTGGGAGGCAGTGGCAGGCAGGTCTCTGTGAATTCAAGGCCAGTCTGGTCTACAGAGTGAGTTCCAGGATAGCCAGGGCTACACAGAGAAACTCTGTCTCGAAAAACCTAAATAAATAAATACATAAGTACATAAAATAAATAAATAAAATAAAAAAAGAAAAGAAAGAAAAAGAAAAAAAGAAAGAAAGAAAGAAACTGATCGTATACCAAAATTCTCAGAAAAGCTATAAACTCTTGACAATAGCAGAAGGCATGGGAGCCATGGGTCAAAAGCCAGGCTGAGCTCTCACTCTGGGAATAAGTAATGAACCAGCTTATTCCTAGCCAGGTCTGAGACAGGGTTGTAGGCTATCCTGAACAACACACACCCTTGTTTTCCTACTTCTAAGAGTCAGAGAAAAAGATCTTAGAAGCAGAGACTAAAATGAAAGATGAGTAAATAGTTACAAAATTTTAAAAATTAGTTGTATTAACTTACTGTGCAATCTGAGAATGGGATATCTCAAGTCTTTGGTCAGCACATTTGATAATTTCTTCATATGACGTTACCTTGAGAAAATAAATTATTTCATAAATATTAATATATGTATTTAATTTTATTTTCTCCTTTTTAAAATCTTTACAAGTTGAAGTTTAATTATTTGACTACAATAAATGAAAATTTTACAAGAGACAAAACATCCTTTTTCTATTTTGAAAAGGAATGTGAATAACAATAGAGTTAGGCCCACTCATTAGGCTGCAAATGTGAGTCCCAGAAACTGGACAACTCCAGTGAGTGCCCTATAACTGACTTGTCTTGCACACAACACCGGGGTTAACTAAGGGTTATGGCCTATTTGGTTAAAGTTAATCCTTTCTTTCTTTTTTCTTTCTTTCTTTTCTTTTTTTTAAGTAAAGTAGAAACTAAGTATGGTTGACTCATGTCTGCCCAGACTGGGCTACATATGGAGGCACTGTCTCAAAAGACCAAGATGAAAACCAACAAAAAATAAAGCAAACATTATGTTTGCAGGATACCTAATTTCCTTGAAGGTAAAATAGCGAAATTAAGACTTTAAAGTGCCTAGACTAATGCTCTTGGCCACTTTCCAGCTATCCAGCAAATGGGGACATTTATGTGCATTGTGAGGAAAAAGGGACCAGTCTAAAGTGGCTTGGCAAACCTCAGATCCCTTCAGCTCTAGAGTTCTGTTAGCTCTGATGTGATATTTTTGCTGAGTTTTATTGTTGTTTGGTTTGATTTTTATGCTGAGGACCAAACCCAGGGCACATGCTGGGGAGGCGTTCTGCCAATTGAGATCGATCCCTATCCAGACCTTTTTTGAAGTCCTTTTTTTTTTTTAATTTCTGTAAAAAAAATTTCTTGTACCTTATTGATTAGACTGCCTACATGTCTCTGGTAGTTGTCATTCTCCTGCACGAGTCTGCTGTAGTGGTCTTCTTTATTCTCCAGGAGACCTCCCAGCTTTGTGATCTATGAGAAACATCAGTGAAAATGTAACCTGAAACCACCATGAAACAGGGATAAAAAAAGGGGAAACAATCAGCTATATTTTATTCTCATATTCTCTAAAATTGAGTTCTACTAAAGTGAGTTGTGAGGTAGATGCCAGATCTGGGGGTAGATTTCATCTAGAACACACAAGCAAGAATTATCATGGATATTGTAAAAATCAATTCTGTTATTTTCTATTGTGAAATGGCTTTGTAAATAACCAACCATCCGTCAGTACCCACAAACAATAATCACATCCAGTTTTCATTATTGTCCACCACATAGATGGCTGATGCAGAGACAGGTCTGAGACACACCCTCCCTCACAATTGATGCTCATCTCTACAGGTCAGCTTAATGTGCTTCATGGTCCAGCTCATTGTCCGTTGTTTGCAATAATACTATTGAACATTAAAAATTGAGCCGGTTGGCAAGACGGCTTAGTAGGTAATGATGGCACGTGTAGCCACATCTGATGATCTGAGTTCTATCCCCCAGACCCGTATGGAAAGGGAGAACCAACCATTGTTCTCTGACCTCCATGTGTGCCCTGGCACTTTGCATGCCGATATGGTTACACACACACACACACACACACCAATCAAATGTAATAAAAGTTTTAAATAAAAAAATTTTTTTTCTGAGAGTGGCACTTAGAGTCAAGAGGAAAGCTTATTAACAATTTGCTTTGAAAGTCACTTTAATTTTCAAAGCAATTACGAGGGAAAAAAACTACAGAAAACTAAACAACAGTACAAAGGTGATTTTCAGTCTTCTCACACTTTAATATACTTATGTATCTGTGCAGAAGGACCCTATGAAGCAAAAGTAAAGCAATATTCATTCCCTTCCTCTCCTTCCTTCTCTCTTCATTCCAGGGATGGGGAAAGAACCCAGGGCCTAAGAGTGTGATAGATGAGTCCTACTTCCAGGATATTTATTTTATTATTATTTTTAATTGTGAGGCAGGGTCTCCCTAAGTTGACCATGCTGGTTTTGAATTCAATATATATCCCAAATTAGTCTCAAACTTGAAATCATCCTTCCCCAGCCTCCAGGGTTCTGGGATTATAGGCAAATATCTCCAATTCTCTTCTCCTTAAAGGTGTATGGTTATATAATGAATATAGTGTATAATTCTTCTTTAAGTTATTTAGAAACACAAGGATAGGTTTCTGCACTATCTCAGAAACATTATCAGTCTTTTTCATTATAGTGAGACCTGTAGGGATTTCTAGTATTATTTTAATTTTATCTGTGGCACAGTGTAATAATCCAATATACACATAATCTATACTGATAAAATTAGGACAGTTCACATTTCCATCTCCACAGACCTTTAAAAAATCTTTGATTAACATGTAACAGCTGTACATATTTATGTAGCTAAATGAATGGAACATGAGTATATTATGGTAAATGAAATAAATCAGACCCAGGAAGAGGAACGCTGTATGTTCTGTTTCATAGATAGATGCTTTTAAACGTGTGACGTGAATGTGTGGTACTGATACCCAGAGGATGGGAAGGATGAGGAGAAGACAGGATAGCAGGGATCAGATAACATCATCAAAACACAGATGGTAGAGACAAGATGCAATGTTCACTGTAATGTGCAACATATCACATAAATAACCAGAAGGGAAGTGGACAAAACTCCAAGCACAAAGTTATGGTAAGAAAAAAGAAACTGATTTGATTAATACACACTATATATGCATATTAAAACTAGTATAAAAAAAGAAAAGTATTATACTGTACCAACTCAGTTTTCTAGTTGTTTTCTGTAACTGTCTAAACACCAAAATCTTGTTTTCGTTTTCTCCTATTTTCTGCATTTTCTTTATGTGCCACCTGAGGTAAACTAAGAGTATTTCCAACCATTGTTATTGAATGGAGCTAGTATAGTAGAATATGGAGAAGCACAAGTGTGCCTTTCCACAGTGAAAAGCAGGACATATTTTTGGGAGCCGTATGTGGTGTATATCTGTAAGCCCAGAGCTTCAGAAGCTGAGGTGGGACATTGTGAGATGAAGGCTGGCTTGAACTAAACAGTAAGATCCTATCTCAATAAAGAAATACAGGTCTGGACAGATATCCAGAGGACAGGAAGGACGGGGAGAAAACAGGATAGCAGGGGTTGGCTCAGCAGTTAAAAGCACTTTTGTTGCTCTTTCAGAGGACTCAAGTCTGGTTCCCAGCACCCACAGCAGGCAGCTCATAATCCACTATAACTCCAGCTCCAGGGGATCTGATGCCCTCTTCTGGCCTCTGTGGGCACCTGCATGGATATATGTACACACAAATAAATAGTAACATATAAAAAAATTAATAAATAAAAATAAAGGGAGGGCCACAGCTAGTGGTAGAATTTTTTTCTAGCATGAGGAAAGCCTTGGATTTGATCCCTAGAATTGGAGAGAATAAAAGCATGTTTATCTTGTGGCTTCTGCATTTTCAAAGACATAAATCTTAGTAGTCTAAAAACAAAGTTGAGCAACATTCAAATTTTTATAATCATTTTTAAAATTTAATTTTTATTTCATCCATATTATTATATATATTTTTTGTCTGAATATATGTCTGTATATTACTTGGATGGCTGGTATCTGGAAAGGCAAGAAGAAGATATTTGATTTCTTGGAACTGGATTTATACACAGTTGTGAGTTACCTTGTAGGTGCTGAGAATTGAACCTGGGTCCTCTGGAACTGCAGCTAAAGCAGTGAGACATTTCTCCAGCCTGATATGTAGAATTTTAAAACACGAAAGTGCTTCCATCCTTTTGTTGGTAATACTGCCACAGTGCCAGTGTAAATATTTTAATGAGCAACACTTTGAAGTTAAATGGATGACATTGGGTATAAAAAGGACAATAAGGCATTGGTTTGTCTTACCAAGAAATCAAGTTCCTCATTTAGATTGTGGTATTTTTCCAGTTTGACTGCCAATAACACAGGTGCATCTCTGGCATTCCTAGCTTCTTCTGCATCAAAATCTGTGACCTGAGATTAAATATGTTTGCACACATTTCAGTACTTCCTCACTCCTATTCTTTCACAGTATTATTTTAACTTCAGAATCAAAGAAAGGGGGCTGGAGAAATGGCTCATCAGCTAAGAGCATTTGCTGAACTTACAGAGGACCCAGGTTCAGTTTCCAGCCACTTGGTGGCCTGGTAAACATCTGTAATTCCAGTTCCATGGGATCTGATGCCCTCTTCTGGCCTCCTCAGGCACTGCATATATGTGGTGCACATACATGCAGGCAAAACACTCATACACATATGTTTTTTAAATTTAAGACTCAGAGAGAGGATTGAGTGCTATGAGGCTAGATTCATAGAAGTACAGAACTTTCTGGGCTGTGGTGGTGCACGCCTTTAATCCTAAGCACTTGGGAGGCAGAGCCAGATGGATCTCTGTGAATTTGAGGCCAGCCTGGTCTACAGAGTAAGTCCCAGGCCAACTAAGGCTACACAGAGTGGCCCTGTCTTAAAACACCCCTTGCCCCCAAAAAGCCCCCCCAAAACTAAACAAACCCAAGAAACAAAAACAAAAAAACCCAATTACAGAACTTAGAGCTAGAAGGATTTCAGTAGATTTGCCAAGAGAACATAAATCTCTGCAATGTATTCGCACGTTGAAGATAAAGCATAACTGGTTAACCTCACCTCAACAATGTGATCCGGAAGTGCTTTTTCATTAGCAACTAACTCTTTAAGAGCTGCAATTCTGTTTTTATGTCTCAATAACTAGAAAAAAAGCATTTTACTTTTAGAGGGAAATAAATAAAATTGCCTAAAACATTTATGATAAAGTCACCCAACCATGCAAAATCTAATCTTTAATGCCTAAAATGGTGAAATGATTTCAACCACTTCCCTGATGAAGAGTTCCTACAGTGGGCCTAAGACTGCTGTGCTCAGCGAGACCAGCTAGCAAGTCACGTAGAACCCTGAATTGTCGGAGGTATTATGGTCCCTGCAACAAATGACTCACTGGGCCAAAGCCCCATTGTTCATGGCACTTGATACTTCCTGGTGGGTGGAACTTTGGTATGTGATTCTCCCAATAAAAAGTCTACATGGATAAGTGGTTTTACTAAACTTCCCTGTCAGGTGGCCTTCACCATGTGATCACTATTTAGTGTTGGGGAAATGATACACCAGTCCTGTGATTCCTCCAGGACTCATGGAAACCTGTTTCCTCCTGATTCAGCGCCACTGTGCCTTTCCCTGGCTGCTTTCCTCTGGCTGCCTTTTGGTATAAGACATCAGAGTCAGGAGAACAGGTGGGTGCAAAATCCCTTTTGATCACTGGATAGGAGAGAGAACCAACTCCTGAAAATTGTCTTCTGATCTTCACACATGTGCTGTGACTCATGTATGCGCTCCCATCCCCCACAGCAATAACTACAATTAAATTTAAATGTTTGGAAAAGGTAATGGAGAAACTCTAGGTACCTCCGTTCTGAACCTTCTTCCCAATGAAGAAATAAATTCTAAATTCTTTGTCCAAGTGACAAAGTTTGAAGTCACTATAAGGAGTGTCAAAAGAAAGTCTTCTTTAGGAATCAGTAATGTCATGTGAAAATGAAAAAAATTTAAAAAGTTTTTATTATACTTATTAATGTCACATGCGTGCATAAGCTTTGTGGCTACATGTGTGGCAGCCAGGGAAAAACCTCTGAACGTCGGTTTTTTCCTTCTATCATGTGGGTCCCGGGGTCTAGCACTGAGCAATCTCATAAGCCCTTGTGAATAAAATTTTCCAGTGCAGATTTAAGTTGCACATAAATCAAATGTTGGATATTGTATCTACTTCTAAGAGGCATTATATGCTAGTCTGGTCCCCAAGAACTTCTGAAACAAACCCACAAGTTTTGGAACGTCTTTGTATTGTGGTGTTTTAGCTGTTTATTCCCACTAAACTGAATCAGGTTTTAGAATAAAGAACACAGTACCTCTTTATCTAAGTCTTTCTTTTTAATCTGAAAATTCTTCAATTTTTGCAGCATTACATCATTAGCTTTCTTACTCTCTTGGCAATGTTCAGCATCAGGAATGGTGATATCCTAAGGATAATGGTTTGAAAAACTAGATTGAAAGATGTTCACTGAAGCTAAAATGAATGAAAACCTCCATTCAGAAATGAAGGGTCAAAGGAGAAGTCATATTGAGTCCCATGCTTCAAACACTCTTCATTGTCTCACTAAGAGTTAACATGAGAGCCTGCTTGTGGATTCACACATGCACATAGTATTGCTATTAAGACTGGGTGGTGCACTGCCAATCCTCATCAATGATAATCACATGCTTACACATTCATATGTATATTGATCCTTAGCTTGGCCAGTTTACATATGCAAACGTTAAAAAAAATCAGTACCTTTGAGGGTAGAACGTCCAGACATCCTCAACAATATTGCAACTAGGTAGTTCAAGAAAGATGATTTTACCAAGATAACCTAGAGGTCTAATATGCAAGGGTTTGTGTTTGAGCTCTGGCACTTTTATGTGAAACTGTGGACAAGAAGCTCAACTCTTCCAAAGCCCCCTTTGTCTAAGTTAAAAACAAAGGTCTAATAAGGCAAAGAATGATGTAAGGTTGATCCAAACATGTCAGGGACAGTAAACGTGGATGCCCCCCGGGGATGGTCAGTAAGTCAGCAAATTGCTGTGAGCTAGCTCATTATGGGCTTGACTCTGCCTTAGGTACAGAACATACAGCGGCCTCATACATCCAGTGGGGTGGGAGATACAGAACAGGCAATGAGGAAGTATTTATTTAGGGTGGGGTGGGATCCACTGAGAGGGCTGATGACACACTGCCATTAAGATACCTGGTACCGAAGCAGCCAACAAAGGGGACTAAAAAAAAAAAACAGCACTCATGGGGGGTCAAGGGGAACCTAAGATACTACTGTACACAAGCAACTGTTGGAAGGATGGGATCAAAAAGCTAGTAACCAAGAAAGGGTCTGCACCACATTTAATTCGAAACTGTAAGAACAGTTATGTGTTTGTAGTCCATAGCTTTGTGATGATCTACACACAAAAGATTTAGCTTGGTGAGACAAAGGTTTCTGTCATATTAAAAACATGGTGAGCCGGGTGTGGTGGTGCACGTCTTTAATCCAAGCACTCGGGAGGCAGAGGCAGGAGGATCTTTGTGAGTTCGAGGTCAACCTGGTCTACAAAGCCAGTTCTGGGACAGCCAGTACTATTAAACAAGAGAAAATCTGTCTCAAAAATAAATAAATAAACAGATAAATATATAGCTAAGTAAAATAAAAACATGGCAATGCACAGCAATGGCAGCACTTGCCTTTAATGCCAGCACTTGGGAGACAGAGGCAGATGCGTATCTTGAGTTCTAGGCCAGCCTCGTCCACAGCATGAGTTCCAGGACAGCCAGGGCTACACACAGAAACCTTGTCTCAAAACAAACAGACCAAAAAACAAAACAAAAACAGAAGAAAAAAATCCAAAGCTCAGCAAGCTGTGTTCTTGAATTTCAGCTCAGATTAAGTGTGCTTACAATGGAAGCAGTGTACAACAGAAGAATAGGTTAATTTGAAGACTTAGCTAGTACAGACCCTTTCATATCATTTTTTGCTGAATGCAGTTCCTGCCCAGGACAGAAGCAAGAATGGTTCCCTATTTCAGGAAACAGACTGAGAAACTTTATGTTACTTGGGCGAAGTCACATAGACACAAAACGTGTGAGGCCACAGTTTGAACTCATTGATACTTCACTTAAAAACTATTTACTTAATTCATGGTTATGTGGATATTTTGTCTGTATGTATGTCTGATGCCCACCAAAGCCAGAAGAAGAGTTAGATCCCCTGGAACTGAAATTATAGGTGGTTCTGAGCCTCCATGTGGATGCTGGGAATCAAACCTCGGTCCTGTGAGAGGGCAGCTCTTAACTCCTAAGCTACCTCTCCAACACCATCACTTCATTTTCCATTCTACTCATGTATACAGTTATCTGCCCCGAACTCTTTAATTAGGCAAACAACTCATTAATGTGAACAGTCACTGGGGCAGACTGACCCAGAATATAAGACTCTGGAAGGAGGAAGTACCAGATGGCTAGTTAATAACTTTATTTTTTATCATTTTATCATCACATCTGATTATATACACCTGTTGGTACTGACGTCAAAAACAAACAGTACAGAGCATGGGGAACAGGAGAGATCTGTATGGTTAGAGGTCTCGTTCTGTCTTTTCTTCTTTTGTAACTTAATCCTGTGACCTCTTCACAGCCTCTCTCAGTTCATCATGAAGGATATGATTTTTTGTTTGTTCGCTTGTTTATTTTTTTTTTTTACCTGACATGTGAGAAGTCCTAAAGTCAGGGCCAAAAGACTATGAATTCTAGAGGCCAGTGGAGAAGTTCTCTTCATAGGTTGGAGTTCCAGGACTTCTTTACAAGACGAGCAACTCAGGAACAAATTAGAATGTGTCCCCTTTGTATCCTACATGTACACAATTCAGATTCATCACAATAAAGTCAAAGGACCCAAGTTAGCCTTTAAATAAAATGCTGTTTAAACACTAAGCTCTGAGCAATGGTTCTGATGTGTTTTTCCTTGGGATCCCTTTATATTCTTAAAATTTACTGAGAAAGACAAAGCACACTTTAAAAACAACAACAAAAAAATTATTGAGGACCATATTTGTTACTTTAGAAATTGTAACAGAATATTGTAGAGTATTTGTTTACTAATTCATTTGGCTAACAATCCATTACGTCTCAACATAAATAGACCTTTATTTTATTAAAATTATATTTTCCACAATAAAAATATTAGCAGAGGAGCAGTTTTCTAGTTTTTGCCGTTTTGGAGGAGGATTTGCCGTGATTCATGTTCTTACTTGTGTTTAGCACATGTAAGCAAGCACCCTGGCTCATTTGTAACTAATTTTAATTCTATAGTTGAAAGGGCAGGGGGATTCTCATCTATGATCCACACATCCTGTGGTGGTTTGAATGAGAATGCTTAGTGATCAGGGAGTGGAACTCTTTGAGAGGGTTAGAAGGGTTAGGGGCTGTGGTCGGTGTGGCTTTATTGGAGGAATTGTGCCACTGAGGGTGGTAGGCTTTGAGGTTTCAAAGCTCAAGTCAGGCCTGCGGTCTCTCCGTTTGCCTACACATCAGGATATAGCTCTCAGCTGTGTGCCACCATGCTCCCTGCCATGATGATAATGGACTAAAACCCCCGAGACCGTAAGCAAGCCCCCAATTAAATGCTTTCTTTTATAAGAGCTGCCTTGGTCACGGTATCTCTTCACAGCAATAGAACAGTGACTGGTCCACATCCCCTCAGCCAGGAGGGTAATTACATTACCACATGTCACAGAATTCTAAAATACCATGTACTTGTGAAATAACAATGGGAAAAGCAATAATGTCTTTTGAGAGAGGACATCAAATTTGGCATTCCCACATGCAGAGCAAATTCTCTACCAACTATCTGCCCCCGCCCATCCCTTAAAATTGGAAGACAGTGTCACCAAGGCTGGCTTCGAGTTCTGGATCATTTTGCTTCAGACCCCGAATCTCTGAGATTACGAGCTTGTGCGTCACATCCAGCAACAGCAATGTCTTTTGCTCCGTGCTATTAGCTTAGTTACAGACACACACGGTATACTACCGGAGTTCCAGAGTCTGAGGTACTTTTCAAACTGATTGCTCCTTTTAAGAATACACTTCATATCTGTTAGTTGAATAAAAATATCCTTACTAATCATTACACTTCATTTCATGTGGGTGTACAACACCCGTGGAGGTCACAGAACAGCTTTTGGGAGTCGGATCTTTGGTTCCACCGTGTGGATCCCACTAACTTTACTCGGGCTCTCAAGCTTGATGGTGAGTGCTTTTACCCACAAAACCATCTTACCACTCGCAGCAGCCTTATTTCTTAAGCAGCTCGTGTCTTACTATAAAAGGTACCACCAGGCAAGGTATGGTGGCTCACACCTGTGATCCAAGCAGCTGGGAGACTAAAGCAGGGACACTACCACAAGTCTGAAGGCAGCCTACACTACAAAATAAAACCCTGTCTCAAAAAAGCAAAACAAAAACAAACAACAACAAAAACAGGAGAGGGGAATTTAGGGAGGGATGGAGGGAAGAGCAAAGAAGGAGTAGCAGACACAGATCCAAAGACCAGGACAGTCACAACCAGTAATGGCCACTTGTTTTCTCAAGCATTTACTTGAGAATGGTAAATGCTTCTCGGGACCTCATCACGGTGGCTTTGATGCCCAGAATGGCTCTACTGGAAGCACCAAAAAAGACACCGAGGTGGAAGGCAGAAGAAACAGCTGCACCACACTGGTAACGTCCTAATATCACTATTAAAATACTTTTCATCTCACAGGTGCTCCCAGACCATATTTTGAGAATATTGACCTAGAATAAAGAAAGAGCAAAGAGAGTGAATTTGGAAATGTTAAAGAAGTCCTTGGTCAAGATTAGAGCAGGAACTTCACTTCTGCCCCTTGAGACAGGGTTTCTCTGTGTAGCCCTGGCTGTCCTGGAATTCACTCTGTAGATCAGGCTGGCCTCGAACTCACAGAGATTCAGCTAGAACTTGACTTCTTAACAAGAAAACTAAGGGGGAAAAAATCTATGTCATGTTAAACCTCTGTATTTAAACCATCTGGAAAGGTTACCATGGGTTGGGAGGAACTAAACTGAAGACTTCTGCTAAAGTCAGCTGCTCTGAGAAGTGTGGCCCCTGGAACAGCTCCCTCTGTTCCCCCTGGGACCTTGCTGGAACTGTGTGCTCTCGAGCACAACCCAGTTAGTCTACATGTCATTAAACCCTCCAGGTCATGCTGCACATGTCAGAGTTTGAGAGTCACTAATCTAGGGACTCTTCAGAGAGCATTTTAGTGTTTTTTTTTTTAAACTAAGACAATAACAGTATTCTCCAAAAAATAAAAACTAAGTTTATTTTCAAATGACACTTATAATTATTATAAAAAAGACTCCATGATAACTTCAAGGCATTATGACAGCAGCTCTGTCCAAGTTATTACAACATGAGAAATAAACATAGCTGGACAGTGGCACTTGCCTGTAATGTCCTACTTGGAAGGCAGAGGCAAGAGAATCATACAAAATAGGAGGCCAGCCTTGTCTACATAGCAAGACCATTTAATAACCAACCAACAACAATTAAAAATAATCTTTAAAGTAAAATAGACTTGCCCAATTTTCTAGCTCAAATTGGCTTGCTTTCTTCAGCAAGTTGTCCACTGGTATACAGCATTACAACTGCCAGATCAGCTTTCTTCTGAACAAGATCTTTACCTAGGCCGTGCAGTGGCTCATACCTGAAAATCTAACACTCAGGATCTCAGGCATTAGCATCTTGAGTTCAAGGCTAGCCTCCACTGCATAGTTTCAGGCCAGCCTGTGACAGCAAGACCTTATCACAAACAAACAAGCCAATCAAAATAGATTTTACTCAACTTAGTTAAGATTCATATACTTGAAGGAAGAAACATAACAGGTGTGCCCTGACTTGTGAAAAATTATCCCTTCCTGGACATGGTTTCAGGTACTTTGCTAAAACAAACAGATAAACAAACAAAACAAAATAAAGCTTTAGAATGACATTTTTAAAAATGTAGTTTCTCCAAATGGTTGATAAAAGGTTCTAATGTTTTCAATTTTTAAAATATATTTATTTTTTTATTTTATGTGCACTGGTGTTTTGTCTGTGTGGGGGAGTCATTTTGGAATTACAGGCAGTTTTGAGCCTCCATGTGGATGGTGGGATTTGAACCCGGGTCCTCTGGAAGAGCAGTCAGTGCTCTTAACCACTGAGCCATTTCTCCAGCCCTGATGCTTTACAATTTTACAAGTAATATGTGCTATAGCATAGGTTTTAGTTTGTAAGGAAAAGAGTAGTTTTATTTGTTCATTGATAAATCGATTTGGAACCTCATTTCAAAACTTCTGTAGCAGCCAACTAAAATAAACCAGACATGCCCCACAACCTCGACGAAAACAAAGAAAGAAGGAAAGAGAGAAATCAAAGGAATTCAAAGGAATCTTCTAGACATTGGTCATGGGTACCCATAAAATTCCCAGGTTAATTGCCATCTCTGCCAGAATCATGAGAACCCAAGAACTATTGTTCTGTAAGCTGAGTGCCCAGCAACCAGGAGAAACTTCTCTGAATCTGTGCTGCATTTCTCTTTCTGTTTCTCTCTTTTAAAAATAATTCTTCCTGGGCTGGAGAGATGGCTCAGCGGTTAAGAGCACTGGTTGCTCTTCCAGAGGTCATGAGTTCAATTCCCAGCAACCACATGGTGGCTCACAACCATCCATAATGAAATCTGGTGCCCTCTTCTGGCCTGCAGATATACCTGCAGACAGAACACTGTATACATAATAAATAAATGTTAAAAAATTAAAAAAAAAATTCTTCCTACAAACAAATACTGTATCTCAGTATCAAGTCTAAGTCCTTCACTAGGCTAGTTGAAACCGTGGGGATTGTGTTAGACATTCAGCATCTGCATCATTACCTGGGTGACATCTGGCTCCATCACTGCCTCCAGCTGCTCCTTTGACTGAATTATCTCAAAGTTTGGGATGCAAGGTTGTGCCTCCCTCTTTGTGGCTTGCTGCCGGAGTTCAGCGTTCTCTTGCTTCAGCTCGCCCACCTGCCGTTGGAGCTTTGTAGTTTTCGCCCTCTCGCTCTCACAGCTGAAGTGCAAGCTTTTCACCTGAGCGACCAGCTTCTCAACCCTTAACTTCAATTTCCGCCGTTCTTTCAGGTTTTCCTTTTCCCGCCTCTGGAATTTCTCCTGAAAAGACAAGAACTCTTGCTCCCGGATCTCCTTTTCCCTCTTCAACAAGTCCAAAGCAGAACTGGTGGCTTTCTCCAGCTCTCCTTTGTGTTGCTGCAGCCTCTGTAGCTCTTCGTCCTTCTGGCTTAAGGTCTTCTCTATCTCCAGGCACTGACTGACCGATCTGTTTTTCTGCTGTAGCTCGGCAATGTATCTTTCCTGTAACTGGACATAATGGACCTTGATCTTCTTAACCTGGAGCTGTAGGCTCTCCCTGTCTTTCTTGAACTCCTGCAGGTGCTTTTTGGTGTTAGCTGAGACCTCTTGCAGATCCTGAAATTTCTTGTTGATATCATTCTTCTCTAGGATTACGTTGTATTTGTCATCAATTAACTCCTCAATGTTCTCCTTTAGTTTATCTATGATGTCATCCAGTATGTGCTGTTTGGAGACCTTCGTCTGTAGTTCTTTAACCCTGTTTTCTAAGTGCAAGTTCCTACTATGGAGGTCTTGGATCTGCATCTCCTGTTTTTTTGTTAGTCTGTTTTAATTTCTGCAAGGCTTCGTTTAAAGCCAGGTCCTCTTCCAGAGGCTCCAAGCTTTCAAAGCCTAGCTCCCTATCAGGCATTATGTCGTCCTGAGATCTACTACTCTTGAAGATGCCAGCTGGAGACCACGGTGAGGCAATGGCTAGGCTGTCTACACCGTCTTCTGTGATTTCCTCCTGGTGACTAACTGACATCTCAGAAATCTCCCCAGAATTCTGTATTTCTTTTGAAGAAGGTTCAGGCTGTAAATTATAGTAAATAAGATAAATATGGAAGAGTAAACTTGTGAGTAAAATTCCCAACAGCTTGGCGGAGCACACCCAAGTAGTAGGCATAAGCTAGACATATGTATCATATTTACTTGGATAAAAGAAAAATTATATTTGGACTCTCCTCATCTTCCATGACGTAAACTTTTCTGGTCAGAAGGTGCTTTCTTTGATTTCAAAATCAATTAAACAAATGTATTAATTATCCTATAGACTATAAGGTCTTTTGAATAAAGATCTCTAATAATATCCCATTTAGACCATCACTTCACCCATGCTGATTCCTGGGAATTAGAATGGCAGACATACTTCATGATTATCTATATGTCCACAATACATGTTTGGTGGGGGTGTGTATGTAACAAAAGATGCATAATTGTGGTATGGAACAATGAAATGATTATGACATTGAACCCCCTCGTAAAAAAATATCTGTAGGGGTGGCATTATATCAATTTAGAGATGCTGAGCCCCTGACTTTTAATGGCTTCTCACTGCCCTGGGAGAGTCAGTTATCTAAGCAAGGTTCCCATCTACTAACTTGATAGCTTACCTAGCACCCTGTCATCATCTTCTACCATACTCCCTGCAGCCCCATGTTTCCTGGACACTGGGCTTCTTGATGTCCTAGTAGGTTTCATAGACTAAGCAGGTACAGGGAATTCATAGATATTGCTCCTTGTTTGTGGAATGCTTACCACCCCACAGTTGCCCAGTGGACCTCTGGACCTCTCTTCATCCATTAGAATTCAGTCCAAAGACTACTTTAAGGAAGTCTCCCCAGACTCCCTGCCTGGAGAAGTATACTCAGCAGTACACCCCTCGTGTAGTTGTAGGAGTCAAGTGCACATTGGTTTGTGTGATTATTTGCTACTATCTACCTCCATTACTAGGATGTTATTTTCATGAATACAAGAGTCATGTGTTTTTTCTTGTTTGTTTGTTTTAAATGTTACATAACCATTACATTACCTGTCATGGTACACAATAGAAAAAAAATTTTTTTTGAGACCGGTTTGTCTTGGACTCGCTTTGTAGACCAGGCTAGCCAGGCTCGCCTCCAACTCATGGAGATCTGCCTGCCTCTGCCTCCTGACTGCTGGGATTAAAGGTGTGCACCACCACACCTGGCCACACAATAGATTCTTAAAAGTACCTGTTGACTACTGAGGGGAAAAAAATACTAAATGCAATGGGGGAAGGAAAAAGCAATCTTGAAAAACCCAAGTTAATCTATGAAATGCTGGTTTCCAGAAATCAACATGGTTAAGCTAAGTTCTCTTTCAAATACTGCCATCTAACTTCCAAATAAATGGGGGGGGGGGACCTTCTCATAATCACAGGCAGGCAAGTAATACCTTTTCTTATTAAACTCACATTGAAAGAGTAATTATTTACACTACTCTTGGATTAAACTCTTTGCTGTAGTTGTCCAAAGAATTCATAGACTTTATATTGTTGATGTCTTTAGTACTTTTAGGATATCAAACATGTGACCACACCCAATGAAAGCTAAGGCAAGTAAATATTTGCTTGTCTGAAGACTGTAGAAAAAAACTTAATGACTTACCCAGTATTTATGTCATATTTAATTGGTTGGGCGGTGTTAATCCTTAACCCGCCATTATAAATAAATACACACAGACACCACGTGGATTTTAACAAGCCTAGGCCTGAATTGTGCAATCTTGGCTCATCTAAGCTAGCTCAAAATTCTATTACCCAAATATGAGCCCATATATACATATGTCCCTTTGGACTATTATTCTCCATGCTAAGCCGATGTTGCAGGCCATGTGGAAGGATCTTCTTTAATCTACCCCATAGTGTGTCCTCCTTCTTTGTTCCTGCGAGCTTCTTCTTCCCAAGATATTCTCTCTCTCTCTCTCTCTCTCTCTCTCTCTCTCTCTCTCAAAAAGCCTGCACACCTTAGTCCTGCCTACCTCCATCTTTGCCAATCTCCAGGCCTCAGCATTTATTTAACCAATCAGAGACAAAGTAAGTAACAGACAGCAAGCAAGACCAATCAACATTTAGAATGCTTAACACCACCCCATCATTTTTTTCTACACATGGCACCAAGCATATGGCAATTAGAATCCATGCTTATGGCCTGAGAAGGCCCAAATGAAAAGTAGTTTCCTAGCCAAAGAGCGGGGAGCCAAACCTGAACGCATTTCAAAGAAGTGGCTCCCTTAACAAAAGCTACTGCCTTACAGCAAAGGTGGAAAGCTTAGCTCTCCTTATATGCTAAATAACCAGCAACCTTCTAAACAGAACTTGAGAATGGAATTAACCACCTAAATTAAAAATGGAGAAATTTATAATGTCTCAATATTTTTGGATTCCAATTGAGTTTGTTTCTCTTAACATACAGATGATTTTTACACTAACAATTGTAGTTCTATGTATACTTTTTGGTAAAGATCTGACTAGGATAGGCTTAAGGATATCTGTAAGGGAGAGAGCTTACAGATGGAATGCTAAGTTGCTGACAATAACAATGGGGGAAGGAGGGAGGCCTATCCTGATAGAAAACAAATTGATGGCAGCTGGAGCTCACAGGTGCCTGAGTACTAGGTGCTTATCAAAAGTATCTGGGAAAGGCCCACCGAGGATATACAGCTGAAGCTAGATACCAGGAAATAATGAACAGAGCTTTAATTACAACATGGATGACAATTAGACCAAGGCTTTTGGAATGTTCTTGTTTCTTTGCTTGAATTTTGTTTAGATGTCTTTGATTTCCCTATATTAGTGGGAGGTAAAAAGGATATTTTTGTTGTTTGACAATGCTAAAATATAAGAGATTTTTAAAGATATAAAGAGAAAGGGGTCACAAGCCAGTCTCCTTAGATGTGGGGTTCCCACAGAAAATCTGGTTTCAAGAGAGATTTTAGGCCCTAAGGGAGATATGCTAATCATTGGGTGTGATGGTGCATGCCTTTAATCCCAGCATTTGGGAGACAGACTGATCTCTATGAGTTTAGGATACACAGAGAAATCCTGTCTCGAAAGAAAAAAATAGAGAGATGTTACTTGTGAGAAATTACATATTTTCAGAACAAGCGATCAAACACCAATGAAGACAAGATGAGGCCAGATGGTCCAGCTCACAGACTATTCCAGCCAGGACTTCAATGAAGCCCTGAACTTTCCCATCTAAAGTTCAACTTTGGACTACAAACTGCTCAGGACATTCAAATTGCTGAGCACATAGAGACTGGACAACAAATGTTACAATTAACTTAACCATTTTTTTCCATTTTTTTCCATTTTTTTGGGCTCCTAAACAGGTTTTCTACATCCCAATTCAGCAGGAAGCAATTTTAAGAGAGCGATGCCCCATTCCCAAAAGGTGGGGGGATAATATTTTGGTCATTTGATATGTTATAGATGTTGTTTAGGGATATTGGTTACAAATTGTTAAATGATCTTATTAAGCAAGGTATAGGAGGTTAGACTCAAGGACTTTTCTATTTCTTTTTCTTTTCTCTCTCCTTTTTTCTCTCTTATATAGGGAAAAAGGATTTGAAAAGATAAAGAAGGGGAATATATGTATATAATATAGAAACGATAAGATATAAGGATAGATTATTGAATCTGTTCTGAAACTTAAAACTATTGCTATTCTTAAAATAAGGTTATCTTTTGATACACTGGTATAGAATTTTGTATATTGATTAAAAAATAAGATCAATTTTGATAGAATTTTACAGTTTGCTTGTTCAAAGATGATAGATTTATAAATTAATAGATGTATTCAAAACCCTCAGAGATGCACAGAAAATGGCATTTAAAGATATTATTTTAAAGCCGGGCGGTGGTGGCGCACGCCTTTAATCCCAGCACTCGGGAGGCAGAGGCAGGTGGATCTTTGTGAGTTCGAGGCCAGCCTGGTCTACAAAGTGAGTCCAGGACAGCCAGGGTTACACAGAGAAACCCTGTCTTGAAAAAACGAAAACAATAAAACAAAAAAAAAAAAAAAAAAAAAAAGATATTATTTTAAGAATTGTTTGACTTTAAGACAGTCAGCTCCTGACAGCTCCCATTTGACTTGGAAGAAAACAATGAGCACCAAAAAGTAATCTCCCATCAGGAGATAATTCCCACTGGACAAAAATGTCCCTGCTCTCTCAACAGACTATATAAAGTCCAAAGATGGACCAGAGCTTGAATGCAGGTAAGTTGATGTCCTGATTCTGCAGAGACAGAATAGGAAAATCCTTATTTCCTGCTGCACAATTATGTCTGTGAGGTATGCTTGGCCAGAAGGCTGAAGATGATGCTCCAACAGTATTGAGAGATATTTGGGACTGTCTAGGAAGCAAACTCATTTTTTTCTTTTTGGAAGCTGCTCTTCTGTGCTTCCTATTCACTCAAATAATAACTATATGCCATCTTATGTCTTTGATGGGGTTGAAGACATAATAGCTATAAAATTTCAATTAAACTTGAGTTATTTAGGATGTAAAAGGAAATATAGGATATGATAGAAAATATTTTGGTTCAGAACTTTAGACACACCAAGACAGATGTTTTTTTTCTTCCTTAAGATTGCCCAGTACAAATAGGCTAAACATTATGTGTATACCTTTTATATATGGTTTTCTTTATTGTTTCATATTTGTTCTTACTGTTTTTACTATATGAGTTTAAAAAATTTTAGCCTTTTTATTAGACAAAAGGAGGGAAATGATGGGGTGGTGTTAAGCTGTGGCGAGCCACAAAACTGTGGTGAGCCGCAACCCTAAGATGGCGCCTGGCTTGATGCCAGAAAGCTCAAGCTTAGCTGTAAACAAGCCTTAGTTGGTAGCAGCTGCCTAGCCCGGTGTGCTTCCTCCTTTTGTGAGCCTATCTTGGATCGCTAGGTGGCATGATCTGATTGGGTTTGAGTAGGCATATAAGGGCTTGGGGGAGGAGAAGCAGAGACACAAGCAGAGACACAAGCAAGGATTCAGAAGACTGTTTTCAAGGGACCTGAATAAACTGCTTGAGAAGAGCTTTTGCGAGTTGCGTCATCCTTGCTGGTCGAGGGGGACACGACAAGTGGTGGCCCGTATGGGGACCCAGAAAAGACTCAGAACTCTTGCAGTAAGGGGCAGTGCACTGGTAAGTTCCCGGGATAAATTGGGACAATAAAGTTTCGCGGAAATAGCGAACAAAAGGTAAAGTTTCGCGGGAAACTGCGAACTGAAAATAAGGTCTCCGGAGGGAGCAATAAGGACCTCGGTAAAGAGGCAATAAGGTCTCCGGGAGGGAGCAATAAAGTTCCGTGATTCGGACGAGTAGAAGACACAACTAGCAGAGCAAGGTGAGGAAAGCAGAGAGTGCCTCACAGAAATGGAGCGAATGCTGGCCTTGCTGGCCTTTATCAGTTGCTGGGATAAGCTTGGGAGAGATCTAGATTTTGCCTGGGAGCAAGGTACATTGCAGGGAGGAGCACGGCCTATTTGGAGACTTGTTCGTATTTGTTTAGGAGATCAGAGATATTGCAAGGCCGTGGAAAAGGGACAAGAGGCATTAAAGCAGTTAAAAGAGGAGTGCTTGGTCAAATCTGGGAAAGATACTTTGGAAGAGGATAGCTCAGAGTCTAAAGAGAAACTTAAAATGTTAACAAAGAAAATGGAGAAGTCATCTTTGAGAAAGAGTTCTGACTGCACTCGGATAGAGTCCTCAGGTCCGGGGCCGCCTGTGTTGGTGCTGCCTTCATATAATGAAACTTCCCCTCCGAGTGGTCCTAGTGCGCGGTCATTCTGTCCAAATGTCTGGAGGGAAGTGAGACATGAGCTGTACTACCCTGTCTTTCAGGATGGAGGGGGAAATCGTTATCATGAACCCCTCGATTTTAAGGTAATTAAAGCACTTGCTGAGTCTGTCCGCACTTATGGGATTAATGCTGCTTTCACTGTAGCTCAGGTGGAAGCTCTTAGTTGTTATTGCATGACTCCTAGTGACTGGGTGAGCTTGGCACGTGCCTGCTTGTCCTCTGGGCAGTATTTAGATTGGAAGGCTTTCTTGATTGAGTTTGCTAATGAACAAGCTGCTGCTAATCGTGCAGCAGGAAACCCAGCCTGGGATGTGGACATGCTTCTTGGGCAAGGTCGATTTGCTCAACAAACTGGGTATCCGGCTCAGGTGTTTGAGCAAATCAACTTAATCGCAACCAGAGCTTGGAAATCATTGCCTAACAAAGGGGAAGTGAATGGCAATCTAACCAAGATTATTCAGGATCCCCTGGAGCCTTTCTCAGACTTCGTGACTAGAATGGTTGAGGCCACTGGAAGGGTATTTGGAGACCCTGAATTGGCAATGCCCTTAATTAAAAAACTTGTGTATGAGCAATGTACAAAGGAGTGTAAAGCAGCTATCACCCCTTATAAGAACAAGGGGTTGGAAGCCTGGATGCTTCAGTGCAGACTGCCGCTACCTTGAATAAGTTGTCAGCCAATGTAGCCACGGCCTTGGATGTATTGTGGCAGGTGGCCCAGATTGGCTGTGAGTGGAAAATGACTGGATTGTGTGTGACCTCTGTGCCATATCAAAATTATACTGTAGCTACAAATTTGTCTAAGCAACTCTCAGTATCTTACAGGAAATTGGTCTGGCGAGTTTGATAAGCTGATGCAGAATCTAAGAATTGCCATCGTGCATGTGAATTCCACCCGGGTTGATGTCTCTGTTGCTGAGGACTGTCAACATGGATCCTCCGAGCCATGAATCACCTGAAGGAATGGGCGGGAATGGGTGCCCTAGGAGGCATGCTCTTCCTAGTCAGTTTCATTGCCCTATGGTGTATCTGTAAGATGAGGATTTCACAGAGGAGAAGTAATGCCATGCTGGTGCAAGCCTTTGCTGCCTTGGAGGCTGGACAGCCACAAGCTTGGTTGACTGTCCTAAAGGACTAAGCTATCATCACGCTCAGGATGCGAGGCTAAGCACTGCACTTGGGGTCAGCTTCTAGCGACTTCAAGAAGGGCATGTTTGATTGCATATGGGTTGGTATCCTAGTTTCCCATCTCTGAGAAAAAGATACTGGATGGGTATGGCACCAGCCTGGTTGGCTACTGGGCGTGGGGTCATTACAATGTCCTTTACATGCATATCACAGATCAGACCTCTACCCTTGCCTGTTGCGTTTTAAAACAAAAAGGGGGATCTGTGGTGAGCCAAAACCCTAAGATGGCGCCTGGCTTGATGCCAGAAAGCTCAAGCTTAGCTGTAAACAAGCCTTAGTTGGTAGCAGCTGCCTAGCCCGGTGTGCTTCTTCCTTTTGTGAGCCTATCTTGGATCACCAGGTGGCATGATCTGATTGGGTTTGAGTAGGCATATAAGGGCTTGGGGGAGGAGAAGCGGAGACACAAGCGGAGACACAAGCAGAGACACAAGCAAGGATTTGGAAGACTGTTTTCAAGGGACCTGAATAAACTGCTTGAGAAGAGCTTTTGCAAGTTGCGTCGTCCTTGCTGGTCGAGGGGGACGCGACATTAAGCATTCTAAATGTTGATTGGTCCTGCTTGCTGTCTGTTATTTACTTTGTCTCTGATTGGTTAAATAAATGCTGAGGCCTGGAGATTGGCAAAGACGGAGGTAGGCAGGACTAAGGTGAACGGGCTTTTTGAAAGAGAGAGAGCGCATATTGGGAAGAAGAAGCTCGCAGGAGAAGCCAGGAACAAACAAGGAGCACATGCATGGAGTAGATTAAAGAAGATCCTTCCACGTGGCCTGGAACATTGGCTTAGAATGGAGAATAATAGTCCAAAGGGACATATATATATATATATATATATATATATATATATATGGGGTCATATTTGGGTAATAGAATTTTGAGTTAGCTTAGATGGACTAGGATTGTACAACTCAGGCCTAGGCTTTTAAAAAATCCATGTCGTGTCTGTGTGTATTTATAATGGAGGGTTAAGGATTAACACTGCCGAACCAATTAAATATAATATAAATACTAGTAAATCATTTAATTAGCCATTTTTTTTCCTGCAGAAGACCACCAGCAAAACAGAAACATCTTCAGCTTGCTTTGTCATAGAATTTAATAAATACCTCTACATCCTTCCTTTCTCAACTTTCCCCTCAAGTTCGGCTCTTGAGTCCCAGTTGGTTTGGTGTAACACACATAAAAATGGATTATACTTAAGGCAGCATGCTGTTACTAAGCCATATAAATACTAAGAGGTTTAGGAGAGTGAGTCATAATCCTTAGGAAAAAAGCTATCTGGTAGAGCTGATCTCTAAGTATGGTCCAAATTTATTAGGAAAATTTGTATCTGATTAGTTAAGATTTCCCTTGGAAGCAAAGTCCCTTGTACTGATCTGATGACATCATGCTATTTGGAAAAGTCTCAGCTTCTGTGTTTTCAAACAATAAAAGGACCTCCACATCTTTTCACATGCTGCAGGCTTTAATGACACAATCAGTCTTACCTCTTCTGCTTTATAGCTAGCTCTCAAGTCAAGGAGGTCTAAGCAATTCTCATGATCAAACACGTTTTCACCTCTTCTGAAGACATTTTCTTTACCCAGAAATCTTTGAGACTGACTGATGTTGAGGGAAACATCCACAATAGCACTTCTCATCAATGACTTTTCCACGACTGGCTGCAGCTGTCCTCTGTAGCAGTTTACAGACAGATTTCTAGGAAATACCCCGACACAGTCATGAACGAGTTGATCTTTATTTTCAGAAATGCTATTTTCCATCGGGCTTTCTTCCTTAAGTGGATCTGGCTTTTCACTGATATTGGCTGTATCACTGTACACCTCCTCGCTTTGCAACTCCAGCTTCTCCGAGTAAGAAAAGGCCTCCCTCAGGTTGTGACATGTCATTTCATCATTAAACGCTTCTATCCAGTGAAATTTGCAAATGGGTTCAAATTGTCTCAAGGAAGAAACCCTAGTATTAGCTGGTTGATTCTGCACACAGTCTGAATAATTCCCAAGGTTGATATCTTATTAGAAAAAGAAAGAAGATAACGAGTTACCATAAACTTACGGAATAACTGTTACAGTTATACTTAAAAATATATATTGGCCAGGTGTGGTGGTGCACACCTTTAATCCCAGGACTTGGGAGGCTGAGGCAGGTGGATCTCTGTGAGGTCAAGGCCAGCCTGGTCTACAGAGTCAGTTCCAGGACAGCCAGGGCTGTTATACAGAGAAACCCTGTCTCGAAAAACAACAAAAGGTTGAAATCACATGGTATTTCAAACAAAACAACTTTTTCTTCTTTTTTTTAAAAATAGCATCTCACTATTTAGCTCAAGACAGCCTCAAACTCATGATCTTCCTGCCTTTCCCTCCAAGAGCTAGGATTACAGGTGTGTGCATCATGCTTGATTTAGATTTGATGTCTAGCACCCATATGACAGAGCCCAACCGTCTAGGCTCCGTCCGAGGCAATCAGATACACTCTTCTGGCCTCTGGGGCAATGCTGCTCCTGGTGTACAGAGGCACATTCAGACAAAACACTCTCACACACAAAACAATAAAATATATTTTTTCTTTGAAGGAGGATTAAAAAAAAAGCATAGGATAACAGTTTCAATCACATAAATGTGTTTACATTTTATAAGTTTACAGTGCTGAAGAAGCAGGTAGATTCCGAGAGTTCCCTGGGCAGCTGGTCTAGCCAATTGGTTAGTTTAATTCAAAACTCTGTTTAAACAAATAAGCTGCAGAGCAGCAGAAAACACACACACACACACACACACACACGGCCTGCACAGTGTCAGTAAAGGCAACTGGAGAATAACAGACAGCATAAATGAATTTTCTTATCCTTTCCCCTATTAACTGACAAATTCAGCTGTATAAAATAACATATAGTTTTACATAACTAACTGATGGGGTGATGTTATGCATTGTAAATGTTAATTAATCTGCTCCCAGAAGCCTGCTTGCTGTATGTACTTCAAGTAATGCTCTGATTGGTTGAATAAATGCTGAGGCCTAAGATTGGGCAAAGACAGAAGTAGGTGGGACTAAGGCAAGGGCTTCAGAAGCAGAGAGGTTCTTGGGTAGGAGAAGCCTCTAAGACAAGCAGCAAGAACAGGAAAGAAGACACTCACCATGGGTTAGAGAAAAAAACGTCATTCCACGTGGCTTGGAACATCGGCCTAGTGGGGAGAATAGAAGTCCAGGGGACATATATATATGGGGTCATATTTGGGGAATAGAATTAAGAGCTAGATTAGATGGGCCAAGATTGCTCAATTCAGGCCAACTCTTCTTAAAATCCATCAGGTCTCTGTGTGCTTACTTATAATGGCTGGTTAAGGAGTAACACTGCCAACCAATTAAATATAATATAAATACTAAGTGATTTATTTAGCCATTTTCAACAACTAACAACTAACTAGCTTTGTGAAAATCTTCATGTGCTAAAAGAAAAATACAATTCTTAATAAATATCTTTAACAACCACACTAACTACTTAGGTAAGTGCTGCTGGATACAGTACAGCATCTCAAACCCTGGAATCTGGCTGGGACACCACCACACCTGCTTCCTATATATAGCGTTTACTGTTTATCACATGGGTTAGAGAAAAGAATGTCATTCCACCTGGCAACTTCTAAAACCCTGGCTTTGCAAGTAAGATATAAAAAGAGTTACTGAAATAGTGAACTACCTTGAGTTAGTAAATGAGGTCTGAATAATACCCATCATTTGAGACAGTCTTAAATTTCAAATTACCTTACAATATCCTAGGAAAACTATGGTAACTACAAACTATACCATTTTTACAGAAATAGTATGACTATATCTATTTTTAAAAGTCTTTCAGGACTAAGGGGGTGGCTTAGTTGTTAAACATTTGCCTTGCAAACACAAAAACCTGAGTCCAATACCTAGGAGCCTGTGGTGGTTTGAATAAGTTTGGTCCCCATTGACTTATGTGTTTGAATGCTTGTCCCATGGAGAGCGGCACTATTAGGAGGTATGAAGATGAAACTTTTAATTAGCAAATATATTTATCAATAACTTTAGGCACTTATAACAAATATAAATACTTACTACCTAACAAATAGCCCTAAGAATAATCATAAACACCTATTACCTAACAAACAACCCTATTAATAACTACAAACGCCTATTATCTAACAACTAATCCTAACTTTTTAGAAGGATGCAGTCTCTGGAGCTGGTCCTCAGTCATCAGGAAAACCTCAGGAGTAGATCCTTTATGGGACTTGGTCAACAGTCTTTCCTCAGGAACATCTCAAATGTAGGTCCTTTAGGGTGAATTAATTATTGCATTACTATGGTAGCTTCATTTTAAATGAAGCTTGAGGCTTTCTTCTCCCTGAAGCCTCAGCTGGCTGTAGATCAACTCAATCAGTTTGTATTAGTCACTCAGCCACTCTTCTGCAGTCTTTGGGGCTGGCCACAGTTCTATTCAGGCCATCGTTTGAACTGGTTGAACACCTCAGGGCAGAAGCTGTGCCATAGGGTTTTAGTCCTTTGCTTTTTGTTGCATTGCTAAGGTCTTCTCTGCTCACCAGCTTTTCTCTGCCTCAGGAAGAGCTGGGCGTATTTTACAAGAAGGGAGAATATGTAAGGCGAGTTAGATTAATATAAATTAGATTTAGTGAATATCTAGGGGCTTCTGATACAGTGTCTTAAAAGGGGGCATGAAGATCAGCCTGGCACCTGTGGGCACTTGGCATGGCAGCATTTGGACTAAAAACAAGGTTTATGGCTTGGCATTTGTTTGCAGCTGCTAATAGCTTTACAAAGTGGGCAGAGCCCAGATTAGGTTGAAGCCAGGTGAAACAAAGAGAGACCCTATTTAAGGATGAAGTGGGTGGAGCCAGAGAATTCCCACGCTAGAGAGGATGAGATGTAAGACGGCTTGTTTCATTTGATGGAGAAAATGCAGGTGGATAGAAAAGCTGATCTCAAACAGAGCTGAAAAAATAAGCCTCAAGTCTCATTTAAAGTGAAGCTGCCGTAGTAATGCAATAGCTAATTTTCCCTAAAGGGCCTATGTTTGAGATGTTCCTGTAGAAAGACTGTTGACCAAGTGTCATAAAGGATCTACTCCTGAGGTGTTCCTGATGACCGAGGACCTGCTCCAGAGACTGGATCTTTTTAAAAGGTTAGGGTTAGTTGTTAGATAATAGGTGTTTTGTAGTTATTAATAGAGTTAGTTGT
Source organism: Lophiomys imhausi (assembly GCA_907164525.1). Lineage (NCBI taxonomy): Eukaryota > Metazoa > Chordata > Mammalia > Rodentia > Muridae > Lophiomys > Lophiomys imhausi. Next base: position 4,842,527 of record CAJQZJ010033130.1, read on the forward strand.
TAGGTAATAGGGGTTTATTTATAGTTATTCTTAGGGCTAATAAGTGTTTATATTTGTTATAAGTACCTATAGTTATTAATAAATATATTTGCTAATTAAAAGTTTTGTCTTCATAGGTATGGCCTTGTTGGAGTAGGTGTTGCCTTGTTGAAGAAAGTGTGTCTCTGTGGGGGCAGGCTTTGAGATCTCCTATGCTCAAGCTGTTCCCAGTGTGGAAGAGTCTCCTTCTCCTGCCTGCAGATCAAGATGTAGAACTCTCAGCTCCTTCTCCAGCACCATGTCAGCCTGGATGATGCCATGCTTCCCGCCAAATGATAAAGGACTGAACCTCTGAAACTTAAGGCAGCCCCAATTAAATGTTTGCCTTTGGAAGAGTTGCCTTGGTCATGGTGTCTCTTCACAGCAATAAAACCCTAACCAAGACAGACCCACATACAAATGTTGGGTATGGTGGGCACACAATGGCATGTGCTTGTAATTCCAGCACTGGGAATGCAGGAGCAACAGTATTATGCCTGGGGCTCACTGGCTAGCCAGTCTAGTGTAACTGGAGAGTTTAGAACAATGAGAGATCCTGTTTCAAAGAGAGTGGACAGCCTTCCTGAGTCCAACACCTAAATTTGTCCTCTGGCCTACACACATACACATGTATGCATATACATGCTTCCAAATGCACATTTTAAAAAGTAATGGAGAATTTGCCTAGCATGTGTGAGGCTCTAGGTTTGAGCTCCAGCACTGTAACATAAAACCCTCCAGTCTTTATATAATTCCAAATTTTCCTTTTGCGATTCAGCCATCTAGATACTACTTTTTTTCATATTTACTGACTATATAAGTTGTTCCTAATGTTGCTATCAAAACCAGTGCTGAACTAGACATCCTTGTGCACCATCATGTCTAATCTCTAGGTATATAGAAGTGGAACGGCTGGATTCTAGAAGATAGCCATCTTGAGCTTCATTGGATATTGTGAAGTCACACTCCTAAGAAGTTGTATCAATTTATATTTCTACCATTAATGGAAAGAAAAATACTTTAGGCTGTGTGTGGTGGTGCTGTTAGATCACCTGGGACTACCTTGATTATGTTAATTGATGAGCAAAGACCCATCTTAATTGTAGTGGGACCTTTCCCACACTCAGCAGGGATCTGGGCTGTGTTAAGGAGGAGAGAAAAAGCTGAACACTAAAAAGAAAGCATTTATTTCTCTCCTAACTGCAGATGCAATGCGACTGTTGGCTTCAACTTCTTGATGCTTTGAACTTCCCACTGGACCTTGAACTATGCACTAAATAATCATTTTCTCCTTTAAGTGGCTTTTGTCAGGGTTGTTTTTGTTTATTTATTTATTCTTATTTTTTGAGACACAGTCTCACTGTGTAAATCTTGACTGGCCTGCAACTGGCTGTATAGACCAACCAAGCTGGTCTCGAACACACACACACAGAGATCAGCCTGTCTCTGTCTCCTGAGTGCTGGGATTAAAGGAATCCACCCGTGTTGGGCCTGGGAAGGGTATTTTATCACAGCAGCAGGAAGAGAAACTGAAACCTGCAATCCTCACTTCTAAGGTAGAAACAGGTGGATGAGGTGTTCAAGACCAGCCTTGCCTATGTAGCAAGTTCTAGGCCAGACTGAATTACCTGAGACTCTGTCTCAAAAACAGAAACAAAATAGAGTCTGACAAATGGCTCGGCAGGTACAGACACCTACCACCAAGCTTGACAACCTGAGTTCAGTGTCCATGACTTTTATGGTAGAAGGAGAGGACCAACTCCTGCAAGTTGTTCTTGATTGCCATGTGAATGCCATGGCACAAGTCCACCCATACTCATAAATACACATATTCAAAAATGAATAAGTAAAATAAATGAATAAAACAAAAGAGTGCCTGGTGATGCACACACATCTGTAATCCCAGCATTTGGGGGGTAGTACCAAGAAAATGAGTTAAAAGCCAGCCTGGGCTACATAAGATCTATTAAAGAAACAAGAGGAGCTGAGCATGGTGACATATTCCTTTAATCCCAGCATGAGGGAGGCAGAGGCAGGAGGATCTCTGTGAGTTCAAAGCCAGCCTGGT
>CAJQZJ010033130.1:4849612-4907165 GCA_907164525.1 Lophiomys imhausi
CTTTTGTGAGTTGCGTCATTCCTTGCTGGACAAGGGGGGACGCGACATTTATATTATTGTTAGTTGGTTTGGCAGCCGTTAATCTTTAAGCAGACATTAAAAATGAGCGCACAGAGACCGTATGGATTTTAGAAGCCTTGGCCTGAGTTGTGCAATCCTAGCCCATCTAAGCTAGTTCATAATTCTATTACCCAAATATGACCCCATATATACATACGTCCCCTTGGACTGCCATACTCCATGATATGCCGATGTTCCTGGCCATGTGGAATGAGGTTCTTTTCTCTAACCCATGGTGTGTGCCTCCTTTCTGCTGCTCCTGGCTGGAATGCTTTAATCCTCTGTCTAAAGCACAGGCTTCCTGCTCTAATCTCAGGAAGTCCCACCTTTCTCTGTCTTTGCCCATTATCAGCCCTGGGCATTTTATTTAACCAATCATAGTCAATGTAAGTAACAGACAGCAAGCAGGACCAATTAATTAACATTTAGAATGCTTAACACTACCCCGACACTTTACCTTGGCCCTAAATTTTCTTTCAGAAGGTAAGAGCATTGTAGCTCCCTTGCAGACTAAAATCCTGTGGAATTAACTTTTGAATTTGGTGTAATATGTAAGAAAACCAACTAGGCTAGCATAACTGAATAAATATTCTATTCTTACCCCCAGAGATTTATAGTCATACTTCTAACAAATGCCAAGACCCCATTTTTCTTGTTTGAGACAAGGTCTTGTTATGTAGTCCTCAGTGGCCTGATAATTGTGTAGTCCAGAGTGGCTTAAACTCTTAATCCTCCTGCCTCATCCTCCCAAGTGCTGGAGTTTGGGTCTGCATCTTCATATCAGGCTCAACTTCTTTCATTTCTAAATAGAAATGCTAGGATCTCCTTAGGATAAATGTAATGCATTAATTCACAGACTTGAAAGAACTGAGTATGAAACATTTCATTAGTTCATATGCCTTCTGTGAATTTTTTCCCATAGAAACCTTACACACCTTTTGTGAAATTTATTCTTGGGTAATTTATTTGTGCTTCTATTGATGATAATTAACAATTTAAAGAAAGATATGTGTGTTTGCCTACATGAGTTTATGTGCATGCAGGTGCCAACAGATACCAGAAGAGGGTGTTGGAGCTCCTAGAACAGGAGTTATTGGCAGTTGTGAACCCCTGATATGGGTGCTATGTACTGAACCTGAGTCCTATGCAAGAGCCCTAAACATTTCTTTTGGAAAGAAATTGCTATTGAGTACATTGCAATGCTATTAGTTTTTAAAATGTTGACCAATCAATAGATCTGAACTTTTTTTTTTGTTTGTTTGTTTGAGACAGGGTTTCTCTGTGTAGCCCTGGCTGTCTGGGATTCACTTTGTAGATCAGGCTGGCCTTGAACTCACAGAGATCCACCTGCCTCTGCCTCCCGAGTGCTGGGATTAAAGGTGTGTGCCACCACGCCCGGCAGATCTGAACTTTTATAGTGGTTCAAGGAGTTTTTAAGTTCTTATGTAGAAAAATCATGTTTATAAATACTCTCTTATCTTTAAGAAATAAATACTACTGTATATGTCTGTGATATGTACAGGAAGGCATGCCATAGCACATGTCTGAAGTCACAGGACAACTTTGGAATTCACTTTCTCCTTTCTCTTTTAGTGGGTCCTGGAGATTGAATCCAGGTCACCAGGCTTGCATGGCAAGCATCAGGGTTTCTCTGTGTAGCTCTGGCTGGCCTGGACTCGCTTTGTAGACCAGGCTGGCCTCGAACTCACAGAGATCCGTCTGCATCTGCCTCCCAAGTGTTGGGATTAAAGGCGTGCGCCACCACTGCCAGGCTCCATCTTGTCTTTCTTTCTAATCCTCAACACCGCTTGTGTTTCTTAACCGTGTGTATACTAGTCTTATGACTCTTAACCATATTTTAACTATCAATTTAGTCCAAAAATAGGAAATTTTGGTTATATCAACACACATATCCTAAGATGTTTGTATGGTGTCTTGGTTAGGGTTTCGTTGCTGTGAACAGACTCCATGACCAACTCTCGTAAGGAAAACATTTCATCAGGGTTGGTTTACAGTTTTAGAGTTTTAGTCCATTATCATATCAGTGGGAAGCATGGTGGCATGCAGGCAGACCTGGTGCCGGAGAAGGAGCTGAGAGTTCTACATCCAGATCAGCAGGCAGCAGGAAGTGAAGACTGAGCCACTAGGCATGGGTTAGGTATTTGCAACCTCAAAGCCCGCGGCCTGGTGACCACTTCCTCTAACAAGGCCACGCCTTCTAATAGTGCCACTCCCTGTGGGCTTATGGGAGCCATTTTCATTCAAGCCACCACATGTGGTATTCTAGTGTTTGAGACAACTTGAATCACAGCTTACTGATTAAAGACACACAGCCTTGGTCAAATCAGATCCTTAATGCAAAATGGAAATAAAAAGCACTCTTATTTCAGGAAAAAAAAAATCCTACCAATTCGTAGGATTACCTGTGGGTTTCCTGTAATAACATCATAAAGTACTTCTCTCAGTACCTGACGATTATTATCATGGGACAGACACACAGTTTTCTGTACACTGCGGCAAGGGGATACTTACCACCTAATGAGCTGTCTTGTGTGCAATAAACATCTTCAGAGAGTGTGTGTGCAGACTCATTTTCCCTTTTTACATTCTTTGTTTCATTCTGCATAATAATTTAAAAGCATTATTAACACTTCAAGAAAACATCAGCTTCTTCTAAAGGAGCACATAGTTTTCTATGTAGATTTTTATGAGAATTATTTTTTGTTTCACAGGCAGAGTATGCATTTTAGTACATTTTCCCACTGCATTAGTCCCTTGTTTGTAAATCTCTTTTAGGAAAGGCACATTAAATGACAGGTAGCCTGTTACTTAGTATTTTTAAAGTGAGATTATGTATCACTAATCACAGGGATATATGAGAATGTTTGTATCTCTTGTTGATAATTTTGGGGGCCTTTTAGAGATAGGGTTTCTTTTACTAAATATTAATTTCAGACTTCCCTGAAAATCATCATGGGATTATACATGTGAAGAATCATGTGCAGCTTGGGTAATTACTATTGGGCATTATTTTTAACTTTCATTTGGGCACACATACACATACCATGGGGAGTGTGGATATGAGAGGACAACTCTGGGAAGTTGACACCTTCCTTCCACTTTGTTTTTGAGTAAGGATCTCTCTTGTTGTTTCTGCCAGGTTGAGTCTAGGTGACCCAGATGTGAGTTTCTGGACAATTCTCCTGACTCTGTCTCCCATCTCATAGTAGGGGTGCCGGGATCACAGATGTATGTCAGCAGCAAATCTGGCTTTTTACCTGGGCCCTGAGGAATCGAGCTGAGGTTGTCAGGGTTGAGGAGCAGAAGTTTTACCTACTGAGTCGCCTTGCCAGCCTCAGCTCAAATAATTCTTAATGTTTATTAAATCTTATCTAAACAGAACTAGAGTAGGAATTTAGTTATTGTTGTTGTTATTGGTTTTTTTTTTATGTTGTTGTTTGAAGATAAGAGTTCCAGTAATAAAGGGCTGGAGAGATGGCTCAGAGGTTAAGAGCACTGGCTGTTCTTCAAAACGTCCTGAGTTCATGCCCAGCAACTACATGGTGGCTCATAATCATCTACAATGAGATCTGGTGCCTTCTTCTGGAGTGCAGGCATACATGTAGACAGAACTCTGTACACATAATAAATAAATTTAAAAAAAAGAGTTCCAGTAATGAGATGACACCTGATTCCACTAAATAATTTACAAACACAAGTAGGTCTTGTTTTCCAAGTATTCTTAATGTTATATAAGATAAAAAAGGGACTATTAAATTAGTATTATAAGATAGCGTGGGGAATATTTACATTTTTTGAGGAAAAAACTTGGTTTTATCATAGCCGGGCGGTGGTGGCGCACGCCTTTAATCCCAGCACTTGGGAGGCAGAGGCAGGCGGATCTTTGTGAGTTCGAGGCCAGCCTGGTCTACAAAGTGAGTCCAGGACAGCCAAGGATACACAGAGAAACCCTGTCTCGAAAAACCAAAAAAAAAAAAAAAAAACTTGGTTTTATCATAAATAGTATCTCACATATGTGGATCTAAATGATGCCCTTCTACATAGAAGCAGAACAGCTTGAGCAGAAGAGTGAAAACCTGTCTAAAAAATCCAACAAATACAGAGTCTTAAAGAAAATCTTGCCAGGTGTGGTGGCACATGCCTTTAATCTCAGCACTTGGGAGGCAGAGGCAGGTGGATCTCTGTGAGTCTGAGGCCAGCCTGGTCTACAAAAGTGAGTCCAAGACAGCCAGGTCTGCTATACAGAGAAACCCTATCTTGAAAAACCAAAAACCAAAACAAAACAAAAAACCAAAAACAACAACAAAAAAAAGAAAATCCAAAAAGGAAAATCTCTTAATGTTATCAACCTCTATTCAATAATGCTTTTTCAGAGTTGCCCTCTGTAAAATCAAAACTGACCTACAGTGTATAACGGCACATTACTCAAGACTATTCCTCCTGGTTAGTCTTAAAATTACAAAGAACCAAACAGAATCACTAATGTGCCTTCAGATTGTATTTCACACAATGCAAGTGGGATTTTGATTCTCATGAAATTTCATGGATAATTTCAAGGTCTCGTTTTCTCTTGTATTGTTCTGTTCTTTTTCTTTTTTTCTTTTCTTTTTTTTTTTTTTTTTTTTTTTTGGTTTTTCGAGACAGGGTTTCTCTGTATAGTCCCTGGCTGTCCTTGACTCACTTTGTAGTCCAGGCTGGCCTTGAACTCACAGAGATCCGCCTGCCTCTGCCTCCCAAGTGCTGGGATTAAATGCATGAGCCACCACCGCCCGGCTTGTATTGTTCTTTTTAAAATTTTCTTTTAAAACTTTATGTGTATGGGTGTTTTGCCTACATGTATATCTGTGTATTACATAAGTGTTCGGTGCCTGTGAAGGTCAGAAGGTGGTGTTGGATCCCCTGAAACTAGTGTTACAGATGGTTATGAGTCACCATGTGGATGTAAGGAATTGAATCCGGGGCCTCTGGAAGAACAGTTAGCTCTCTTAACAGCCGAGCCATCTCTCCAGTCCCTTTCTTTGAGACAGGGTCTCACAATGTAGATCTGGCTGGCCTTAGACTCACAGAGATCCACCTGCCTCTTCTTCCAGAGTGCTGGGATTAAGGGCTAGGGCCATCATGCCCAGGCATTTCCAGTCTTTATGTGTATATGTATGTGTGGGGTTGTCCACAGGAGTGCAATGCCAGAGGAGGATAGCAGAGGGCATCTGGATCTACAGCCACCAGGCAGTTGTGTGTTGCCAGAACAGATGGCAAGAACAGAACTCAGGTCTTCCTTAAGAGCAGTGCTCAATCTGAAGTCTGAGCCCATCTCTCCAACCCGGATCTTACTATTCTTAACTAAACATTCATTTTGTTCCTATCATCTACAAATTTATCATAGGAAATAAACTGCTCTGGGTAGCTCCTTATAGTTTTGGGGGTTTTGTTTTTTGTTTTTTTGTTTGTTTTTTCCAGACAGGGTTTCTCTGTGTTCCCCTGGCTATCCTGGAACTCACTTTGTAGACCAGGCTGGCCTTGAACTTGCAGAGATCCACCTGCCTCTGCCTCCCAAGTGCTGAGATTAAAAGTGTGTGGCAATTACAGACAGCTGTGAACTGCCACGTGGGTGCTGGGATTTGAACCCAGGTCCTTTGGAAGAGCGACCAGTGCTCTTAACCACTGAGCCATCTCTCCAGCCCCCTTATAGTATTTTTTAAAGTGTAGAACTATAGTGTCTTGGACTCTGATTAACACTAGACTATAACTCATTTTTTTTTATTAAAAAAAATAAATATAAAAAAGTCAAGCGGGAGGTGCCCAAGGCAGAGGCAAGTGGATTTCAGTAAGTTCCAAGTGAGCAAGGTTCGTGTAGCGAGTTCCAGGCTGGCCAGAGCTACATAGTGAGACCTTGTCTTGAAAAAAATAGAATAAAAAAATATAAAAAATAATCCTGGTGTGTGTGTGTGTGTGTGTGTGTGTGTGTGTGTGTGTGTGTGCTAGAGAGATGGTTCAGAGGTTAAGAGCACTGGCTGCTCTTCCAAAGAGCTGGGTTCAAATCCCAGCACCCACATGGCAGTTCACAGTAGTCTGTAACTGCCAGGAGTGGTGGCACACACCTTTAATCCCAGCACTCCGGAGGCAGAGGCAGGTGAATCACTGTGATTTCGTGCCCAGCCTGGTCTACAAAATGAGTCCAGGACATCCAGAGACACACAGAGAAACACCGTCTACAAAAAAAAAGAAAGAAAAAAGAAAAGAAAAACAAATGTGATCATTTTTCTTTTTCTTTTCCTTTAAAACATTTTTTTTTGAAGGATTGGAAAGATGTTTTAGTAACTGGTTAAGAGCGCTGCTGCTCTTCCAGAGGACCCACATTCAGTTCCTACTACCCACACTGGGCAGCTCACAGCTGCTTGTAACTCCAGTTCCAGGGGATCTGGTGCTCTTTTCTGGCCTCCATGGTTAACCATACTTGCACACAGGTACATGCACATAAATAATAAAATAAATCTTTAAAAGTGTTTTTTTGAGACAGGGCTTTGCTATGTAGCCCAGGTTGGCCTCAGATTTAAGATACTCCTGAGTGCACACCCATGATGTTAGGATTAGAGGTATGTGCCACCACTCCTGGCCAATGTGACCACTTCTCTGTCAGCAAGTATGTATTTTCAGTATATATGGCCACATCCATAAAATAATTTATCCACTGTATTCCATAAAATAATTTAACTATACCTTACTCAAAAAAATCTGTTTCTAATGCAATTAGAAAGTATGCATTGTATGGATCATTCTTTTTAAATTATATTTAGTTATTTTGTGTGTATTTGAGTGTGGACATGTGTGTGCTGAGGCATTCATGTGATGGTCACAGGACAGCTGGCGGGGAGTCAGTTCTCTTCCACTGGTTAGGCCTGGAGACTGAAGTTAGGTCATCAGCACTGGTGGTAAGTGTGCCTTTGTCTGCTGAGCCATCTTACTACCCCACTATGGATAATTCCTTAAGTATCTTTTTTGAATATTTTCTAGAGATAGACTTTTAAATTAGAATTTATCTTAGATCCCTAACATTAAGCGAGCCCTTTAGGAAGGCTTTCCCAGTTTATGGTCTGAACCACATGAATTTTTCATTATTTGTCCTATTTATTTATTTAAAGCCAACTTAATATGGTATAACAACACATTTCTACTATCTTCCTATACTCTTACTAACAGCTACAAAACTCAACATTCTTGAAGATCTTGAGACATCATGATCTCTTATTTCATGAGGACACCAGGACTTCTCATGAAGATGTAGAATGGGAGCTGTCAGTGTCATGAATGACAGCCAGCTGGTCATTTTCAGACAGACACAGTGGAAAGCGCACTAGAGTGGGGAGGCAGGTCCGTCCTTATTAGGGCTCTCAACCTGTCTGTGACAGAGCTGTAGCCATGTCCCCTAGCTCCACATCTGGAACTTCATGAACAGAAAGCATGTACTTTAGCCCAGAATCTGTAAAACTGTTCCACCCTTTGCACACCAAGACTAAGAAAACCAGTCTCTGCATGCCCCTTCCTTCTGTGTCCACTGGAGATCTTTTACTACCCCTTATAATTTTGAAAAAAAAAAAGTTCACATGAGAGTAATTTGGGTTATCTCCTCAAATACTACTGTAGAGTGCACACCTGAGACAAGTCTGAAGTGACGGAGCTGGCTTCTAAACAGAAGGGTGAGTCTGAGTAGCAGACGTCTCCAGAAGGACCACTGACATTTATTGCTTCCGACTCTGACATACTTTCCAAATTTTCAAGGAAGTATCCACTTCAAAACACACAGGATCTGAAGACGATGACGATAACTTTCCCTTTTTGTTTTGCGCTGTCAGGGACGATGACACACACTTTTAAGAGTCCTTATTTCTAACTGCTGAGTGACATAAGGCCTCTTTAAAACAAGCAAACGATCTGAGGGGAGGTGGAGAGGAGAGTGAACAGGATGCATGAGGTGAAATTCACAAAACAAACAATAAAAAAATGAAGATGCAGGGCTCAGATCAATATGGAAAGGCCAAGGCCAAGGCCAGTCTTAGAATCTCTTAAAGGGAGTGGTGCTGTGAAGAGGGTCATCTTGTAAATAGTTAGATACAACCTGTCCACAGCACCTCAGTCTTATCTTTTATCTGCTTCTTAGATTCTGTAACTGAAAACATGAAATCATTGCACCTTGTTCTACGAGATGTAGCCACTTAAAAAAAACAAAACACACACACACAAAAAAAAAAAACAAGCAAAGGAAAGAGAAAGACACACTTTTTGTGTTAATCCATTTGTGCAAAGACTTTCCTTACCCCTCTTCACAAGAAGAAACCTGCAAAGGGGGCTGGAGATATGGCTTAGCAAGAAAGAGCACTCATTGTTCTCAGAGGACCAGGGTTCAATCCTAGCACCCACAATGTAGTTCATAATTGTTTGTGACTCCAGTCCTGGAGGATCTGACACTTCTGGTCTACTTGGGCACCAGACACATGTGTTGCATAGACATACATGCAGGTAGACACATAAGAAAAGAATTTTTAAAAAGCAGTAAAGTTCACTCACTACTCAAGATTGTAAAATGCTATTTTCCAACTTGGTATCACAGTAAATAGTGATTTGGCCAAAACCAAGCCAATGTGTATAGCTTCTATTGAACAATGTCCTACAAAATGTGAATGTCCTACAAAGTGAAGGAGTCTGTTATTTCCAAAATGCTATCGGGAACTTTGTAGTTTTCACAAAATACTGCTTTTCTCTTTGATGCTATTTCAAAACACTAAGTAAAATAAAACCTTGTACAGTTTTTCCTACACCACACTTGGTTTTTGTTTGGTTTTTAGAGACAGGGTTTCTTTGTGTAACAGCTCTGGCTGTCCTGGACTCGCTTTGTAGACCAGGCTGGCCTCAAACTCACAGTGATCCGCCTGCCTCTGCCTCCCAAGTGCTGGGATTAAAGGCGTGCACCACCACGCCTGGCTTTACACCACACTTGTTGGGTTGAAATATTGGTTTTTAGAGAGGGTCTTGATATATAGTCTGGGCTGCCTTAAGTTTGTGGCAATCCTCCTGCCTCAGCCTTCTGCTTCCTGGAATTATGTGGTGCCACTGTGACATTCAGCCTCAGATTCTGCTTTCGTTTTGGTCTAGTTTCAAACTGGGCAAGAGTCTGGGAAACTGGAGGCATCTAAGAAGTCCTACGTTATCACGGGCAGCTACTGTCATCAGCCATGCCTGTTTTTATTTGTATTTGTCCATGACCCTCGCTTTCATTCCATCTCCTGTCTTCAGATCTCTGTTCTTATAGATACCTGTCAGGAGATCGGATAGGTGGGTCCAACAAGAGTCCAAATTCTTTTTGTCCTTGGAGGCATTTCATACCCTGTGCTCACATAATCTACCCAGTGCTACTTCCTGTTCTAGCAGATCAGGCTCCTTTCCCTACAGAGGGATGCTTTGTACCGTCCCAGCCATCTGCCTGAGCCTGTGCTTCTCCTACAACTTTCCCTAGTTTGCTTTCTGTTGCTTTGACACAAAACCATAACCAAAAAAAACAACTTGAAAAGGCTTATGGCTTATACTTCCGGTTCACAGCCCATCACTGAGGGAACTCAGAGCAGGAACTCAAGCAGGGACAGGGACAAACACTGCTTACAGGTTTGCTCAGCTACCTTTTTTTCTTTTTTCTGTTCTTTTTTAACAGCCCAGGGATGGCACAAACCACAGTGGGCTGGACCCACAGGCGTCAGTAATTAAGAAAATGCTCCACAGAAATTCCCAGAGATGGAGGCAATTCCCCATTTAAGTTTCCTTTCCCCAGGTGACTCAAGTAGTTTGTATCAAGCTGACAAACACTAGCACACCATCCATCTAGCTTTAAATTTTCTATGATGTTCTATTAGTCTTTGCATTGCTGTCTCATAATTCACCACTATTTGTTTACTGTTTAGTCTTTACTGCTACAAGGGTGTTACTAATTTTCCATATATACATTGGAATTGTCTGGCAATTCAGTTTCTCAATATTTCCTTCTGCAAGCAGACCACTGTTGTCCTACGTCAGCCCTCTTCTTACTCTGGGCCCATAAACGTTCCTATTTATTTTTAATTATGTATATGCATTTGTATCTCTGTGTGGGTATGTGATTGCAACTCAAGGTATCCTTGAAGGCCAGTGGTGTCAGATCCTCTGGAACTGAAGTCACAGGAAGAGGTGAGCCACCTGACCTGTGTGCTGGGAACCAAACTCAGGTCCTTTGTAAGAGCTGTATGTAGTTTTACCAGCTGAGTTCATCTTTCTTTCTCTCTCTCTTTCTTTTAGGTTTTTTTTCGAGACAGGGTTTCTCTGTGTAAAAGCCCTGACTCTCCTTGGAACTCACTCTGTAGACCAGGCTGGTCTCGAACTCACAGTGATCCACCTGCTTCTGCCTCCCAAGTGGTGGGATTAATCACTCTGTAGACCAGGCTGGTCTCGAACTCACAGTGATCCACCTGCTTCTGCCTCCCAAGTGGTGGGATTAAAGGTGCGTGCCATGAGCTCATCTTTCTAGCCTCTGATTTTTAGTCTTCTCTTTTTACATCAAATGGAGTAGGTTAGACCAGGGCTTTTAAAACTTTTTCCACTCACTCTGTTAAAACTTACATATATATAAAGTAGGCATACAAATAAAACACTGACTGATAGCAAATCATAAAGAAATTTATTTTAAAACAATTCTTTGATATACATATTTTACCACTTGTTAAATAGGAAAGCAAATTTACATATTAGGTATGTTTGTTTATGACATAATACCATCTAAAGATATACTACTTTGATATTTATATGCCAAGAAATGACATCAGGAAAATATTAAGTCTGTTTTCTGTAATTAAACGATTATTTCTGTAAGAGCAGAAAATTGCATGTACAGCAAAAACACTGCTGTTTGTAACATCTAAGTCTCAGATCTGAACAGAGGTATTTCAGGCACTTTGGTGCTGTGGGTTAGTATAGTGGCTCAAACAGTGCCAGTTGTGTGATGTCATCATGAGTGAATATTGCCAGACAATTGTCAGAGTCATTACATATTTTATTTTGAATCAATTTTGGAAGTGGAGGATTTATCATGACTTCTATAACCCCAACCCCATTATCGGGCCACGATTCTCAGTTAAGAAACTCTGACCTGGGCTGGAGAAATGGCTCAGCGGTTAAGAGCACTGGCTGCTCTCAAAGGACCCGGGTTCAAATCCCAGCAACCACGTGGCAGTTCACAGCTGTCTAACTGCCAGAAGTGGTGGCACACACTTTTAATCCCAGCACTCGGGAGGCAGAGGCAGGCAGATCTCTGTGAGTGAGTTCAAGGCCAGCCTGGTCTACAAAGTGAGTCCAGAACAGCCAAGAATACACAGAGAAACCCTGTCTCAAAAAAGAAAGAAAAAAGAAACTCTGACCTACAGTTAAACACTGAAAAATATCCTGTATTCTAGTGCCTTATTATCAAATTATCTCAGTCTGCCCGGCGTGGTGGCGCACACCTTTAATCCCAGCATTTGGGAGGCAGAGGCAGGCAGATCTCTGTGAGTTCGAGGCCAGCCAGACCTGTTATACAGAGAAACCCTGTCTCAAAAAACCAAAAATAAAAAATAAAAAAATCTCAGTCTATAGTTTGTACTTATCTGCCTGGATGACTTTGTTAATTATTTAATTTAATGAAGTTTTAAAATCGATGTCATCACTTGGTAAAGTATAAAAAAGCAAGAAGGTCACAGAGGCCGCTCAAAGACTCAACCTTATGGTCCTCATTATTGCCCTGCAAATTAGTGCTACCTGTGGTTTGATGAGAGATGTGACAATTCTTAAATCGCTTCTAAATGCAAGACATTTTTCTTTTCCACACACCTGTGACTTGTAATTACACTTGTGTGTGCCGGATCCCCTGGAACCAGAGTCACAATATTCATGACAGGCCCACCTGGGTGCAGGGAACCAGAACTCTCATGCGATTAACCACTTAGCCATCTGCTCCAATTATGGATTTTTGAGACAGGGTTTCTCTGTGTATCCTTGGCTGTCCTAGACTCACTTTGTAGGCCAGTCTAGCCTTGAACTCAGAGATCCGCCTGCCTCTCCCTCCCAAGAGCTGGGACTAAAGGCGTGTGCCACCACACCCAGCAATTACAGACAGCTGTGAGCTGCCATGTGGTGCTGGAATTTGAACCTGGGTCCTTTGGAAGAGCAGTTGGTGCTCTTAACTGCTGAGTCATCTCCCCAGTCTGCAATTATGTTTTTTATGGCTCTGTATAAGCTGCCACAGTACTGTAAAATATCCTTTATTCACTTGATGTAGTAGTCCTCTCTGAGGCTTATTGCTAACCTAAGCTTAGTCCTGGAAGCTTCTAGCCTCCACACAATCTAATCTAGGCCTGGAATGTTTTCAGTCTATGAGACTTACTGCTGAATAGGCTCACTCTTTCTAGCTCTTTTTGAACTCTGCTTCTCACTCAGGCTTGAGTGAACTGCTCTGCTTGGTCCCAAACTAACTCTAGCAATATTTTCTAATCTTCTGGCTCCTTCTCGTTCTTTGACTCATTGTCTTTACCTGCGTCTAGCTTGTTCTTTCTTCAACATGTCTCTGTAAAACTCTCCTGGTAAAACTGCTAACTCTCTCTCATTCTCTGTGCTGCTCTTAATTGGCTTCCCTTTCCTCTCTTGTCAGAGTTGGGTATATCCTGTCAAATCTTTCTCTAATTCATCACTTTGTCTGCTACTTAATTAGACACCACTTTCAAACATGGGTGCTTCCTTCTACAAACTAAGTTTACCTTCATTGTTCAGGATTAAAGGCATGTATCACCATGCCTGGACCTAAGCTTTTCTTTACATGAAACTTGCTCCATACCAGGCTGGCCTTGAACTCAAAAGATCTGCTTGCCTGTCTCCTGGGATTAAAGGCATGGCCCTATGGATTGCCAAGTGTCTGCATTCCGGATGTGATCTTTTGCCAGAGCAGCCATGTTCTGAATTAAAATCCCTTTACATAGTACTTTAAAACAACAAAACCAAACTACCCCAGACTTCGTTTCCATCTTTCACTTTGGAAGTGAAATTTAAGTTAGTTTTGTTTTTGTTTTTTTTAAGACAGGGTTTCTCTGTGTAGCTTTGGCTGTCCTGGAACCCACTCGGTAGACTAGGCTGGCCTTGAACTCGCTAAGATTCGCCTACCTCCGCCTCCCAAACACTGGGATAAAAGGCATGGGCCACCACCACCTGGTTTACATTAAAAAACACTTATTCAAATATTCAGTTAGCCACTCTATCTAAAGCCATTGTTTTTTTGTTTGTTTAATGGGCTTTCTCTGTGTTGCCCTGGCTGTCCTGGAACTCACTCTGTAGAACAAGCTGGCCTCAAACTCAGAGATCCTCTTGCCTCTGTCTTTCAAGTGCTGGGATTAAAGGAGTGTACCACTACCGCCCGATTTTAAGCTAATGCCGTTTTAAGATAATAAGGACTTGTGAGATAGCTGAACAGGGAAAAGCGCCGACGGCCTGAGTTCGGTTCCCAGAGACCACGGTGGAAGGAGCGAAGACTCTCAAAACTTATTCTCTGAACTTCACAAGTGCGCTTGCGTACACACACGCGCGCGAGATAATACATAACATTTAAACATTAAAAAAAAAATAAAAACAGTGAGCGATGTCACCAGAGTTCCTGCCAAACGCAAAAATCTGAATTTAGTATTTCAGTGAAATCACAGCAACTTTTAAAACCAACCAAACACTTATCTCATTTGCATCTCAAAACAGCGCACCCACGTTTCTAGGGAGCAAAGGCGTGCTCACTTCCATGGTCCATAGAGCTTGTGACCCAGGCTAAGGATTCCGGGTTTCCTCCCGGCTCTGCAGGAGGGAGAACACCTTCCAACCGTCCCCACCGAGAGCTGGTCTCCAACTGGCTGCGTTGCAGAGCTCTCGAACATCCCAGTGTGACGTCCGCTGGGCAGCACTGGAGTCTGGAGGAAGGAGGTCAGTGGCCGCAAGTCTTCAAGAGCGGCCCGGGGATAAGAGACCTGACTTTTTGAGATGGAAACACCTCGGCAGAGCAAGAACGAAAGGTTGAGGAGGAACGGATGCCACATATCCCGCTCCACTAACAACACAACACGCCCACTTCATACCGCGGATTGGCCTCTCCGGGCCCTCGTAATGCGCATGCTCCCTGGGGGGCCCTGCGGCGTGGAGCTGGACTTCTGGTGGCATACTTCCGGCATCGAACTTCCGGTTTGTTAGTGGCTGTGTTTGCAGAAAACGTGTGTCTTGATACGCCGTGGCGCTTGGCTCCTGCTTTGGACCTGGCGGTTGCTGTGCGATTTGTGAGGCGGAATCGCGGAGACGCCGTTGGGTTCGCTAGGTGAACATCCATCTCTTCCCCTCGCGGCCTGAGGGGCGCTGAGTGCTCAAGCCACTCAGCATCATGGACTGCCGTCCCGCGGTGGTCCCCGGGCAGTTCGACGACGCGGATTCCTCAGACAGGTAGGCGGCTGGAGACCACACAGGGACTGCTCAGATTCCGCTAGCTCCGCATTCCGTCCGGGGAGCTGACAACCGACTGGTTTGGACGTTTCTCGGGGTCCGTCCTCATAGCTGAGCAGTTCGTGAAAGCTACTTGTCAAGGGAGTCTGGGTTCCCAGAATGATTAGCAGAGAAGCAGAATTGGGGATAATTGAGAAAAGTAGGGATTTTCTTCTACATACAGGGATACACACCCAGCAAAAGTTTGACCTCCGCAGGAGATAGTTATGAACAAGCCAAATCAGGTCTCTGGTGTTTATTTGGAAAGGAGGGCAGCCCAAAAGCCAGCGCCTAACACTACAGTGGAGAGGATTGATGCACAAGGGAGAGCAGTCAATTAGAGCCTTACAAGTGGCTGTGAGTTGTTAAGGTTTTGTTCAGGTTTTAAAAGGCCAGAGGAGGGCTGTTAGCAGGAACAGGGAGTCTTTTGTTTTATGAATTAAAGAAAGGAACTGGTCAGTTATGTAGAAGATGTCCTTGAGAGTAAGAGTGGAACAGAACCAATTTAAAAAAACAAAACACAACAGGTTCAAACACGATGGCTCCTAGGGATCACAGAAGGATTCTGAGGTAGCAGTGTTGAGGTTTTGTGATTAAATTGGGTGTGAGGTTTGATGAAAGCAGTGACGGGAAGGAAAGAAAATTAAAAATAGTCATTTTGAAACTACTTTTGTGCACTTGTTGTCGTGTAGGTTTTATTCATCAATTATGATTGGTTTTGATAAATATATATTGACCACTTTGCCAGATCTAGTGTTAGGGAAATATTGGTGACTCCCAGCTTGATTGAAACAGGGGAAGTCGAGATTAATGATGAGGCAGATTATATTAAAATCAAATGGTGAATAGTACAAAGGGAAAAATGAATAACATTTAGTAAGTAGAGCATGAGTAGGAACTAGCAAGATAAATTAGATTTCCAGTCTTCTGGTTACAGATCATCTCTCAGAAATCCTTATTGAAGAGTTTAAGCAAGGAGAAGAAACAAGCCTGCTTTGCTAGTCCATGTGTTAATGACAGTGTGCTACTTACCCACTGTCCCCATGCACACAGGATATTGTGAGACTACAGCAGCCGTCCTCTGCTGGATGTGATTTTGCCACTGCACCAAAGAGACCTGGCACTCTCCAGAGACATTTTTATATGTCACACGTGGGCTGGGGTGGGGTATACTAGTGGCATCTGGTAGGTAGGTAGAGGCTGTTGGTGCTCTCTATAGAAGACATTCTCACGGCAGAGGATTGACTGAGGACACCAGAATCGCTCCCAGTTGTTAACTTCAGCGTACCACTCTAGATTGCTAAGCTGGTAGGTGGGAGAGTAATTTAGGTCTTATGTTTACAAAGTCCTAGGACATTGCAGTTATTTAGTGATTATCTCTCTTCTTCCTGCTCATGCCCATGGGCATTTAAAGCCCAGTGAGCCACAGTCAATTAACAAATTGGAACTGATAACTGAATTTCTTTCTTTAAAAAACAGAGGGGGGCCAGGTGTGGTGGCACATGCCTTTAATCCCAGCACTCTGGAAGCAGAGGCATCGGATCTCTATGATCTCAAGGCCAGTCCTATCTACATATTGAGTTCCAAGCCAGCCAGAGCGACTCACACAGTGAGATTCTTTCTCAAAAAAAAAAAAATGAAACAAAAAGGAGGCGGGGTGGGGCTGAGGATTTAGTTCTCTGGTAGAGTACTTGCCTGGAATGGGCAAGGCTTTGGGTTCAGTTCCCAGAACTAGGAGAAAAAAAAAGGCTATTTTTATGGTCAGATGAGGTGACACACATCTTTAATTTCAGTATCTGGTAAGCAGAGGCAGGCAGATCTCTGTGTTAAGCCCATCCGGGTCTACATAGCAGGTTTCAGGCCAGCCATGGCTACATAGTGAGAGAGACCCTGTCTTTAAAAAAAAGGAGTGGGGATACCATTTCACTAATTTATTTGTGTGTTGTCCTTATAAGGGTCTCATGTTAATCTTGGTGTTGTTCCTGTTGCATTGTGTGCTGCTGAACCAGGGATTACATCTTTTTAAGTAGCACGTATTATTAGTTTTATATGAATACTGGCCTGTTCTTTGCATGAAAGGTCAAAGCTGACAACACCTGTATTCAATTTGGTGGTAGATGTGTTTTGTTTGGAATGCACAATGTTTTTAAAAAAAAATTTGAACCTGGAAATTATTTGAAAAAAGAAACATGAAATTTTAGCTGCATGAAAAATTAGGAAGATCCAGTAACAATAGGGTCTTCATTCTCCCGTGAGAACCCCCCCCCCCCGAAAATCCCCCTTTCTGTTGTCCTATATGTGGCCTACTTCACTGTGTATGGTTGGGTCTCTCTTCCCCATTGCTTCCCTTTATAAATAAAGGTGATTTGAAGTTGTGTCCACGGAGTCTTGCTACAGCTCTTGGTATTCAGTGAGTTCAAGGAAAAACATTTTCACGAACACACACCCTACTAAAGTAGGTTTATAAATGATTTAACTAGAGTCTGGTCTTGTGCACTGATCAGAGTCAGTTTGTTTAGCAAAGAGTATAATTTAAATTCTAGCGTCACTTACGACAAAAGCAAAACCAACACTGGATGAGGGCGTGAAGAATAAATCTTTGCTGCAGATCTGGGAGACACGAGAGCTTGATACTAAGAAGGTGAAGCAGATTGGGAAGTGTAAGGGTGCTGCAGACCACGGTGTAGTGGTCTCAGCAACCGAACCAGGTTTCAAGAAGTTTTCAGGTGGGGAGCGGATTCGGCGTGACAGACAACACAACTCAAGAGAAGTTTCAGTGTTGCTGCAAAGTTTTACTTTTTTCAAAGCAGAATTTATACAGTAAAATCAGGAAGTGTGATCATAGTTACATAGCCAAAAGTATAAACATATGTTGCTAAGAAATACCTGTTGATCTTGGAAGGAACATTGAGCTTTTTGGTGGCCCAATTGACTGGTCAACGGACCGGACAGTTCCTAACCATTGTGTTTTATTCTGAAACAGACCAGTATTTTAATGTCTTTTTTCTAAATCTCTTTTTACTTCCTCAATTGTTTTTCATAACCATGAACGTTTATTTGTTTTCCCTATTACACTAGTAAGTATTAGAATGTTTTTTGATAGCTTTAACAATATCTCCTAATGTTTCAGCTTTATTCAATGTCTACCAGGGAGGACGTGATCTCCTAAGTCTTTTCATGAAACCTAAGCTATTCTTTTACCATCATCTATCATTTTTATAGGAACACCAGGTACATAGAATTTATTTGTTAATGTTCTCCGTTTTTTTTTTTGTATCTTGGCTGAAATCCTAACTCTTTTTCCTGTAGAAGATTAAGAGCTTCATGTACTAGCATATTAAAATTGTTCTGTATTATTTGTACAAACTGTTGTAAAGGACTATTATCTGTATCTGAATTATTCATAGTTAGTATAATGTTTGGGTTTCCTGAAACATCTAGTCTTTCTTTTTGTGGGGCTGTTGCCATCTGTTCAGGGGTAGACAGCGTATTTTAAGTTCCTTTTTCAAGTACTGTACTTCTTGGAAATCTTGTATAAGCTATGAGATAAAGTAAGCATCCAAAAGTGAAACCAAGCCCTCCGAACATCCCCAACCTTTCCAGCTCCCCAGGAGACCTGATGATTCGCCCCCACAAATATCCAGGCTTCCGTCCAGCACCCCTTTTGGCTAATGGGTCATTCTTCAGGGCCTGGATAAGCCCAGAAGAACCCCCCAGCCGTACAACACGCATGTTTGTCACACAGTGGTCGTAGCCTGCACTGCTGGTGAGGCGGGTGTGGCATAAGGGAGTCTTTAGGTGTGTGTGTGTGTGTTTGTGTGTGTGTGTGTGTGTGTGTGTGTATGTTTTTCCCTTTAGAGGATGTATAAACATGCCAGAACATTATTTCTAGTGAAAACATAGAAGAGACGTCAGTTCAAGTAAAAGATGACACTCTACTTAAAAACCTTAAGAATGATGTGACAGAAGTGAAAGGCGAAGATGAGATTGAAGAGGAAGACAGCTATGATTATGACATTGATTGGTACTGGGACGATGGGACTGGAAAACTCACCAAGGGCTGTACCTGGAATGGAGGCAGTAACCCTCAGGTATGTAAGGAGTTCTGTAAATCTGTGTTATCTGTATATTTTGTGAGCGCGCGTGTGTGTGTTTGTGTAGGGGGACAGATATCTGGTGTCTTTCCTCACTAGTTCTCTACTTTGTCTTTTCTTTGTGTGGGTGTGTGTGTATGAGTATATGGACACGCATGTGCAGCACATACCTGTATGCATGTGGGGAAGGCAGAAGTGACACCAGTCCTTTAGAGCTGGAGTTACAGATGTTTTGGGAACCCCCAGCTTTTTATGTGGGTACTGGGATCCAATTCCAGTTCTTATACCTGCTGAGCCATCTCCAGTCTCTCCACTTTATCTTTTGAGGCATCTCACTGAACCCAGAGCTCAGCATTTAGCCAGCCACTGGCCAGTGACTTCAGAGATGCTCCCCTCTCAGTGCTGGGATCATGGGTGTACACCACTGAGTCTGCCTTTTCATGCAGGTGCTGAGGACTGAGCTCAGGTCCTCAGGCTTGAACCATATCAATGTAAGGACTCAGCCGTCTTTCCAGCTCCATGTAGTGTTTAGAAGACTTTGTGGTTTTATAGGTTGTATTGTCTTGTAGCCCCAGCTTCTATTGATTTTTTTTCATTCTTTGTAGTTTTCATATTTCTCATAATTTCATGTACTTAACTCTCTCAATAGTCAGTAAACTACTGACATGTCATAGGATGTATAAACTTAAAAATGTGCAACAGAAAGGCCATGCCTAGGCAGTTAACTGCAAATCATTTGAGGAACAGAAAAGGGGCTGAGGATGTAGCTTAGTAGTGAAGCGTTTGCTAGCGTACAGAAGATCTAGGGTTTATCCATGGCTCCTCAGCACAGCAGAAAAAAAATACATTGAAATTTATTGGTAACTAAAGAAGTGTAGCTGGGCTGGTGGTATAGTTCTGTAGCGCCAGCTACCTATGAGGAGGAGGCAGAAGGAGCAGAAGTTCAAGGCCAGCCTGGAATACAAAGTAAGCTTTGATAACGCCTTCACTGAGTCACTAGTGAGGCTAGATAATTCAGCATGGATTGTGATATGATGTATGTGTACTTAATGTTAGCTGTTACTTTCAGTTGTTGGTGGTTATAGCAATTAAATAATTATGTTGGGGATGCAGTGCATTGTTGGAGCGTTTGCCTTCTGTGCATCCCAGCACTACAAAAGTCAAGTCAGTCAGTCACACATGTAAGTGCTAAGAAACACGGTTTGATTTTCACTTGTTGTGGTGGTAGGAGTCAAACTCAGGGCCTTGCACATACTTGGCAAGTGCTGTACTGATCTATATCCCAAGGTCAAAAGTTATTTTAAAAGTTAAAGGAGCTGAAGAGATGGCTCAGTGGTTTAGAGCACTTGTTGCTCTTGCAGAGGACCTGGGTTCAATTCCCAGCCCCTATATGACAGCTTACAACCATCTGTAACTCCAGTTCAGAAGCTCCAGTGCCCTCTTATGACATCTGTGGGTATTAGACACCATGTAGTGCACATACATATATGCAGACAAGACATTCTTACATATAAAGTGAGATTACTAAACCTTAAAAAAAAACCTTTACATTAAATTTAGTAGAAAATCTTTTTAAGTTCTTTACCAATAAGAAAACCAAGTTTCAGAGTTTCATGGTGAGATACAATAAGACTGAATCAGTAATTGTTGAGAGCTTTTTTTGTTTGTTTTTAATTATGTTTTCCCTCCTTGAGTTGGTTTTTTCTGTGTATCCCTGTCCATTGTGGAACTCACTCTGTAGAATAGGCTGGCCTTGAATTCAGAGGTTCACCCATCTCTGCTGGAATTAAAGGTGCACCACCACCACCAGGCTTAGAGCCCTTTATTTTCTATGCTGCTTTTTTCAGTGAGTTTTTGGTGTTGTTTCTGCTTCCTTTGGTTGTCACTTAAGGTCGTACAGAGCACCAGGGTAGGTGCTGAACCACATGCTTACCTTTCCCTGTTTCCTTTTTTGAGGCATCAGGCTTAAAATAAAAACTTTAGAATCACCGGGCAGTGATGGTGCATGCCTTTAATCTCAGCACTTGGGAGGCAGAGGCAGGTGGATCTTTGTGATCTACAAAGTGAGTCCAGGACAGCCAGGGCTACACAGAGAAACCTTGTCCCGAAAAACCATAAAACAAACAAACAACAAAAAAAACTAAAAACCTTTAGAATGAATTTAATGTTAGCCTTAGCTCTTTACTAAACACTTTGAAGGTAAATGAATATTCTCAAGTATCAAATCTACAGACCAATTAAATTTAAAAATTAATCTAATTTAGTTAGTATTCATAATAACAA
Source organism: Lophiomys imhausi (assembly GCA_907164525.1). Classification (NCBI taxonomy): domain Eukaryota; kingdom Metazoa; phylum Chordata; class Mammalia; order Rodentia; family Muridae; genus Lophiomys; species Lophiomys imhausi. Next base: position 4,870,621 of record CAJQZJ010033130.1, read on the forward strand.
AAACTACATTGAAGAGAAGTAAATAACATGACGTCTGGGTTCTCGTCCAGACTTTAGCTCTGTCTTTGAAATGCCTTTTTTTTCTATTTTACTTTTTTATATATATATGGGTGTTTTCCCTCCATATGTATGTGTGTACCATGTGCACACAGTTCATGAAATGTCCTAGGAGAGCAAAAGAAGATGTTGGATCCCATAGGGCTGGAGATTTAGGCGGTTGTGAGCTGCCATGTGGATGCTAAGACTCAAACCCAGTTCTTCTGGAAGAGTAGCCATTGTTGTTAACTGCTGAGCCATTTCTCCAGCACTAAAAACCTTTAAAAATGTCTTAGAAAATTTGTTTCTCTTTTAGTATAAAGCTCCTGTATGTGAACTGCCAAATGGTGCTGGGATTTGAACCCAGGTCCTTTGGAAGAACAGCCAGTGTTCTTAACCACTGAGCCATCTCTCCAGCCCCTAAAGCTCCTGTATGTAATGATGCTTTCATAACTCACTGAACTAGGGTGGGGAGATGGTTCAGCAGGTAAATGCACTTGCCTGACAACTTGGGTCCAATTCCTGGGACCATCAGGGTGGCAGGAGAAAATCAGCAGTTAAAAGTTGTCCTCTGACCTCCATATGCATGGTGCTTCTCCCTCCAAAATATACAAAAATAACTAAGGGGAGAAAAGAATGTAGTTATAAACCTTAGGCTTGAATTAACAGTTAATCCTATTTTAAACTACTTTCTTGTAGGCAAATCGACAGATGTCTAACTACAATTCAGCCAAAATGTGTACTCCAATTGACAAGTCCTTGCGGAAATTTGAAAATAAAATCAATCTAAGTAAGTTTTTAAAAAATACATTGCCTAACTGGGCTGTTAAGAAATTCTTCCAAATGCTGAAATGCTACGCACTTTGGTGACGGAAGAAGTGAATGAATGTATTTGACCAAGTTATAAAGCTTAATGAAGAAAAGAAACTTTTAGCCACACTTTCTTCTTTGTCATCTGTTGTGGGAATATGAAGTTTCTGATACTCACTCCAATTCTGTTCTGCTTGCACTTTGTATTAAAACAGCCAAAAAATGCTGTTTTGTTTGGTTAGAGATTTTATCATGGCCGAGTGTGGTGATGCACGCCTTTAGTCCCAGCACTTGGGAGGCAGAGGCAGGCAGATCTCTGTAAGTTCAAGGCCAGGCTGGTCTACAAAGTGAGTCCAGGACAGTCAAGGATATACAGAGAAAACTGTCTCGAAAAACCTAAAGAGAGACAGAGAGAGATTTTATGATGGTGTTAGTGGTTTAGTTTGAACTAGACTCTTTAAAAAATGCAAGGCCATCACTTTCTGCTTGCACCACCTTGTTTCTATAAATCTAGCAGTGTCTCTCATGTACACTGTCCATAAATATCCAATTAATGTATATAAGTATTTCATAGTCATGAAAAGAAACTGAAGCTTGCAGAGTTAAACTTTGAGTTCAGATAGTGGTGTTATCTGTATTGTACAAAATATTAAGTATCTGAGATTTAATATGTAGATCCGGTATTTTTTAGTACTGTCTATATCTAGAATTTTAGAATTCTGGCTCAGAAATCACACTGTAGTGCTGAAAAATGCACACTAGGTAGAAAATAGGTTAAATTATTGCTTACCTCATAAGTAAAATATATTTTAATTCTATTAAGAAAATATAGGAGGGAAAGTAGAAGGGGAAGTGTCCTTTTCAGAGACTATTAATGTGTTGTTGTCTTTTGTATTGTTTACATTGTGAGTTTTTGTATTTTAGATAAACTGAATATTACTGATTCTGTCATAAATAAAGTCACCATAAAATCTAGACAAAAAGAAGCAGAATCGTAAGTAATGTTTTCAGTATCAAGCATGGTTGGTGGAGACTAACGTCTTGATTGGGTGGTGCGATTGTTCTGCGAAGCACATTTATGTACTTTTGTTTATTTTCTTAGAGTGTGCTGTGCCTTTGTAAATAAAAATAGCAAATGAGTCCTAAGTAGTGAAAGTACAGTCTTGTGAAGTTCATAAATGTGTTTTCATCAGGATAATTGTAGATTCCAGTTTAGACTGAGATCTGGCTGACTTCTCTTATGTGCTAATAACTGGAATGACCACTGCAGTATAGGAAGTAACATTAATTGAACCAACATTGTTAGAACTGAACGTTAAAATCAGTTTTTCTCGTTTGTTGGTGTGTCCACGGAGACAGTTGCTTCAGTCACTTGGTTTTTTTCACTTACCTGTATGTCTGACTCCTTTTATTTACTTAAACCTGAGTCAGTGTAGGTGAGTGTGTTGGATTGAGTTATCTAGTATTTGAGCTGAAGCTTGTTAAAGGACAGTACAAACACACTCAGTACTTCCCTTGTCACTGTGCTCCAGTTGCTTTTTTATTTAATGCCTCAGGACTGTGAAAAGACTTCCACTTGCATACACCTCTCACCTCTTCCTTTTTCGTTCTCTTTCTTCTCTTCCTCTCTCCTTTTCTTCTGTATGCATACATGAAATGCATTATATATTACGCATATAACATTATATATGCACATACATATTTATATATGTATTTGTGTGTGTTTGTGTGTGTGTATACCTCCCCAGCAGGCATGTTCAATCTGTGGGCTCATATGTGATTGAGGATAGTTATGACTGTGTATAAAAGGAATTAAATTATTTTGTATATAATAATTGATGCTGGAATTGCAGTTATTCCTTAACCCATTATTTTCCAAATAAAAGACACAGACCTGTTAGATTTAATATAAGCCTTAATGCCTGTAGCTAGGCAGATATCTACCCTCTGAACTATCTGTCTGCTTCCCCTGTCAAAATCCCCGTATTACTTGCATCTGTTCCTTTTGGACTGTTTCTGTTCTATCAAGCCAGTTCTTAGAACAAGTTGGTTTTGACCATGTGCTATCCCATGGCAACCTCTGTTCTCCTCTCCTTCTCCCCCTCATGAACCTTCTCTGACCCCAAAACCTGGGAACCTTTGCTCTGCCTGCTGCTCTTCTGCTCACCCCAGGGATAACTTAGGGGCAAGGTCTGCATGACATCATTTTGGGTACATGATAATTTGCCTGTAGGACAATAAGCAGAGTCTTGGGGGCAATTAACATTTGAATACATAGCAGATCCAGATCAATCCCAACAAATGTGACTGAACAGAAAATTGTAAATTAAAGCTTGAGATTTGCTATTTTTGTTGTTTCTTGATTCCAAAGCTCTTGAGCGTGAACTTTATAGATGACATGTCCTGTGGAAATGCCAAAAGGGGCCCTGGGAGATGGTGGTGAGAAGGGCAGTAAAAGTGCTTGTCATGCACACTTACAGCCAGAGTTTGATCCCAGCTCCCAAAAGTTGTCTTCTGCCCACCGTATGCAGGGTGCCATGCTCTTGCCTACACTTCATTCACACATGAGAATAATAAATGAAAAAGATTAAAAACTTTAAAATGAAAAGAAATAACAAAAGACTGGACATGCCTGCTGAAGAGATTGACTTGTGTCAGAGAAGTGGAGTGTCACTGGGGGAAGAGTTTGTATCAAATTATGGTATCTCTTCTGAAAAACTCTTTAGGAAGTGTCACAGAATCATGTACATTTAAAAGTCTCACTCTGGCTTCTCGCTGAGTGTTGAATGTGTCAAACTTCTTTGTTCCCTCAGGTATCGAATTAAAGATAAGGCTGACAGAGCTACTGTAGAACAGGTACGTTGCTTGAAGTGCTCTGCACAGTCTTGTTTGAAGTTAGCATTCCTTTTGTCTTTGAATTATGCCTTGTTTTTAGCTTGCTTACTTAGTGTTAGTCTCATCTAAAATTACTCTTGAGTAAACACTGCTTCAAGTTCAGTTGATTGACATTTTACTGTTTAATATGATCACTAGTAGGTAAGGTAGAGCATAACCCTTGAAGCTACTGTTCAGTGCTCCCCCTTCTCAGAGATTGGGAAGGCAGAGACTATCAGATCAGAATGTTTCTTTTTTTTTTTTTTTTGGTTTTTCGAGACAGGGTTTCTCTGTTTAACAGCTCTGGCTCTCCTGGACTCGCTTTGTAGACCAGGCTGGCCTCGAACTTGCAAAGATCCGCCTGCCTCTGCCTCCCAAGTGCTGGGATTAAAGGCGTGCGCCACCACCGCCCGGCAGAATGTTTCTTAAGCAAGGTTTGTAGTAATTTTATTCTCTTTCCCATTAAATAGGTTGAATATCTGCCAAAAAAACATTGAGTAGCTGCCATGTATCTAGGGCATGTATAGATGAGGAATAAAGGAAAAGGGGTAATACCTTCACATTTCTAACTAGAGAACTCATTCTGTAGAAAGTAGATGTGCTTTATTCTTTAGTGGGGGGTAGGGTGCTAGCTCCTAATTTCTTATGGGCAGCAGAATATGTATGAAGCTTACTCTGTATGTGTATGTGTGTGTATGTGTGTGTGTGTCTTTCTCACATGCACACACACACACACACACACACACACACACACACACACACACACTCATTCTGTAGCTCTAGCTGTTCTGGAACTTGTGTAGACCAGGCTGGCCTCAGACTCACAGAATTGTGCCTGCCTCTGCCTCCTGAGTTCTGGGATTAAAGGTGTGTGCCACCTGATCCAGATTCTTTTATGTGAAGAAAGGAAGGTTTAGATTATTATTGCTGCCTACCTGGGGCTCTTGTCAACACGTATGCATGTATACAATTCCACATTTTGAAATAATAACCTCTTATAACCTATATAGCTCCTTGACTTAAGACTTAAGTGGCTCTTTTGTTCTGTATCCCCAAGGGAGTAGAAGCTAACTTGCAGTCTAGAACCAGTTTGTGCAATTGAAGAATCAGTGGAGATGAACAAGCTTATTTCTTTTTTTTTTTTTTTTTTTTTTTGGGGTTTTCGAGACAGGGTTTCTCTGTGTATCCTTGGCTGTCCTGGACTCACTTTGTAGACCAGGCTGGCCTCGAACTCACAAAGATCCGCCTGCCTCTGCCTCCCAAGTGCTAGGATTAAAGGCGTGTGCCACCACCGCCCGGCGCCAAGCTTATTTCTAATGTTAACTTATTGTATGTTGTACTGGTTGTTTTTTTTTTTTTTTTTTTTTTTTTTGGTCCACTTACTACACCGGGGAAAAGGGAACCTCAGAGAGGCATTGCCTTCATCAGATTGGCTTTATAGGCAAGTCTGTGTGCCAGCCCACTGTGGGTGGTAACACCCTTGAACCTGGGTAGTCCTAGGTTATATAAGAAAGCAAGTTGAGCAATCCATGGAAAGCAAGTCAGTCAGAAGCATTCCCCCATGGTTTTTGCCTCAGTTACTACGTCGAGCTTCCATCCTGACTTCCCTCAGCGGTATACTGTTGTCTAGACGTGTAAGATGAGATAACTCTTCTCCCCACAATCTTTCGGTCATGGTGTTTATCACAGCAAAAGAAACCAAACAAAATGTGTGTGTGTGTGCATGTTGGGGAAGGCAGTACCTGTGCAGTGGTGCATGTGTGGAGGTCACAGGACAACACTGAGGGGTTTGTCCATCCATCCACCTTTATGTGGGTCGGTTCTGGGGATATCAGACTTGGGTCACGAGGTCCGTGTGGCAAGCACATTCATTCCCTGAGCCATCTTGTTAACTCTGGGTGTGTATTTTTAGTTTTCTATAATTTATTTTGTCTGGTTTGTTTTCATGATTGTACTCTTTTAAAGATACATTTCTTTTTAGGTTTTAGATCCCAGAACAAGGATGATTTTATTCAAGATGTTGGATAAAAAGGACATATCAGAGATACACGGCTGCATTAGCACTGGAAAAGAAGTGAGCTTTTATTAGGATGACTGTATTTTCATGTTAGTTTTCTTATTTCAAATACCAAGGAAAACTAAGGCATTTTATAATTAATGCTCTTTAAAAAAGAAAAGAAAGCTGGGCATTGTGACACACACCTTTAATCCCTTTACTCAGGAAGCAGAGGCAGGTAGATCTCTGAGTTCCAGGCCAGCATGATATGATCTACACAGCAAATTCCAGCACAATTCGAGCTACATAAAGAAAACCCTGTCTCAGAAAGAAAGCCAGCTGTGGTGGTGCATGCTTTTAATCCCAGTACTCTGGAGACAGAGGCAGGAGGATCTCTGTGAGTTCAAGGACAGCCTGGTCTACAGAGTGAGTTCCAGGACAGCCAGGGATACACAGAGAAACACTGTCTCAGGGGGAAAAAAAAGAGAAAGAAATTATATGTCTGTAACTTATCATGTTTGCTTTTTCATATCACTGTCTGTGTGCCTAGCAGTGAGCTTAGATTTTCAGATCACTGTGGATCTGGGTCCCAATTTAAAATTATTGCTAATGAATGAGGGTTATTGATTTCCTTTCTGTGAGCCAGTCTTTCTTGTTTCTTTATTTGTAAGTCTAGAAAAAGATAAATGTGACTTTTTGTTTTTGTTCGTCTGTCTGTTTTTTCAAGACAGGCTTTCTCTGTATCATCTTGCCTGTTGGAATTCACTTTGTATGCTAGACTGGCATTGAAACTCAAAGATCAGCCGGGCGGTGGTGGTGCACGCCTTTAATCCCAGCACTTGGGAGGCAGAGGCAGGCGGATCTCTGTGAGTTCGAGGCCAGCCTGGTCTACAAAGTGAGTCCAGGACAGCCAGAGCTGTTATACAAAGAAACCCTGTCTCGAAAATAAAAAAGAAACTCAAAGATCTCCTTGCCTCTGCCTCCCACGTGCTGGGATTAAAGGCTAAGTGTGACTTTTAAAAAACAATATATTAGTTACTCTTCTTTTGCTATGATAAAATACATAACCAAGAACAGCTTAAGGAATAAAACTTATTTTAGTTTAAGGTTCCAGAGGGTTAGTGTCCATAATTGCAGAGAAGAAGCATGGCAAGTAGGAATCAGGAAGCAGAGAGAGTGAAGAAGGTCCAAGCTGTTAATTCTCAAGCCTGCCTTCAGTGACATACTTCCTCCAGTAAAGCTATACCTCCTAAAGGTTCCATAAGTTCCCAAACAGCACCACCAACTGGGGTCCAGGGGTTCAAATCCATGAACCTGTGGAGGACATTTCTCATTCTCACCATCACAGTTAGCAACTCATTTTCTGTGGAAATTAATTAGATGTAAGAAAATTTTTATCAGAGATACATTTTTGAAATCAATTACATTTAAATTGGATTTTTCTATATATAGTATGCCTTGTGTAACACTAGGCTACATTCAGAGAAATGAGTCATTAAGCAGTTTTGTGTAGTAGAAAAACTAAGATGGCTATAACATGACAGTAGGTGATATAATCTTATGAGACCCCTCTAACATGTGGAGCTGTCATTGACCAGAACATCACAGGGTTCCGTGTGAATGCGTGCTGGAGTTATATTTATTGTAGCGCAATGTTTGGTATTTTAATTCACACCTTCAAGAGATGGTAGTGATACAGTTGTTTTCAGTTTACTAGGGCTATAATCAACTGGAAAACTGACACTGGTTATTTAAGGCTTGCTTCATTTGCTGCGTTTTTTGCTTAAAACAGGCTAATGTATACTATGCTAGCACAGACAGTGGAGAGAGCAGAGCAATCAAGATATACAAAACTTCTATTCTGGTGTTCAAAGATCGTGATAAGTATGTAACTGGGGAATTCAGGTGAGCCAAGATTTTTGAATTCGTTTTTCCTTAAGTGCTACAATAGTATAATGCCGTGATTAACAAATGTTTACTTGCTCTAGATTTCGTCGTGGCTATTGTAAAGGAAACCCTAGAAAAATGGTGAAGACGTGGGCAGAAAAGGAAATGAGGAATTTATCCAGGTGACTGGTGGTGTGTTTGTGAGGGGAGGTTGTGGTGCATATGCTTAACTGCTGTCTGGGTATCTGTGCCCCTTTCCAAGCAGAGGGGGCTCATTAGACCATGTAGCTCTATTACATATGCAAAACTAAGTAGAAGAATTTTGCTGTTCTGAAGAGCCTGAAGCCACGTGAAAACATGTAGTATTTGTTCTGAGAAAGATAAGGCTTTTTATAGGTTTTTAGATAGTAAATGACATGGTGATGATGTCATTTTAAAAAGTTATGCTGGGCGTGGTAATGCACGCCTTTAATCTCAGCACACAGAGAGGTAGAGGCACGTGGATCTGAGTTCAAGGCCAGCCTGGTCTACAAAGCCAGGGCTATTACACAGAGAAACTCTGGCTTGAAAAAACAACAAAAAAGTCACAGGGAGCTGGATGGGGAGACACACTCCTTAATCCCAGTACTTGAGAGGCAGAGCGAGGATATCTGAGTTCCAGGACAGCCAGGTCTACCCAGAGAAATCCTGCCTCAGAAAACCTAAATAAATGAACAAACAAACATTACAGGGGTTTTAGGTAAATTTTATCAGATCATAAGCTCTGGCTAATCTGGTTTTCCTACTCAGTTCAGTTTAGGACACATTCATGTAGTCATTTTGCCATAACTACTATAAAGAAAGGGCACTTACCTGGTTTTCTCAGTTTATGGATTTCTCCTTCCTTTTTCTAGTGTCTTGTAACTTTTTATGTGTTATCTGTAGGTATAATTTGCTATTAAGCCAGTACCATTTGCTTTGGAAGTCTTTTGGAATCTTCCTGTGTTCAACTAACTATTAGGTATATGTGCAGTGGTTTTATTTTCTTTTTGAGACTAGTAAACTCAAATAATAATTGTTGGCATAGCTGCCATGTCTTATCAATTCTAAGGTGTACTGTCTTTTCACAGATTAACACCTCTAGAAGTGGATTGTGTGTCACAGGTTGTGGGGTTCAACAGTTTGCTTATCAGAGTTTTGATGTTCGTGGTGGCACATAATGGTGCCCCTTAAAACCACTAGTTTATGAAATAGCAACATAGTTGAGAGGACCTGGTGCTATTTCCTGGCAGTAGTATTCATGTTGTTGTGGTTTGTAGCTTCTATAATTTGTTAATATGTCTTTTGACTTTCCAATTGTCCTTTTATTTACATCACAGGCTAAGAACAGCAAAAGTACCATGTCCAAAACCAATTAGGTTAAAAAGTCATGTTCTTCTAATGAGCTTCATAGGCAAAGATGACATGTAAGTATATAGAATGTGAAAGAATTTCATGGTGAAACTATTTTATATCCTGTCAACTATGTGCTAGGTAATTATTTCCTATATTGCTTTTGTGATTCTTTCCTGCTGTGTTAGTGCATAACTGTTATGGTTTACCATTGTGAAGTTTCACGGTGCTTTTATAACAAAACTAACCTTGCTTTTGAGGGATGATTAGTTTATTAAAGTGCTGGGAAGTACTTGTACTTGTCAGTATTTAACAGTGGCATTTATCATTGCATTGTCAGTTCACATGGTGAATTATAGAAGAGAGGAGCATGTAACTGTAGAATGAGGCAAGAAAATTTAATCTTGATGATTTTCTCTTCATTTCTTTCTTAATTGAGGCCTGCACCACTTTTGAAAAACGTCCAGTTGTCAGAATCCAAGGCACGGGAGTTGTACCTGCAGGTCATTCAGTACATGAGGAAAATGTTTCAGGATGCTAGACTGGTCCATGCGGATCTCAGTGAATTCAACATGCTGTGAGTGTGGTTTGTTTCATGGAAGCTTCCCATAAATTAGTTCATGTACTTCAAAACAATAAAATCTCAGTCTGCAAAGTCATACTATATTCTGTTGGCTTCCTCATGGCAGGAGTTAAGATGTGGTCCCTGCCTTCAGTGACCTTAGTCACAGAGTAGACCACTGCAGGATAGCCCTTTCACATTTTTTTTTTAAACCCAGATATGGTGGTGCATGCCTTTAATCCCAGCACTCGGGAGGCAGAGGCAGGTGGATCTCTGTGAGTTCAGGGCCAGCCTGATCTACAAAGTGAGTCCAGAACAGCCAAGGATACAGAGGGAAACCCTATCTCAAAAGAAAAAAACCAACAACAACCCCCCCCCCAAAAAAAAACAACAAAAACCAAAACAGAATAGATTGTTGTTATTCTTTTTTTTTTTTTTTCAGACAGAGTCTCTCTACATAACCCTGGCTGTCCTGGACTCACTCTGTAAACCAGACTGGCCTTGAACTCACAGAGATCCACCTGCCTCTGCCTCCCAAGTGCTGAGATTGAAGACATGTGCCTCTCGCCCAGCTAAAAAATGTGTAGTCCAGGCTGGCATGGAACTCTACCCTGATCCTCCCACCTCTGCCTCCTTCAGCAAATCCTACCAGCGTGTGCCAGCACAGCCAGCTTTAGTGTAGATTTTTTAAAAACCAAGAACATAGATAGTAGCAACTTACAACCTTTGTTCTTAATGCCCACAGGTACCACGGCGGAGATGTATACATCATTGATGTTTCTCAGTCTGTGGAGCATGACCACCCACATGCATTGGAGTTCTTGAGAAAAGACTGCACCAATGTCAATGGTGAGTAGGGAGTGGAATTCCTGACAGCACCTGTGCATGCGTGTGTGGGATAAGGCAGTGGTTCTCAGCCGGCGAGTCCTGTCCCCTTTGGAGGTTAAATGACCCTTTCACAGGGATCTAAGATATCCTGCATATCAGATATTACATGACAATTCATAACAGTAGCAAAATTATAGTTATGAAATAACAAAACTAATTTTATAGCTGGTGGTCACACACAACATATTAAAGAGTTGCAGCATTAGGAAGGTTGAGAACCCCTGGGATAAGGTCTTGTCACTTGGACTGAGAATGTAGTCTGGCCTAGGAATGCTACATTTGCCTGTCTTATGGAAGGCCCTGCATTTGATCCCTAGTGCTGACAGACAAGTCTTGTACAGTACCATTTAAGCCATTGGCTGGAGATGGTGCGTTGTTCTTTCTTTCTCTGTTCGTTAGCTGGAGTAGTAACTATTCCCCTTGTAGAGCTGTCATTAACGTTGTTCCTTCTGACAGATTTCTTTTTCAAACACGCTGTTGCTGTGATGACTGTACGGGAGCTCTTCGAGTTCGTCACGGACCCTTCCATCACCCTTGAGAACATGGATGCTTATCTGGAAAAGGTAAGGTGAGGTGGGCTGAGGAGAGGAGTGTGTGTGACTTGCCTTTGTGTGGCACATCTGTGGGATTCGGGTTGCTTAGTGTCATTGCTCATTTTGATCACTTCTTAGCACTTCTTACTTCATAATGAAATGAAAGACAGCGAAGCAGTCAGGAGAGCCAGGCTTTTTACTTTACTCATCTGGCAAGATTACAGAGACTGTCAGCCTCCACAGCGCTTGGTGAGAAAGCTGCCGGGCATGTAAAACAGAGACTGTCAGCCTCCACAGTGCTTGGTGAGAAAGCTGCCGGGCGTGTAAAACAGAGACTGTCAGCCTCCACAGCGCTTGGTGAGAAAGCTGCCGGGCGTGTAAAACATTCATGACACTTAAGTACTAAGCATTAAATGCATTTAAGTTACTGTGCAAGCCACTCATTTTCTATCTTCAGAACTTACTTCTTTTTTAATCATCAAAGACTAAAACTGCTCACTAACCTCCACTAGCATCTGGAAACTACCATTCTGATGTCATTCAGCTATTCTTGGTACTGCTAATAAATAAAATCACATGCTTTTTTTTTTTTTTTTTTTTTTTTTTGGTTTTTCGAGACAAGGTTTCTCTGTGTAGCCCTGGCTGTGCTGGACTCACTTTGTAGACCAGGCTGGCCTTGAACTCGCAAAGATCCGCCTGCCTCTGCCTCCCAAGTGCTGGGATTAAAGGCGTGCGCCACCACCGCCCGGCTGCTTTTTTTTTAGAGTTTAAAATTTTTCATATATATATGTGTTTGTGTGACTGTATGCTGTATGTGTGCCTATGCCCATAGAGGCCACAAGAAGTTTTTGGATCACCTGAAGCTGGAGTTACAGATTGTTATGAACTACCTGAAGTGACTGTTGGGAACCAAACTCAGGGCAAAAAAGCAATGGACAGACAGAAGAAAACACCCCAACTCCCAGCTTATGGAAAGTGTACAGCCAGAGTTCACAATAAGGCAAATGCCTGTGTGTTGATTTTTGTTGTTGCTGAATGCACCCTTTGGTTCCCAAACAGAAGTTTGACATTTTGATGTAATCCAACTATGTCTTTTTACTCTTGTCACTTCTGAGTCAAGACTCATATTTCCCCTTTGCCCTGGAGAGCCTTTCCACCTCAGTCCTTGTTTGTCTTGCTATGCCTGGTGAATGCTAACAGTTTGTCTCAAGGAGATTCAGGAGAGACGGTGTTTTCAGGAGTATTTTTTTTTCCTTTAAAAAAAATTTTTTTGAGGTAGTGTTTAATGTATCCCAGCTGCCTCAAACTCTGTGTAGCCAAGGATGAAATTGAACTTGTGATTTTCCTGCCTTGTTTCCTGAGTCCTGAGATGATAATTACAACTACACTACAATGTCCAGCTTATGCAGTGCTGGGGATCACACTAAGAGTTTTAGTGCATGCCATGCAGCATTCTGAGTGCATCTCCAGCCCATTTATTTGTTGAGTTTGGTCTCTTTATGGGGTTTTGTTTCATTGAGATAGGGTCTTATTTTGTAGCTCAGGCTGGCCTGACCTTATGCTTCTCCTATTGCTGTCTTATAAATGTCTGGGTCATAGCTGTGCACCACCATGTTTGGCAGATTATGAACTCTTGAGGGACAGAAATTGTATTTGGTTTTTTTTTTGTTTTGATTTTTCAAGACAGGGTTTCTCTGTGTATCCTTGGCTGTCCTGGACTCACTTTGTAGACCAGGTTGGCCTTGAACTCACAGAGATCCACTTGCCTCTGCCTCCCTAGTGCTGGGATTAAAGGCATGTGCCACCATGCCTGGCCATTACCAACACCTGTAAACTGCCATATGGTGCTGGGATTTGTGAACCTCCTTTGGGAAGAACAGCCAGTGCTCTTAACCACTAAGCCATCTCTCCAGCCCCCAGATATTGTATATGTATATTTTCAGTACCTGATTATGTACTCAGCAACTACATGCTGTCTTAGTTAGGGTTTTTAGTGCTGTGAAGAGACATCATGACCATGACAACTCTTCCAAAGGAAAACATTTCATTGAGGCTGGCTTACAGTTCAGAGGTTTAGCCCATTATCACCATTGTTGAAGCGTGGCAGCGTGCAGCCAAACATTGTGCTGGAGTGTGGTAGCTGAGAGTTCTTTATCACCATTGTTGAAGCGTGGCAGCGTGCAGGCAAACATTGTCTGGAGTGTGGTAGCTGAGAGTTCTTCATCACCATTGTTGAAGCGTGGCAGCGTGCAGGCAAACATTGTCTGGAGTGTGGTAGCTGAGAGTTCTACATTTGGATTGGCAGGCAGCATGAAGAGAGTGAGCCACTAGGCCTGGTTTAAGCTTCTGAAGCCTCACAGCATCAACCCCAGTGACAAAGTCTCTAAAACAATGCCACACCTACTCTAACGAGGCCACACTAGATTTCAAATAATACTACTCTCTCTGAACCTGTGAGGGCTGCTTTCATTTAAACCACCACAAATGTATTGACCGAGTAACTATCAAAATATTTTTATCCCTAAACCATTATTATTGATTCTTGTGTCTCCTTTTCTATATATTTCTAAATGTTTTTATTTCAATTATGTGTACATGTGGGTATGTGCATGTGTTTGTAAATTCTTGTATATGTGTGTATAGGCTAGAAGCATTGGATCTTCCTGGAGTAGCGTAACAGGCACTTGTGAGCTTGCCAACGTGGGTACTAGGAATTGAACCCTGGCCCTCTGGAAGAACAATACATGCTCTTAACCACCGAGCCACCTCTCTGGCCCTCTCCTTGCATGTGCTTTAACTAGAGAACTGTTTTTATAACTTAGAAGAACTCTGTATAGCGTCTCTGTCACCTTTTTCCAGTCAGTGTTTGTGCAAGGACTCTCTTTCTTGGTGATTTATACTGTAGCAGCTGTGGGGCCACATATTTACCTTCCTTGTGATTGATTTCACAGATTTTTCAAGTATCCAGAAATGGTTCATTATTGAGTCTCAGTTTTCCTCTGATAAAGATTTTTGGTAATAGTTTTTTAAAAAATCTTTCCTTCTTGTCTTGGGCGTGAGCAGTGTTGGTGCTGGGGTGTGGGGCTTTGTGTATCCTAAGCCAGTGTTCCACCACTGAGCTACACCCCAGGGTTGATTTTGAAGAAGGCACTAAAGGTACCTTGAGACTAGGAGAGTTTATTCTGTTTCTTTTTCAATAACTGACAAGACTTTGGTAGAGAGCCAGTCTACGTTGTAGAAGCTCTCACTCTAGGTATTTTTGGAAATGTGAAGACGTAACACTGATGAAGTTCAAAAAATAGTGTTGCTTTTAACAAGATCTCAATTGTTCGATTTTTACCAATAAAGACTTGGAAGTCAGTTACTGGGGTGAAAGCCTGTTAGCTCAGAAAGACAGAGAATGCACCCAGCTGACCTTCCTTCTCAGATGATGTCCCAGGTGCACTGCCCCTTCCACATTGTCTCAAAAAACTGAATGTCCCTCCCTTCTGCTTCCTGTGCATCTCTCTCTTCATCTTCCTGACTTCCTCTTCCTCTATATGTTTTTTTCCTCTGTTCATTTCCTGTCAATTGGTTGCTTGCTCTGCCTCTTGACCTATGGTTGGCTTTATTTAATTCTGTGTAGAGTATTCAAGCAGAAAGCTCTTGGACTAATGCGTTAGGACTGAGCCACAACACAACTAGAAACAAGTTTTTCCAGTAAACGACACAGTCTCAGGGTTCACAGTGTGATCAAATATCCTGCAACAAAATAGTTCATTACAAAGTAGAAAATGTGTCTTTTCTAGGGTGAATGTAAATGAAAATAAGTTTTTGCTTTTTTTTTTTAAAGGCTATGGAAATAGCATCCCAAAGGACCAAGGAAGAAAAGACTAGCCAAGATCATGTGGATGAAGAGGTGGGGTTTATCATATATTCACAGCTTTGGGGAATACTTGTGGTTTTTGTGTGGAACTCTGGGGTGTTCTTTTGTGTGTGTTGAGAGAGGGTCTTGTCATATAAACCAGTCTGTCCTAGAACTTAATATGTAGGACAGGATGGCCTCAAATTCACACTTATTCTGCTTCAGCTGCCTGTTCTAGAATTGTAGGTGTATGCCACTGTTCCTAACTAATTCATATGTTACAGGGTTTTTCATAGTTTTATTTTTGTAGGTAAAGCATGAACTTGATTTTATAGACACATGGTATGTAATTTATATTCAGTTATTGCACTCAGCAACCTTTTAGTGTATTATTCAGGTAAAGTTTTGAAAGAGCCTGTAGGGTATGTGAGTCAAGAAGGAAAAGCCTATTAATTTGCAAGTATGACTGTTTGTTTGTTTTGAGGCAGGGTTTCTCTGTGTAGTTCTGGTTGTCCTGGACTCACTCTGTAGACCAGGCTGGCCTTGAACTCACAGAGATCCATCTGCCTCCTGAGTGTTGGGATTAAAGGGGTATGCCACCACACCCAGGACAAGTATGGCTTTTTAAATGACCTACATATTGATTGTGTAAATGTAAAAGACTTTAAATACTTTGTTAAAAATTAAAATGAAGGGCAGGGTGGTGGTGGTAGCACACACTTTTAATCTCAGCAGTCAGGAAAGAGAGACAGGTGGATCTCTGTGAGTTTGAGACGAGCCTGGTCTACAGGGTGAGTTCCAGGATAGCCAGGGTTGTTATATAGAGAAATCCTGTCTCAAAAAAAAAAATTAAATTAGTCTGAAAGTCAAGACATCTTTATTAAAGTCCACTGGCTTATTATTATTACATTTATTATTATAATTGTAGCTTATTTTTCTCAGAAATGTTGTAGCAGCTGGGTGGTGATATTTCTAAGTAGTAAGAATATATGTGTTTGTTCAGCTATTCTCAGCCAGGCAGTTCTTGCTAATTGTAACTCCTTCCTGTCCTTTGCCCTCAGAAGATGTTTTTTGATGTCCATGTATGTAAGGAATGATATTCTAAGTATCATCTAGAATAGACTGTCTTTTTTCTTCCCTAAATCAGTTGTAAAATTTCATTTTTATCTTACCAAATTGCTTTTAACTTACCACATAGCAGACAGAATACCAGTATGTACATAGGTTGACTGAAAGTCAGTGTTGGAGATTTCTGCATGATTGACAGGGCTGAGGATGTAAGGAGTGGGAGGAGTATAGGAATAATAGTTTAATTTTGCTTTCCTCAATTAGGTGTTCAAACAAGCATATATTCCCAGAACCTTAAATGAAGTAAAAAATTATGAGAGAGATGTGGATATGATGATGAGGTTGAAGGAAGAAGACATGGCTTTGAATACGCAACAAGATAATGTGAGTAGCTTGGTTTGTCTACAGATCTGGTTCTACCAAAGGATACTGTCCCAAGCTTAATCCTGGCTTGGTGCTAGTGAGATAGTCAGCTCCCTTTGTATAAGCATGCTTCCCTACATGTTGGTTGTACAGGCAGTACTTCTTTGTATTTGCATATGTCCAGAGAAAGAAGTCTAGGATAAAAATGGTTGTAGTAGATTGATACAGCTGTACTTCATTTCATCCATATTTGAAGAAATGTTTAAAATATTTATGTCATTTTTAATTGTGTATGTGTGGGTGCTGGGTGTTATGTGCCCATGAGTGAATGTGGGTGTCCTTGGAAGCTAGAGATGTTAATTCTCCTGGAGCTGGGGTTAAGAGGGGCTTGTAAGCCTCCCTGCACAGGTACTGGGAACCAAACTCAGGTCTTCTGCACAAACAGAACAAATTAGCCATGGTGCATCTCTCCAATTCCCTTGTTTGTTTGTTTTTTCTCCTGTTAATGGACCAGAAAGTAAACACTTTAGACTTTGAAGCTATAGAGCAAAACTTAGCTGTGTATATAAGTTTTATACAAAGAGAGAAGAAATGTTCTTCAGATTTTCATGCATGAAACAAAATCATTTTAAAAATATTGCTGTGTGTGTTAGATTATGCATACCGTGGCACCTATAGTAAGTGCAGAGGAAGACTTTGTCAGATCACTTTTCTCCACCTTGTTTGGCTTCTGAGGATCACAGTCTAGCTATCATGGCAAGTGTCTTTACCTGCTGAGCTAGCTCTCTGGCCTAAAAGCAATTAAATATTGTTGGGAATTTAAATGTGACATTTTTTCTCTAACCCAGCTAGCTCCCAAAGAAACTAGATAGAGACTATAGTTTTATTCAACAAGTTATAATGCACAATAACTGAGCAGTATTAATCTATTTTAATCTTCTAAACTAATCTAGCTACATCCCAGCCAAAATCCCCAAGATAGTTGCAATTTATGGCTTTCTCTGCTCCCATTGTTTTCTCATCATGTCCCCTGCACCTGTCCTTGTGGCTGAATCCTCCCTTCTCTCTCTTCCCTCTCCTCACTAGAATCGGAAGTCTGGCCCTATTCTCTTTTCTGCTCAGTCATTGGCTGATTAGCTTTATTGACAAATAAGAGAATAAATGGGTATCAATGTTTATACATACTTAAGGTAGATTCTTAGAAAAAAACATTACTGTGCCATGTCCAGATTGCAACCAGATATGGGGGCAGACAAATCAGCATTTGAATAATTTAAGGATAATCTTTATACAATGCACAATAACATTATGCCATCACTTAAAAAAAGATTATTTATATATGTCTGTGTGATTGTATGTACACACTTGTGTGTGTGCCCTCAGCCCAGAAGAGGGTGTTGGGGCCCCTGGAGCTTTCTGAGCCACTGAATATAAGGTGCTGGGATCTTGACTCTGGTCCTTGTGGTTGAGCAGCTCACACTCGTAACCACTGAGCCATCTCTCTAGCCCCTTGAAAGCACTGTTAGGAAGAACTAAGCTTTTGCTGTGTAGATCTGCTGCTGAGATTAGTCTGTGGACTGGGTGACATTTCACTGAGTACATTCAAAGTTAGTATTTCTGTCAGCTGGTAGAAAGCTCTTGTGGAAACTACCAGGTTTGATTGTATTGGGCCTGTGGGTGTGCATACCTAGGACTCAAGAATAATGCATCCTGCTTTCTATGTGACTGTGTGATAGACTTTAAGTGCATTTTCAGAATCACAGGAGACAGCATTTAGTCCAGTGTTTAACGGTGTAATATGTGCGTAGCATTGTCAATTTTAATGTTTTTTTTTCCTTTTGCTTACAAGATTCTATACCAGACTGTCACGGGATTGAAAAAGGATTTGTCAGGAGTTCAAAAGGTATGAAGAACATGTGTTACTATTGCTTTATAATAAAATTTATTCTGTAAATACTTAACTGAATTTATTTTTTGTGTATATACTCATAAATATGCCACAGCACGTATGTTGGTCAGAAGAGAACTTTGGGAAGTTGACTCACTCCACCTTGTAGGTCTTTGGGATCCAATTTAGATTGTCACTACACCTGATGCACCATCTTGGCAGCTTATAGAAACCCTTTTGAAAGATATGAAACGTATTATGAAGTGGCATTAGAATTAAATTTGGAAATGTACCTATCTCTGTACTTGTACATTAAATGTACCTGTCTCTGAATTCCTCTGTTAAAAGTGAGATATTTGTCATTATTCCTGGGCTTCATTGGTGTGGGAGTGTTATGGGTAACCATACACTTTTTTTTTTGGGTAGTTTTTATAATCAGTTTTGAAAAATGTCAGGGCTGGAGAGATGGCTCAGTAGTTAAGAGCCATCTTAACCACTGCTCGTCCAGAAGACACTTCCTATAAAACAAGAAAATAGGAAGTTCAGGGTCAGCCTGGACTATGTAATGAAATCCTGTTTCAAAAAAGAACAGTTAAGTAAATGTGGTAAGTTTCAGGGAAAATAAAGCTTCCTCTTGGTTGGCTGTTCATTTTGATAAGATTAGCTTTTTGCTGGTAATGTAGTTCATAGGAAAACAGTTGTGAAGTCACCCAAATAGATCTTTATCGTCATCATCATTGTTATTGCCTCTGTATTTCCCATTCTTTCCAAATCCCAGCTCAAGCGTCTGGCTTGCTGAAAGCAGCAGCAGAGTTGGGTTGTTGACTCAGGCCACCCATAGAGCCCTAGTAATCATACATGTGTGCCCGGATAGCTGTGAAGGAGCCCAGCACATTTGCAGATGACAGTATCATGTTGCACTGTCAGATGATTGGACACCCCTGGTAATTCCTTTATTTGAGTATGTTCTTGAGTCCTACTGGGGTGAATGGATGTTGTCCGTCTTTCTCCCTAATGTTGATTCTGCTATTTTGATGTTTTGGTGCATAACTTAAAATGTATCTGGCATACTGATATAAAATGCTGCATTAACAATGTTGATTAACAAATGCATAATGGCTTCAAGTAACATTCTGTAATAATTTCAAGGTCCCCGCGCTCCTAGAAAGTGAAGTTAAGAAAAAGACTGGTTTGGATTCAGAAGATTCTGGAAGCTCCGAGTGCTCTGACACAGACTCGCAAGAGCAGCAAGACCATGTCCAATGCAAAACCCACACTGCTGACCCTGATGTGGACAGGAAGGTCAGCCACAGTCTTTATTCCTCTTGAGTTTGGTGGCTCTGAAACATCAGTAGTGCCTCTAATTGTAGTTTTCATCCCTGGATGTGAACTTTACTTTCGGAGTAAATTAGAGACGTGGCAGCTATTAGGAGCTTCCTTAATATCACACAGAGGACACATTATGTCTGTTTACTAGAAGCAAATATTTGTTTCTTTCTAATCTCTGTTTCTCTTAAAATATGGAACTTGTAAACATCAAGTAACATATACAGGGATATTGATTTGATTGTTTACAATTTCAGCGAAGTTCCCGGGGATGGGGTGTACCTCAGTAGAGTATGGATTACGGTATGGGGTTTGGGAGGATGCAGAAAAATAACCTGCATATATTGACAGGTTCCTATCATACCAGCACTTGGAAACTGAGGTGTGGGGGGGGGGGCAATCATTTTAACCTTAAGAATTTAAGAGTGGACAACAAAGTGAGACCCTCTTGAGAGGGAAGAAGGTCGAGATATGGGGGAAGAGAGGAGAAAGTGAGATGGAGGGAGCCTCAAAGAAAAGTAGTAACCCAGGTTGTACTTACCAACCTGTAATTGTTATTTTTATGCTGCATATGCTTTTATCTGCTTAAGATATGAATTTTAATTTAGTTCTAATAGTAATTCGAATACTATGAATGAATGAATGAGTGAATGAGATTTGTTTGGATTGTTTGTTTTTACAGGAAAGAAAAAAGATGGTCAAGGAAGCTCAGAGAGAGAAGAGAAAAAACAAAATCCCTAAACACGTGAAAAAAAGAAAGGAAAAAACAGCCAAGGCCAAAAAAGGCAAATAGAATGAAGACATCTTCAGCTACCTTTTAACCTTAAAGCAGCAGTTGTTGCCGGAGGATGCTTCTTGACGCACCAGTCTTTACCATCTCATCATCGGGGAAGACTGGGGTGTGGTCATGTGATTGCTTCAAAAGCCCAAATCCATAACGTTGGGGTCCAGTCCTAGCTCTTTTCTAATGGATTTATTAATGTACTGTTTTAATGATGAACTTTGTATATTTTATTTTTATATTTTTATCTTGCAAACATTTTTTCAGAAACATCATAAATGTTTCTGTTTACAAAGGTGAGCATAAAGGCACTTGAACCAACTTGGGAACACCTGTCTTTGTTTTGTGTTTTCTTTTCTGAGACAGGGTTTCTCTGTGTTGTCGTGGCTGTCCTGGATTCACTCTGTAGACCAGGCTGGCCTTACACTCACAGAGATCTGCCTGCCTCTGCCTCCCGAGTGCTGGGCTTAAAGGTGTGCGCCACCACACCTGGCCACCTGTGTTCTTTGTATATGCCAAACACACATGTGAATCAACTGATTACCAAGCTGTGATTTACAGCCTGGAACACCCGTAAGAGAAGTGTCAGCATCAAGGTTAAGCCATGTGTACTCACACCTGGGTCAGAGTGGAATTGTGCCTGCTGGTACTGGCCTAGCTGACCTGCGTTGCTATCATTGGAAACACCTTGTTATGGCTTAGATCCTAAATGTCCCCCAAAGGCCATGTGATAAAGACTGGGTCTCAAGTTGATGGTGGTATAGCTGCTGATTAAGGGTAGAACTGTGGGGGCTGGGGCATTAGGTCATGGGGGTGTGTTCTTGCTGGAATATTGGATCCTGATGCTTTCCTCGGCTTCCTGGCCTCAGTAACACAAGCACCTTCATCACCACCTTAAGGTTCAGTCTCATACAGGATTCACTAGTCAAAATGAATGTTTCTGTTGTTGGTTGGTTTGTTTTCCTTCCTCATCATCCACTTTCAGCTCAGGCACATTGCACTACAGGTACTCAATGCAACTGCTAAACTGTTTCTATCTGGTGTTTTATCACAGCCACAAGAAACTTAACACATACTCTTTGCGTTATGAAGTTCAGACTTCACTTACGGGCAAAACTAGGGAATGTTCAAAAATGTTGATAGCATTTCAGTTTAACCCAGATCTTCATTTTAAAACCTGACTGACCAGTCGTTGTGACAACCCTGGGAGGCAGAGGCATTCAGGCCAGTGTATTCCAGGCCAGACCGGTCTCCATAACAAGTCCAGGCCAGCCAGGGTAACGTAGTGAGACCCTGTCTCTAAACATGCCCAACTCAGTGACCCTGTCTTACCCCCTTGATTTTGTGCTGTTGCTATGTCCCCAAGTTCCTGCAAGCTTTATCATTCTTCCTCTGTGTTATTTTCCTATAACTCTACCAATGACAAGGTAACTTGCATTAAATGTATTCATGTATATTGATTACTTTGTCAGCATCCAACCTCAGATCAGAATGTAAGCTCCACAATGGCAGGGATGTGTCTTTGTTGTGTGTATCCCAGTACCTGACTTGTGCAGAAACCTAGTCAACTCTCAGTAAATGTTTTAAATGATGATGTTCTGTTTCCTAGGCAAAGGAGAAGGATACCACACATGCCTCTTATTCATAAGGGTGGAACTAAGGAATTGTGGGTCAGTTTGCACCCCTGGGCTTCAGTGAAGTGCTCAACCTAGAAAATGAGTCCACTAATGAGTCACTTAATCCCAGTATGGAGATGGGGCACCTCAGTCCATCCTGTGGTGCCTTGGTGTATAACATTGAGAAGGCTTTCTGAGGGGTGGGATGGCAACTCTAGACTTAAGCTCCCTCATTTGCCGTGACAAACTGCTGTGACACTGGGAAATCACTCCCTTTGGGGAAGTAGTCCTCATGTGTACATTGTGGTACTTGGACCAAAACCATGGAAAATTCATTCACTTGCAGATTTTCATGAAGCCCAGGCTGGCTTCAAACTCCCTTCAAGCATCCAGTAGTCAAGGATGACCTTGAACTTCTGATCTTTTTGCCTTTGTCTCCCAAATGTGTCCTCACAACCTGTAGTTTATCTAGAGGTGGTGGGACCTGGGAGAATGCAGTCAATAAGTGAGGCGGACTGAAGTTTCATACAGTAATAGCCAACTTTATACTCTGAGGATTAAGAGGAGTCACATGAGGAAAGTGTGCAATCACAAGGGCAAGCTGTGTGTGTGTCTCGACGAAGTGCATGAGGCAAAAACATGCTTACATAGAAGCATATAAACAATAATAGCCAGTTGTAACGAATAATCCGAAGTAAATGCTCTTATTCCGCTACACCTGGGAGGAGCACAAAAACATTCCAAGAATAATTCTGAACTTTTGAAGAAATTGAAGTCACAAGACTTGTTTTCTTGGAGTTTTGTCAGAAGCACTCAAAATCTCCTACGACTCCATTCTTGGATTGTTCATCCTCTTTTATGCAGTGCTGGGGAATCAACCCAGGGCTTCCTGCAGGCTGTACAAACACTGTATGAACTGAGACCATCCCTGGCCCAAAATGTATATTTTTAAAAGTATCAGATCAATGTGATTTTTTTTCTTTTTGTTTCTGAGACAGTCTCACTGTTTTGTCCTGGCTGGCCTTGAACTCACAGAGAGCACATCAGTGTTCTAAAAAAAAGACTACTGGGGCTGGAGAGATGGCTCAGCGGTTAAGAGCACTGACTGCTCTTCCAGAGGACCCGGGTTCAAATCCCAGCACCCACATGGCAGTTCACAACTGTCTCGTAACTCTAGTTTCAAACAATCTGACAGACACATGTAGTCAAAACACCAATGTATATAAAAATAAATGATTTTTTAAAAAAGATTATTAACAACAAAGGGCCAGGTTAGAATCACTCCTTTCTTGTTTATTAGAACTAAAATAAATGCATATATATATAAAGTGCAGTCACCACCCAAGTCAGGTTTGCTATCATATGAGTCGTGAGGCAACCTTTACTGTGCTGTTTTGCCTTGGGAATGCTGTTAATTGTCCTTGCAGCCATTCTGTTCCACTAGAGGGAGACATGCTCTTGAGATCTGATGTTTAACCAGCATGAGTGGGAGAGCTGTACTACACAGAGGGTGTTGGAGTAGCCAAGTTTTCTTCCCCCTAAAGACTAACCCCATAATGTGGTCAAGCACATTTGGTGCTTGGTTTCTAAATTAGTCCCTACTTGGAACCCCTGACAAACTTGCATCTCAATATATACTCTGCCGAAGTTGTAGCTCATCAAGACTTAAATCAGGTGTGGTAGAGCATACCTCCATGTCAGCACTTCTGGGACAGAGGCAGGATGGTCGCATGTTTGTGTTCAGCTAAAGTCAGACCTTGTCTCAAAACCACAGCAATAGTGGTTTTTCCCTTGGAAATAATGCACTTTTAGTAAGATGTTTACAGAAACAGACCCCTTGGAGGGACCCAGATTCATGGTGTAGAGTGGTGTTCACTTGCTGATACTTCATCTTTCTGGGCCTCAATTTCCTTACCTGTCAAATGGAGACTGAATGGGAATGGTTTAGAGGCTACACTGTTCAGTGGCTACAGTGCCCCGTGGCAAAGATGTGTCAAAGACAGTTGGAAAACAGTGAAGTAATAGTAACTTATTAGTGTTGAGTTCATGTCAAAATGGTATCTCCCATAGGCGGGGCTGGGTACATAAACACTGAAATTTCCTATGTAAGGGTAGGCTGGAAGGGTCTGTGGACAACAGGCCCTGCTGAACAAACCTGACAACCTAGTGTAATCCCTGGATCTCACACTGGAAGGAGGGAACTGACTCCCAAGAGTTGTCCTCTGACCTCTACATATTGTCATGGTACATGCCTGTCCCTTCCACCCCCATAAACACGCAGCTATAATTTTTAACAAAATTCTATGTGGGGGCATTTTGTATGTACATGAGTATGAGGAAAGGCTTTTCCTTAAAAATCTGTATAAACCAATTCTCTGTACTTTTCAGTTTTTCTTAATTACCAAAAAATACAGGTAGCAAACTAGTTAAATTGTCTTTAATAACTATTTGAATATAGGCAGGTTCTATGTACAATGTGTAAAGAAAATGGGGGTTCTTAACAAACAAGACAGGAAATACTGATAGTATCTGTTATCTGAAATACTTGGGACCAGAGATGTAGGGTTTTTGTTTTTGTTTTTTATGATTTTGCAATTTTTTTGCATAGACTTTACTGATTGAGCATTTCTAATTCAAAATTGGAAAAAAATTTGATCAATATGTCATTGTTCAGAAACTCAGATTTTGGAGCAATTCAAAATTGGGGGGCACTCACTGTTTTTGTTTCTTCTGGAGTACTTTGTTAGGCTTTTAATTTGCTCAGATTTTTCTATCAAAAGTTGTTAGGGGAGGCAGGCTGGAGAAATGGCTCAATGATTATGGACGATGACTGCTCTTCTAGAGGACCAGGTTCAATTCCTAGCACCCACATGGTGGTGTACAACTATCTGGAACTAGTTCCAGATGATCCATGTCCCTCTTTTGTTCTCCACAGACATTGCATGCATGTGGTGCACAAACATACATTCAGGCATTCGTGCACATAAAGTAAAAATTAAAATATCAAAAAAGTTATTAGGAAAAAGAACATGGCTCCAAGCTTCCTCCTAGTCTTCCTCCAGGTGTGGTGTTTCTTTTAAATTTATTTTTTTTACAAACAAAATCCATAAGAAACTTTTTATTCCACTCAATAAATTCCTAATATTTTGAGGTTTTTGATTGTGAGAAAAAAAAATGCCCCAGGAAGTTACACATTTAACATGTGCCAGGCACATCAGGACTGTCAAAACTATTTGGAAATTTGTACTTGTGAGGTTAGTATGTCTGGGTTTTTTTTTTTTTTTGCCAATAATGTCATCTATTACATGACAGGACTAAGTGAGATACAATACAGGTAATTAATTTAGCACTAGGAAGTGTATACAAAAAAGTAAAGAGGGCAGGGGAGATGGCTTAGTGGATAAGCTGATGGCCAAAAAAGCAGGAGGACAGGAACTTGGATTCTACAGAACCTACATGGCATGGTGACCCACCTATAATTTGCGGCATGGAATGTGGAAACTAGTTTTAGGCAGATTTGACAAGCTGGAGTCATTTGGGAAGAGGGTAATACCCTCTTCGAGAAAATGTCACCATCAAGATTGGCCTGTGGGCAAGCCTTTAATACATCTTCTTGATTGATGATTGATGTTGGGGGACCCAACTCACTGTGAGTGGCACCACCTGTGGGCTGGTAGTCCTGGGTTCTGTTAAGAAAGCAGGCTGAGCAAGTCATGAGGAGCAAGCCAGTAAGTATCTTTCTTCTGTGGCCTCTGCTTCAGTTCCTGCCTTGGCTTTCCTGTCTAATGGACTTAGAAGCTACGAGAGGTTATTGGCGAAGCTCCCTCCCCCCAGTTTCAGTGGAAACTCCCAACATTTTGGAGTACCGTCAGACAGTCACCAAGAGCAGCAGGTGTGGAGTAGAACTGGCATGAGCCTAGACAAGCTGTGTGTGCTGTGGATGGCAGAGCCAGAGAAGTGAACCTGCCTAGGTCTTTGGGAGCCCAGAAGGTTGCTTTATATTGTGATATTGATATTAATGTGATATCTTGGATATGGAAAAGAAAGGAAAGTTATGACTTGGGAAGTGGTAGGTTTGTGGGTCAAATTGTGCTAGTTGGTTTTCGTCAACTCGACACAAAACTAGACACATCCAGGAAGAAGGAATCTTGAAAAATAGCCCCATAGATTGGCCTGTAGGCAAACCTGTTGGGCATTTTTAAAATTAGTGATTGATGTAAAAGAGTCTAGGTCTTTGTGGGTGGTGCCACCCCTGGCCAGGAGGACCTGGGATAAGTAAGAAAGCAGGCTGAGAAGTTCATGAAGAACAAGTAAGTCTCATTTATCCGTGGCCTTTGCTTAACTATTGCCTCCTGCCTGACTTCTTTCTGTGATGGAGTGTGCTGTGGAAGTGTCCACTGAAATAAACCCTCTCCTCACCAAGTTACTTTTAGTTATGATGTTCTGTCACAACAATAGAAACTCTATAACTGAGACAGACAGGGATCCCCAAAGCAAGCCAGCTAGCTAGCCCAGCAGTTAGCAGTGAGCTCTGGGTTCAGATGAGAGACCCTGCCTCAATGAATAAGACAGAGAGCAAATGAAGATGACTTCAGTCATCCCTTTGAGCCTCCACACACATGCTTAAACCCACACATTTGAATGTCATGTACACATGCACACCACTCACATACACATTAAAATATGGATGATTCTTCTCATTTATTACTAATAGGCACAGTTCCATATAGAATGGAGGCTGACAGAATCTTCTTAGACTCGAAAAACGGTGACCATTTCAGAGTAGCATAGTTAAAACCATGCATCAAGATAATATAAATTATATAGAACATTCATTTCATTTTTAGTCATTAGTATTGATGGAGATAATAGGAAGTCATGGGAGTACAACTGAAAAATCTTAGATTCTATTCTGTATTTCTATGTGGGAACATATGTACGTGCTTATATGCATGGGTGTGTGGAGACTACAGTTCAGCATTGAATGTCTCCCTCAATGGCTTTGTACCTCATATTTTTGAGACATGGTGGTCTCTCATCAAACCCAAAAGTTATTGATTCTGCTAGGCTGCCCGGCCAATGTGCTCCAGGGATTCAACTGTCTCCCACCCCCCTCAACCCTGGCACTGGAGTTACAGGTGAGCTGCTGTACCCATCTTTTTATGTGATCTCTGGGGATCTGAACTTGGTTCTTTACCAACTGAGCCATCTCCATGACTCTTTTTTTTTTTCTTTTGAAGAGATGGTGTTTCACTATGCTGCCCAGGCTAGTCCTGAACTCTTGGCCTCAAATAATGGTTCCACCTCAGATTTCAAAGTAGATATAGTTGCATGCCATGGCCTTGTTCTCCCTTGAGCATAAGATTTGACTTAAGAAAACCCAACTTTGGGGCTGGAGAGATGGCTCAGTGGTTACGAGCACTGGCGGTTCTTCCAAAGGACCCAGATTCAAATCCCAGCACCCACATGACAGTTTGAAACTCTCTGTAATGGCCAGGTGTGGTGGTGCATGCCTTTAACCCCAGAACTTGAGAGGCAGAGGCAGCTAGACCCTGTTTCAACACACCCATTCCAGGAAGAAAAGAAACCTAATTTCTAGTCCACAATCTATTCTTTTTTGTTTGTTTGTTTTTACAGCATATACTCTGCCTTTTGAATTTTCTAAGTGGTTTTTATTAAAGCAATGTACTTAGTTCTGTCAGTACAGAAAAAAGACATTACTATAACAGAAACCTCAGCAGCTGGGTTGCTGTTGCTCATAAGCAGGGGGCATCGTTTGGCATTTCCCGCCTGGTCATAGCTCTTCTCCATAATGAGACTGACCAGTTGGTGGTTGGGTCCATTAGGTAGTGAGTGGCATGAACTTGGGCAGGCGCAGCCTTCTGAACTCAGCCCTTCATCTGAAGTGAGGGCAGCGTGGAAGTCAAAGTAATTCTGGGGAAAGTTCAAGGCTTGACACTTGAGAAACACTTGTGAGGTTGATGTCTCGTAAGAAGTCTAGGAATCTGATGCAGTTCCCAAAATTAAGCGTGAGCTAGGGATGTCAGCTTGCCATAAGATAAAGTCATCTGAGAGGGACTGAGGGAGGGAACCTCAATTAAGGAAATGCCTCCTTAAGATGGAGCTGTTGACAATCTGTAGGGCTTTTTCTTAGTGATTGATGGAGAGGGGCATAGCCCATTGTAGGCAGTGCCGTCCTGGGCTAATGGTCCTGAATTCTATAAGAAAGCAGGCTGAGCAAGGCATGGGGAACAAGCCAGGAAGCAGCACTCCTCCATGGCCTCTGCATCAGCTCCTGCCTGCAGGTTCCTGCTGTTTGAGTTTCTGTTCTGACTTCCTTTGATGTTGAACAGTGCTGTGGACGTGGAAGCCAAATAAACCCTTTCCTCCCCGACTTGTTTTTAGACACGGTGTTTCACTGCAGCAACAGCCACCCTAACTAAGTATATATGTAGGAAATTCCCAAGCAGATTGGCCTTTAAATCCTTAGCATAGCCATTGAAAAGGAATAAAATTGACCTCCACTTCTTAGACTTTGTTGCTAAGAAAGTTGTTCTCCAGAGCAAAGGAGGCTTTTCTTCTGGTTTTCAGTGCTGGGGGCTGAACCCAATACATCATGGGTGCCAGGAAGTGCTCAGCTACTGTATGTATATCTCCGCCATGGAGTTTTGAGATGGTCTTGGGGTCTATCTCAGGCCAGTCTTCTGATTCTCCTGCCTCAGACTCCCTGGTGCTGGGATTATAGGTGTGCATCACCATACCCAGCCATGGCTTCTATTTCAATTAAGTGGCTCATTCTTATTGAGCAAATCTTGACCAGATGACAGGACACGGAATGCTGGAAGGGGTGTGGTAGGAAGTGAAGAGAAGCCGAAAGGAGAGGGTGGGGATGCCCAAAACCTGAAGCTCCTGACACCACAGTTTTCCTTGGGAGCAGGCCAGCCCTGGCTCACCAGAGCCGGGTCACTGCCATGCCCTCGTCAGCAGACTATAATCATTTCCCACTTGGGCCTGAGACTTACTTGTGTTGCTCTGCTTGGGGGTCTGCGTGGGACTGGAACAGAGACCTGTGGCACACACCTAACAGCTCCAGTGACCTTCTAACACACACTCATGCGGAGAGTGGACTGTGCGGCAGAGTCAAGCATGTGACTCTTGGATTGGGGACCCCAAGTTTCTCAAGCTTAAGCTGGTTGCTAATGAGGAGCCAGGGGAAGACAGGGAGGGACACTGTTGTCTGGGGTAGTTTGTATTTGTTTTTGTCTTGTTTGCTTCTGTCTGCTCCAGCTCCATGGTGCCCTGTGGAGATAGACCTACACAGCTGAAATGAAGGAAAAAAAAAAAAGGAGCTTGTTCCTCTGCGGAGAACCCAGCTCTGCTTAGGGTCCCCTCTTCCTGTGGTTAGGGTCTTCCCTTCTCTGTGGTGAGGGTCTTTTTCCCTAGGACTTCATAGCTGTCTCCCTTTGTTTCTCTCTTTCCTTCCTTCCTTCCTTTTTTTTGAGACATAATTTCTCTGTGTAGCTCTGGCTGTCCTGGGACTCGCTCTGTAGACCAGGCTGGCCTTGAACTCACAGAGATCCTTCTGCCTTTGCCTCCTGAGTGACAGGATTAAAAGTGTACACTGCCACTGGCCACCACTGCCACCTTTCTCTTTTATGAACATCTGTGGTCATCCCTGTGTTCCTATCAGGGGATTGATTCAGGGCTCTGTAAGGACATCCCTTCAATAAAATGGTATAGTATTCACACAGAGCCCTCACTTATCCTGTGCACATTAATCTCTACATAATTTACAACATCTAATACTATGGAAGTGCTATGTAAATATTGTGAGACCACTTATTTAGGGAATAATTATAAGAAAAAAGTCTATACATGTTTTCTGTAGACCTACACCCACATGAGGGTGAGTGGGTGAGGATCCGGGGTCTTGGGTTTGGTGATCTGACCACTTAAGCTGTGTTCCCTCTTGTCACATTACCACTATAGAGTCAAAAGGGGAAAAACTAACAGCATTCCCTCCCTCCTGACTTCAGCAGGAGACTTAACAGCTTAGAGCCTGACCCAGTGATTTGTGACTAACTCCTGACCTCTAAGGCTCAAGGTACTGTAAGATTTGCTACCTCAAGACAGGGAATTGTCCTCTTGAACTCTGTTCAGATAGGATCCCACTCCATGGCCCTGGAAGTAAGGCTAGGTAATTTCTCTTAGCTTTCAGAAAAGGAGTCCCCCCCCCCCCAGAGGTCAAATTTCTCTTTTTCCCCCACCTCAGAATTTGCCTGTTGTGTGTGCCCTCTGTGCCCACACAGTCTATTAAAACTTTTCTCTGAATTCTGGCCTGGTAAATTCTTTGACTACACACTTGAGTTGTTTCTGACAGACAAGCTCGTCAATGCAGGATAGGAAGGTGACTGGTCCAGGCCACAGCCCACTTAGTTTCAGCATAGGAGGCTGAAACTAATGTCACCTGTGTCTTGGGTGTAGCACATCACCAACTTTTTCTGGCTTCTTAGGGTCTTCCTCTATGACAGGGTCTCCAAGATGAATGGAACTAGAGAGCAGTGGCTGTCACTATCCCGCCACAGCTCCCTGTCCTTCCTCTGGGGGGATCAGTGGTGCCCCAGGGCCAGTTCTCAGGTAACCTATACAGCAGGAAAAGCCTCAAATCCCCATGGGGGTGACTGATATTTTATTTTACAGTGCACACACACACTTACACCTTTTCTATTTTAAACATTTCTGTATTCCTTTTTAAAAAATATTTATTTTATTTTATTATGTATACAGTGTTCTGTCTGCATGTACACCTGCAGGCCAGAAGAGGGCACCAAATTTCATTATGGATGGCTGTGAGCCACCATGTGGTGGCTGAGAATTGAACTCCTGACCTCTGGAAGAACAGTCAGTGTTCTTAACCTCTGAGCTTTCTCTTCAGCCCCCACTTTTTTTTTTTTTTAAAGGTAGAGTCTCATATGTAGCCCTGGCTACCCTGGAACTCTATGTAGATCAGCCTGGCCTTGAACTCACAGAGATCTTCCTGCCTCTGCCTCTTGGGTGCTAGGGATTTTTGGTTTGGTTTGGTTTTCTGTTGGTGGTGGTGGTGGTTTGTTTGTTTGTTCGTTTTTTCCAGCTTTTCGGGACTTTATTTTCCTTCCACCTATTTTTCCCTTTGCTCAGGTGTCCGCAGAGGAGCTCACGACCACTCCGTGGTGGCTCCAACCCACTCGGTGGCCTGCGCTGTGGAAACTGCTGACCAGTCCTCTGTGGCTGGCTGGGCATTCCAGTCTTCAGTAGGGAACTGCTGGATGGGCACAGAGGGCACCTGCACACCCTCACACCAGTCGGCCACCTCAGGCTGAGCAGCAGTGAACTCAGGAGCTGGTACGGTCCACTCGCCCTGGAACTCCTCCTTGGTCACCGCCTTCTCAGCAGCTCCCTGCTCCTCCTCAATGTCCTCTGGGTCTCTGTAGAAGTAAAAGTCAGGCATAACCTCCCATGGGTGCTAAAGGAGATAGTATTACCCATGCGGTGTACTTCCTGGGCCAGCATCCACCACATCAGACCCACTGAGTGAGCACCCTTGTTGTTGCATGGGATGGCAATGTCCACATAACGCAAAGGAGACTCTGTGTTACACAGAGCAATGGTGGGCAGGTTGACGTAAGATGCCTCCGTGAGGGGTTGGTGGTCAGCCCTGGGATCAGTCACCACTAGAAGCCGAGGCTCCCTGAAGGCTGCTTGGATCTGGTTAGTGAAGGTCCCAGGTGTGAAGCGGCCAGCAATGGGAGTGGCTCCAGTGGCAGCAGCAAACTTGAGCACAGCTCGCTGGCCAGTGTTCCTGGAAGAGATGACACTGACATCAGCAGGATTCTCAATAGCAACGATAGCCCGAGAGCCCGAGAGCCCGAGAGCCCCAGCTGCAAGCAGCAGCTTTTCCCAGGTCCTCTCCAGATTTACGGTGTAGATACCATCACTCTCCCTTTCGTCCATCTGAAAGTACAGGTTGGGGCCACCTAAGTGGGTTCCTGTGGCAAGGAATTTGAGGACATCCTCCTTCATCTGCAGGACATCAAGGGCTCCGGACATTGTGTAAGCTTCCCTTTAGGTTACAACGGGAATCAAGAACAACGCCTATGGATGGACCTGGGCAGCGCCTAAAAGCTGGTTTCTCGAAAAAAAAAAAAAAAAAAAGCTGTTTCTGTTTTTTTGTTGTTGTTGTTGTTTTTTGAGACAGGGTTTCTCTGTATATCTCTGGCTGTCCTGGACTCACTTTGTAGACCAGGCTGGCCTCGAACTCACAGAGATCCGCCTGCCTCTGCCTCCCGAGTGCTGGGATTAAAGGCGTGCGCCACCACCGCCCAGCCTGGTTCTGTTTTTTTAAGTGGCAAAAATGAACAGCGTAATGAAATGCCACCCTGTCAGTCATTGATTTCCTGTCTTGGGCTCTGATGAATGAACCTTTCATGATGTTTTTTTCCCCCTTCCAGTGCTAGTGGGTACTAAGGCAGTGGTCTCCTGTGTTCTAGGCAGGTACCCCTACCCCAGGCATTCTTCAAGAGACTCTCACTTGCTGGCTAGATTCCTCAGAATTGAAGTTGTGGTTGTGAGCCAGGAGGTGAACCTGTGACCTTTGTAAGAAGAGCAGGTGCAGGCACATGCCTTTAATCCCAGCACTCAGGAGTCAGAGGCAGGTAGATCTCTGTGAGTTCAAGGACAGCCTGGTCTACAAAGTGAGTTCCAGGATGGCCAGGGTTACATGGAGAAACCCTGTCTCCAACATCACCCCACTCCCCCCAAAAATGCTCTTGACCACTGAGCCATCTCTCCAGGACACCTCACCCTGACTCCTTCCCCACCCCAGGACTTTACTTTTATGTTAAATAGAGTTACTTACCTTGGAGTCTTCTTCTACCACTAATAAGTAAAATAGCCTGAAAACAGCACCCTAGATCAACAAATAGCTAACAAGAACAAGCCAGTCTGGCTTGGTGGTACAGGCCCATGCTCCCTTGCTCTGCCCTCTCTTCAATATAAGTTTGACTTCTGTGGCCATGGGGCAGGACTAATCCCAGATATAACCTCTTTCGGTCAACTTGCTAGCCATTGTTCCCATGGTTTCAAGGATGCCTAGTGGCTCCATTCCTGAGTCTATAAGGACCCTACAGTATAAACCACACCCCTCTCAGCTTCCTCCAGTTGTGATAGCATTCGTGGAAGTCCTGTACTACCCGCATTATCTGTTTCCAAATTTTGGGGCTTTATTCCTGATTTTCTCCCTGTCCCTGTAAGGCTCAGCTTTGTTTTTAGTATTTCTACAAGGAAGTTAGACATGCATGTTGCTTATCTTTATCCAGAACTCCAACTAAACAGAACTGTTCAGATACAAACACTGAAGAAATGACTAGAAATATTTCATTTTTGCTGAGTACTCCTAGGAGAAAGGACATTTCAAAATATAATCAGATAAATGTCTAATTCTACTTATCTCTGCCAGAAGGCAGGTGATGTAGTTTTCAGTCATCTGTAGTTTTGTCTGACTAGTCTCTTCTCTCACACATATTGATGAAGCTGTAAGAATCACAGAGATCACCATAATGAAAAACCAAGAGTCACTACAAGACAGGGTCACTTGATTGGGAATAGGACCAAAAGAATTTTATGACTAACATTGTTCCCAATTCCCAGTACATGGGGTGGGGCTGGGTGTATCTTGGTGGCATAGCATGTGCTTGGCATGCACAAAGCCCTGGGTTCAGTTCCAGCACCGGGAATAAAGAAAGAGTTGTTGGCACACGATGATACTAAAAGTCAAAAGAGGCTGTAACTGGCCTGTTGTCTTAGAATCATCTTCATACACTGCCATCCTTTGTTTGAGCTCTGCCCCTTCCCGTAGGACACCATCATTTTGGGAGTCCTAGGAAAAATAACTCAGAAATAATGAAGTATGAGCTAACATTTCAGGCAGAATATAAAAAGTTTTTGGGGTTTCAGGAGTTTTAAAACTTTCAGAAACTATAATTGTTTCTGACTACATTACTCTCTCTCTCCAATTCTGTGAAAATGGTGAATTTTCTCAAGTGTATTGCTATCTAATTATATGCTTTATATATACATATATATATAAAGTTATTTATATGTCAACCCTATGAGAAAAGCTGATGTGAAGCTATTTAAGATGTCTCTTAGGAGGTTAACCTGCTGCTAAGCTGAAGAGAGAGACTTTTTTGGGTTTTTAAAATTTTATTTATTTTTGTTTCATGTACATTGGTGTTTTGACTGCATGTGTGTCTGTGTAAGGGTGTTGGGTCCCCTGAAACGGAGTCACAGACAGCTGTGAGCTGCCATGTGGGTGCTGGGAATTTGAACCCAGGTCTTGTGGAAAAGCGCCAGTGCTCTTAACTTCTGAGCTGTCTCTTCAGCCCCCTCTTTTTTGTTTTGTTTGTTTTTTTGAGACAGTGTTTCTCTGTGTATCCTTGGCTGTCCTGGACTTACTTTGTAGACCAGGCTGGGCTTGAACCCACAGAGCTCCGCCTGCCTCTGCCTCCCAAGTGCTGGGATTAAAGGCGTGTGCCCTATGCCAGGCAATTACAGACAGCTGTAAACTTCCATATGGTGCTGGGATTTGAACCTGGGTCCTTTGGAAGAACAGCCAGTGCTCTTAACTGCTGAACCATCTCTCCAACTCCGAAAGAGACATTCTTTTAAAAAACACACATTATAGGTGTGTAGCTCATTGGAACAATTTATACACAGCATATGGGAGGCATTAGGCCCAACCACAGCACTGAAGAAAAAGAGAATAAAAAGTGGTTTAGACAAGGTTTCCAAGCTATAGAGGAGGAAATTGATTTCCTCTAAGGACACCAAACAAGTGGTCAGCAAGAGAGGGCATGCAGACATCAGGTTAGTATCTGAAGAGAAGGGAAGTTCTTGTAAGGGAGTGAAGCCATTCTGTCTGCCTAAAAAGGAGGATGTGTGCTAGGGCCAAGTCCTATGAAGAAATTTGAAGGTGAGTCTTAAGGCAAGTGATTTTGAAAATAGTGGGGCTAACTGCATTAGTCTCCCTAGAGATACTGATTTAGAACTTGGGATTTCCAACTGTCTGCTTTTAGAAAGCCCCAAGTGTGTGGACTGGGTTTAGAAACTGTTATGCCCAAATGCTGAGACCCTCAAGAAGACCCCAGGAGCCGATTCTGATGCAAGCACAAATGGACTTTATTGAGAGCTCCAGTTTGGTCTCCCCCATCACTCCCACACAGTAGAGGACAAAGAGAGCCTCGAACAGCAGAATAAAGGGGTTTCTATACAGTGAAATAAACAAGTTATCACGATTGGAGGAACATAGGGGGTGCCAAGAGGTCAAAACCTGACTGGTGTGAACGCAGCCACACTCGGCTGAATTTGCTTATCTGCATGAACATCTGGAACTCAGAGTTTGGCTGTTGCTAGGGGACGGGGGCCTAGACTGAGGTCACAAGGTTTTCCAAGAACTCAAGTTCAGGGTCCAGTCACAAAATGGAGTCATTCCTGTCAAGGGTGGTCTTTCAAAACCACCATTTCAGGCAGTGCAGTTCTAACTAAGGGATCTCAGGAATCAGACAGCGCAGTGCAATCAGACCAGTGCAGAATCGGGCCTGTAGCCAGATTGTGAAGTTCGGTGGGGAGACAGAGTGGAAACAAGGAGACTGTGTTGAGAGGCTCTTGACAGGGAGACTTTGCACAGGAACCAGGGGGAAGACAATGAGAGGGAAAGGATGAGCCTATGGTTTGCTTCACTGTCTCCTCCACCCCTCAAAGTGGCCATAAAGAAGGAAATATAATCACCTGGAGGAGGCTGGGTAAGCAGTGACTCAATCCATTTGATAGCAGATAAGCAGAACTTTGGGTTTAGAGAAAGTGCGTGTGGTACTATGGGCACCACGAAGAGGCACGTGTGTAAATGGGTATGAAGAGTTGAAGATTTCGGGCACCCTGATTGAGGAGAAGGTACCTGACACCAGACAAACACTTGACTGACCCAGAGAGAAGGTGAGGATTGAGATGAGAAGAGAATCATATTGTCGACCTTAAAGCAGGGAGAGAAGAACAAACATGGCGGTAGACAAAGGTGATGGAGTCGGAAAGTTGCAAGTGCTGCTTGTCTAGTATGGCTGAAGCTCTGGGTTCCATTCTGAGCACCACAAAAATAAAACAAAGCAAATGAGGAGGAAGAAATACAGACAGACAGATGGATGGACAGACAGGAAGAAAGCAAGAAAAGAAATGAAAAGAAAAATAGGAACACAAAACAAATCATTTCCCAAGCACACAGCTGTAATCCCAGTACTTAGAAGCAGGAGGCAGGAGGATGGAGATTTTGAGGCCAGCCTGGGCTACATCGTGAGATCCTGTCTCAAACAACAATAAAACGAGTAAGAGAAAACAGGGGCACATAGGAGAAGCCATTCCTCAGACAGCGAGGATGCCTTAAACAAGCACAGTGTGGTGAAGCAGGACTCGCAACCTTCTCTGAGGGCTGCCTCCCGTCCTGCCCTGTGTCTTGGGGGCAGGTGGTTTCAGGCCCCACAAAAGAGGGGAGTAGAGTCAAACTATGGATCTTCCTTAATTATTTGTAATCTCCTTGAGGGTTTCCTTAGTGCTCAGCAGCATTTCCTTCACACACACACACACACACACACACACACACACACACACACACACAC